>CM031234.1:907433624-908033624 GCA_018340775.1 Taxus wallichiana var. yunnanensis | reverse complement strand
AGATTTTGGTGGACCTTGGTTTGTATTATCTAAACTCCCACCCAAAATCATTCAAAACTACTAATCCTACCCTATTTTACCCCTATTTTGACCTAAATACCCACAAAATATCAAAATCCATTTGCTAAAGTATGTAGAACAGATCGGGACTTCAAAATGTCTTTAGTAACCCTTTCCTTGCATTGAAATTATCTCCATAATCTAGAAGTGACAACTTGTGAAAGTCAGATTTGGAGTGTTGATCATATTTTCCCAAGGTTCTTTTCATACTATTTGCACAAATTGAGGGATATATTCATCTCCTTTGAGTGCTATCCATCTCTCCACAAATTTGAGTGCCAATTAGATCATATCCCTAGCTACAAAACGACACACACCATGATCCATCCGTCTTCAAGCTTCATGACATATCTCTCGATGCTACTCGGACTTAAAAGGAGAACAAATTTGGGTACGAACACCTCATACACCTTTTGGCCCCTTTTCCCCAAATTACGACGGTAATCTGGTTACCCTAACTAACCCCTGGTCCCCTTAAACCGGTAGTTTTCACCCGCTTCGACCGATATCTTGGTGCCCAAAACCAAAGTTGGCTAACCTTTAACCTACACTACCACTGTCGCCACAAAACCGCAGTTGCCCAACCCCACTTTTCCTCAAAATCCCCTTTTTACTCCCTTCTACCCAACTAACCCTACCCAAATTCCACCTATACCCTTCCCAAACTATTCTTAACCCAATCCTCTCCCTCCATTTCCTATTTTACTTGATTTCCCTCCCATAATTCAAAAAAAAAAAAAAAAAAACCCATTTTCACCCACTAATTCAATCTAATAAACAAAACAACAAGTTGGATTGAATCCTACTTCATCGCGCTATTTTCTCGAGTGGTAGCACCTTCGCCATCAGATCGTGGTCCCTTCGATGACCTGTCTTGCTCTCGCCATCACCAAATGACCCTCTCACTCTCCAACTAATCAATCAACTCAAATTGATCCCACCTAGCCTGTGGATCCACCTATCAACCAACTCTCACTAGCCACATGGCTTGCTAACTCATTCCTCCATCTCACTCTATCACTTTCCACCTTTTCCTGTCTCTCTTGTCATTTTTTCCAATTTAATAAAAGACAAATGATTTAAAAAATACGGAACTTTTTCTTTTTATAACCTACTTGACTTGACCGACCGGGATGGTTTTACCTTAGCCAATATTGTTCGTTTTCCCTAGCTTACCATCATTGGTCGATTTCAACCGCATCGTAGCTTCAAACTGTCACACGTTCCCCTACTTCAATCTTTCCACTACCTCCTACCCCCAATTTTTGACTTGAATCCTTTTTTATCTTACACGCAGCTCACTTTGCCACACCACTTGACCTTCTTAACCTTATCATTTATCCCATCACCTTTTCCTCATTCGAGGACTCATTATTTTTCCCTAGCTCAGCCTCTACCCATGTCGTGACCTAGATACTTAGACTGGAACATTTCTAGTGACCTTTGAACTCATATGTGTTCACTATACCTTGTGGCCCTATTACCTGTGTTGATGGACATACTGACCTTACCTTGCCTCTTGCCATGACTACTTATCTCGACTCCAACCTCCGGTGTGCAACACACCTAAACGTTTCGACCATATCCTATAGCTTAGATACTAGAATCACATCAACCTAATTTGGATAAGCCTATCAACCTTAGACAATGTAGAGTTTTCCTACTCTTCAACGTAGTACTATGTCATGGTTTATACGTGTGCATTCGTTTGAATATTACTAACTTTGACCTTGACCCATTACCTAGATTACCCGAGTGGACCTTTTTCCCTTTTTACCCCGTTTCCCACCTTTATCTTCATCACATTCATGTTTTATCAAACCACTCACCGATTCTCGCTTCGCCTCGTCATTTTCCGGTTTGAGGGGATCACCTCCACCCACACATGGGGTAACCACATCCTATTTTTGTCAATGCCACTTACCAATAATAGCTATATGAAAAAATAGGCAAAATGTAGACACCAAAATTAGGTCACACACCCCTTGGTCCCCTGGTCAAACAAACACCTTGAACATATTTACCTAACCATGGCCCCTTTCATCCCACTCTAATATTAATTTAATTAAATTAATTCATTATCTCATAATATTTATTATTTTAATATCCTAATTGAGATAATGCCCACATATCAACCTCATCTAGCCACCTCACCCTAAGACCTATTCTTAGTAAGTTTCCATAACTAACTAAGAGCTACACAAAACCTAATTATCAAAGCCTATATTTCCTCTAACCACATTCATGATGTTAGAGGGAAGCTTCCATTCCATTCCTCGAGGAAAACGAGTGAGATTGAATAAAATCAAAATGATCTACCCATTTTAGAAAACCTAGGAAATCCCGCCCTAATCGACGCCGGTCACCCTAAACTGTACCACCGGTCAACCCGAAACCGCCGTTGGTTACCATTTAACCCCCAAAACAACCTTATTTCAAGGTTGGCACATTGTTTAGAGGTTGGCACACTTCAAAGGGATTAACACATATTTTGAGAACAAGTGATGAAACCAGAGCTGCATGCAAGTAGAACCAACATTAGTACACGCATCAGAGCATCCATGTGCACTTGAAGTAACCAAAATCCATTTTCCTTCATGGGAACATCCGAGGAAGTTCCAACACCACACCAAGTCCCTTCCATTTGATCACCCACCATTGCTAACCAGACATCAAGCTCGTACAAATAGTAAGTGCTTTGTTAACCAACACCTGTCCATTTATCATTTGGTAGATTCTTTTACTTCTGTCATTGGTTCTGCTCCCATTTCATTCCACCACCATTTTACCTCCATGAAAACTTGATCATCCTTTTACCCACACCCTTGAACTACCCATATCTAGATTTTAATCATTCCTATGCATACCTGAGACCCATACGAACTTGACCATTTCCCTTCCATTTCCACCTCATCCCTCCAAAGATCTGTGTGAAGGGTGGTGGTATATCCGTAGTAATCCAAAATGCCATCAAACCCTATATATGGGGATCATCTCATGCTCTCTTACATGGTGCCCCTCCACCCATCTAAGTAGCTAAAGACCAGCTAACTACTCATCCATATGTCTCAGATTGGGATAACCCATATATGGTCTCCATATAATGTCTACTCTGGACAATCCCTCCAATAGCCGCCGGTAGTATGCTACATCATGTGTATCCTTTTCATATCACTGCTCCAATAATGTGCACCCATCACCTATACCCCATCCCCACAAAACCTGGCTCAAATGCATCTGCTCAAGGCATACCCACTAGATGCACACAGATAATGTGCTCATAGGCCTAGTAGTGTAGAATAAAAGTGTAGCACAAACTTAACCTATAGAGCCACCCATACACCCATAGATCTTTATATAGCTGTACCAGAAATGCTAGTGCCCAAGAAAAGGATGTCCTATCTATCATCATGTCATGTAATACACCCATTAGGAATCATGAGAGTCTCCCACCATCTGCATCCGGCAGTGCAAAACAACATACTGACTCCATCAATAATACTACTAGCCTTGTCTCCTCTAGATGAGCTAGGTACATCTCTCCAAATCTTAGGATGGCACTATGGAATGTCAGCTCTTTCATCCCCTCACCAAATACCATCAGCATCAACTCCTCTGATGCCTCTGAGGATATTTAATATATTTGCATACCCAATATAGGTAAATGCAGGATCCTATACACATCCTCTAGGGTGAATGTCATCTCACCCCATCGGTAGGTGGAACATTTTGGTCACCGAATCCCATCTATCAATGAGGGTGACCATCAGAATAGGCTACCAAAATTTATACCTGGCAAAGATCACCTAATCTGGCCCACCTCCTCAAGATGCCGTAACTCCTAGGATATCGTTGTGCCTTGAACTATAACAAGCAGGGTGGCACCCTATCTCACATCCTCAGCTGATCTCTCACCTGCATCCAAAAAAACAAATCACATTATTTAAACATGACCATATCTATATTCACCCATACCCATTCCCATTACCCTACCTCTTTTACTTTGTTACTTACCCGTTTATCCCATGGCCTACCCTCCACCCCAAACCAACCCTCACCTACCTACTTACCCAACCCAACCCAACCCTAACCTACCAACCTACCTACCGTAACCCTACCCAACCTAATATCACCTCACCTATTTAACCACACCCCCGACCCCTAACCTACTTCCATTTTGACCCACTCCTCGACCTTACCTATTTTCCTACACATCTATACATTTTTCTCTAATAACTCCACCCTTACCTATTTTTACCCCTTACCTATGTTATGATTTTCACCTAAACCACTTTTCTCACCCCTATCTACCTCACCCACCCAACCTTAGACACCTTTTTCCCCCTTTTCACCCAAATTATGACTGCATCGGTTACCCCTAAGTGACCCCGGTCCCCTTAAACCGACATCGGTCACCCGCCAGGATCGATACCAGTGCCCTAACACCAACATTGGCTAACCTTTATCCAATGCTGGTCATCACAACACAAAATCACAGTGCCCAACCCCATTTTTCCTCAAAATCCCCTTTTTACTCCCTTCTACCCACCCAATCCTACCCAAATTCCCCTTATACCCTTCCCCACCCCTTCTTCACCCAATCCCCTCCCTCCATTTCCTATTTTACTTGATTTCCCTCCCATAATTCCAAAATTTATTCCCCAAAATAAATAAATAAATAACAAACAACTCATTTTCACCGACTAATTCAATCTAATAAACAAAACAACATGTTGGATTGAATCCTACCTCATCATGTTGCCATCTACGTGGTGGCACCTCTGGCCGCTACACTGGTGGTCCCTACCATCCCTCTCCTACATGCACCATCACCAAATGACCCTCTCGCTCTCCAACTAATCAATCAACTCAAATCAATCCCACCCAGCCTATGGATCCACCTATCGACCAACTCTCACTAGCCATGTGGCTCGCTAACTCAGTCCTACGTCTCACTCTGTCACTTTCCACCTTTTCCTCTCTCTCTTGTCATTTTTCCCAATTCGATAAAAGACAAATGATTTGAAAAATATGGCACTTTTTCTTTTTATAACCTACCCAACCTAACCAGTGATGGTTTTACCTTAATTGACATCGGTCCTTTACCCTAGCTTACCATCATCGTCGATTTCAATCGGCATTGGTAGCTTCAAAACATCATCAATTCCCCTGCTTCAGTCTTTCCACTACCTCCTACCCCCAATTTTTGACCTAAATCCTTTTTATCTTACACTCACCTCACTTGGCCACACCACTTGACCTTCTTGACCTTATCATTTATCCCATCACCTTGTCCTCATTCGAGGACTCATTATTTTTCCCATAGCTCAGCCCTACCCGTGTCATGACCTAGATACTTGGACCTGGAACATCGCTAGTGACCTTTGACCTCATGTGTTCACTATACCTTACAGCATTGTTACCTATGTTGATGGACATACTGACCTTACCTTGCCTCTTGCCATGACTTCTTATCCTGATCCAACCTCATGTGTACCAGAACATACCAAAACGTTCCCGACCATATCCTATACCTTGGATACCGGAATCACTTCAACCTTGTTTGGATAAGCCTATCGACCTTAGAAAATGTAGAGTTTTCCTTCTCTTCAACTTAGTACCGTGTTGTAGTTTATACATGTGTGTGTGTTTGATTGTTACTACCTTTGACCTTGACCCATTACCTAGATTACCCGAGTGGACCTTTTTCCCTTTTTACCCCATTGCCCACCTTCATCTTCATCACATTCACCTTTTATCAAACCACTCACTGATTCTTCCTTCTACCTCATTAGTTCTTGGTTTGAGGGGGATCACCTTCACCCACACATGGGGTAACCATATCTTATTTTTTTCAGCGTTGCTTACCAATACAAGCTACACGACAAAAATGAGAAAAATGTAGACACCAAAATTAGGTCACACTCCCCTTGGTCCCTCATCAAACAAACACCTTGAACATATTTACCTAACCATGACCCCTTTCATCCCACTCTAATATTAATTTAATTAAATTAATTCATTATCTCACAATATATATTATTTTAATATCCTAATTGAGATAATTCCCACATATCCACCTCCTCTAGCCACCTCACCCTAAGACCTATTCTTAGTAAGCCATAACTAACTAAGACCTACCCAAACCCTAAAAATAAAAGCCTATATTCCCTCTAACCACATTCCCATCCATTAGAAGGAAGCTTCCATTCTATTGCTGACAGAGAAAAATGGGTGAGATCCAAGAAAATCAAAAGGATCTGCCCATTTTAGAAAACCTAGGAAATCTCACCCTAACCGACACCGGTCACCCTAAACTACCATCGTTAACCTGGAATGGTGTCGGTTACCATTTAAACCAAAAATAACCTTGTTTCAAGGTTTTCACATTGTTTAGAGGTTGGCTCACTTCAAAAGGATTAACACATCTTTTGAGAAAAAATGACGAAACCAAAGTTGCATGCAAGAAGAACCAGGATTAGTACACACATCAAAGCATCCATAGCTAGCACTGAAGAACCCAAAAATCCATTTTCCTTCATGGGAACATCTAGGGAAGCACCAGCACCACACCAAGTCCCTTCTGTTTGATTACCCACCATTTCCAACTAGACATCAAGCTCGTAAAAATAGTAAGTGCTTCGTTAACCAACACCTATCCATTTTTCATTGGGTAGATTCCTTTATTTGTATCATTGGTTTCGCTCCCATTTCACTCCACCACCATTTTATCTCCATGAAAATTGATCATCCTTTTACCCACACACCCTTGAACTACCCATACCCATATTTTAATCATTCCCTGTGCATACCGAGACCCATACGAACCCGACCATTGCCCTTCCATTTCCACATCATCCTCTGCGGTATTGTGGGAAGGGTGGTGGTATATCCTGTAGTAATCCAAACTACCGTCGACCCCTGTCTATGGGGATCATCTTGTACTCTCCTACACTACTCTCCTCTATCCATTTGAGTAGTTGAAGGCTATCTAACTCCTCATCCATCCTGTCTCGTATCGGGGATAACCCACATATGTTCTCCATATAATGTCTACTCTAGAAAATCCCTCCAATAGCCACCGGTAGTATGCTACATCATGTGTATCCTTGTCTGATCACCACTCTCTAATAACAGGCACCCATTTCCTATACCCCACCCACACAAAACCCAACTCAAATGCATCTGCTTAGGGCATACCCACTAGACGCACATAGACAATGTGCTCATAGGCCCAATAGTGTAGAATAAAAGTCTAAGACCGACTAAACTCGAAGATCCTCCCATACGCCTAGCTCTCTATATATCTGTGCGAAATGTTGGTGCCTAGGAAAAGTGTGTCCTATCTATCATCATATCATGTAATACACCCATCAAAGATCGTGGGAATCTCCCACCCTTTGCATCTGGTAGTGCAAAATAGCATACTACCTTCATCGTAATAGTACTTACCTCATCTCCTCCGAATGAGCTAGGTACATCTCTTCATAGCTCGGGCTAGCACTATGGAATGTTAGCTCTTCCATTCCCTCGTAGAAAATAATATCAGCATAAACTCCTTTGATTCCTCCGAGGAGATCGAATATACCTGCATACCAAATATAAGTAAATGTAGGATCCTCGTACACGTCCTCCAAGGTGACTACCATCTATCACATTGGTAGTGGAACGTTTTGGTCACCGAATCCCATATATCGATGAGGGTGACCATCGGACTGCCACCGGACTCGCATGCCGTAATGTAAGACCCCAATTAGGCCCACCTCCTCAAGATGCCGTAACTCCTCCATTATTGCTCGCCTCAAACTTTCATGAGCAGGGTGACACCCTTTCTCGCATCCTTAGCTGATCTCTCGCCTACATCCAAAAAAAAACAAATCACAATATTTAAACATGACCATATCCACATTCACCCATACCCATTCCCATTACCCCACCTCTTTTACTTCACTACTTACACATTTATCCCATGGCCTACCCTCCACTCTAAACAAACTTGTACCTCCTTACTTACCCAACCCAACCCTAACTTATCGACATACCTACCCTAACCCTACCCAACCTAATATCACCTCACCTATTCAACCACACCCCCAACCCCTCACCTTCTTCAATTTTGACCCACTCCCCAATCTTACCTTTTTCCTTCTAACACCCTCGATACAGTTGTTATTTTCCTCCTTTCCATTTCAAGTGTTGACATGTGATTTTTCCTTATAAAGATATGTTCCTTTGATTGTTGGAGATCATGCTTGAAATGGGTAAGTCTTTTCTACTCTTAAGATCCTTTGATTGAATTTTAAATGGCTTTCCTAAATCCATTTTTCACTTCTTGTAGGTGATCTGCAATATGGTTTAAGAGTTATAAACTTATCTATTTTTCTAACTCATCCTGAATCAATTTCAAAGTGATCCAAGGAATGTTTTAAATCTTCTCTGTTGAACGAATGGTAAATTGGCATTCCATGAATTAAGATACACATTGGAGTGAACTCTATAGTTACAAGTTCTTTGATTTTTTATGTGAACGTATTTCCATTTAGTGGTTTGTTTTGCTTGGGTCTTTGGAGATCGACCATGGCAGGTCATTGCTGACAAAAATGGAAATGCAGCCTATTCATGGCATAGGAGAGATCTAGGATCCTATATAGGACTAACCTACAGGATCCTAAGCTAGGTAAAAATATTTCCTACCTAAGCTATGTCACTTGATAGAATTCTAATTCTTATCTAAAGCTTCTTATTCTGCTATGATTGGTCGATTTGTAACCTAACCTAAGCTTGGTGCTAATGGAATTGGAAAGGTTACTAGGTATTAAAATTAACCTTGATCCTAATACTACAAGGTAATATTGTAATCTAACCTAATTCCAATAACTATTGTGTTTTGAATTAATCTACCTAAGGCTATGTTAAGACCTATGGTGGTGGTTAGTTGTTAGTGTTATATCCTAAGGTATATATTTCAAGTTACCTAAGGTCTAACCTAAGCAATTTAATCCATCCTAAACTAATGGATATGAATGGGGACTTAAGTGGTCGCATGCATTTGAGTGACAGTTCCTAAGACATTTATGTTATTGATAAGGTTGGCAAATGTATACGGATTTCCCGTTTTGGTAGGGGCTAGATGACTTGGTGGAGGCTTAGGTGGAAGTGTCACTAAAATGGAAATGCATGTTATTTTTGACTTGGCATTCATTCACTAGACTTAGAAGGTGGTGGCAAGGAAGTATAGGCAGGAAATTTGGAATTTATTGTTTTCGCTTTTGTGCACAAACCGTCTTAGTAGGCATGTAAGCGGATTTTTCTTGGGTCGTTTCACCTTGCATGTTTTGTGATTTTTACTCTGCATGCTCTCTGGTTTTTCAAACCAGCAGATTGAACTGCACTTTATGGCTATTTTTGAAGTCATGGATCTATTTTCATTTCGTGGAATGTATAAGAGGCATTGTGGAAAAGGTATTTGGTTGTTTGATCTTTCATGGAGAAGAGGAGAAGTTGTGAGCTCTACCGAGGTCTCCTTCGATTTGGTAGAAGCACTATCAAGCATGATAGGCTCTAACCGTTAAAATCTCTTGCTTTTTTCTAAAAGATTTCATTAAAAGAACTCTACTTTGTTGAGATTTGTGCATCGCATATTTTTATCTGGTTATTTTTTTCTGGGTTTTATAAATCTTGTGTTCTTGGTTCGAATCCATGGTATATGTGATTCTGTTTGAAACTTACGTTATGTTTGTTTTAGCACATGAAATATGCATGCAAAAATGAATTTGGTAACTTTGCTTGACATTCTTGGATTTGGTAATTGATGGGTTTGGTTTGATGAATTTCGTTGCCAATAAATACTAGCTGAGTTTTATGGGAACTTTGAGTTCCGCCTGTTTTTGTTGGAGTTAGTGTTTTGTGATCTCAAGCTAGTAATGAGCTCGTAGTTTTCGGAAGCTTTTATTCGAGCTCAAGTTGTCTTGTTTGAAACTTGTATTGGTAGGTGAGAATTTTTGTTGGTGATTCTCATTTCTATGGTGCTTGTGTTTTATTTCATAGATAAATGGGACTGTGGATAAAACCGTATATGGCTTGGTCCTTGTATTTTATCTTGCGAAAACTTAGACTATTGTTGAAACCCACATATAACTTAGAGCCTATGTTTTATTATCTTGGATAAATTGGACTGTTGATTGAAGTCCACATATGGCATGGTGCTTGTGATTTATTGTTCTTGTGACCATATAAACTATTATGAAGGTTCATTATGAACACAAATTTCATGTTTTGTTGTTTGTATGGTCTGAGCTCTGTTAAGGTTCTTACATTTCGTTGAGTTGGGAAACAGGGTTTGATAAGATGTTAATAGAAAATGGAAGCTCTATTCTTATTTTGAAATGTTTATAAGTAATTACATTATATTCGGCATAGCATTACGATGTTGGTGTATATACGAACTCATGTGAGATTCTGTGATGCAAAGTTGTATAATGAAATTATTACTTATTGTTGGAAATGGTAACCTGAACGAGATGTCGGTTCTATTCTGGTATTATTTTTTTGTTTTTCTTTGTTTAAAAAGGTAAACTAAAAAGGGAACAAGTTGTTGCCCAAACTTGTTTATATTCTCTTGAATGATCCTGAACCTTGAAGGAGCTTATGATTTCTTGTGTTCGAATTACATATTGAGTCTTGAACTAGTTGTATTTCAAACATGTTCAATTGGGTCTTGACTTTAAACTAGAATTATTATTTGATTAATTGGTTTTCAAACTTAGAACTCTTTTTGGAAACAAACCACATGTGCAAGGAGAAAACTAGAAACATGGTTTAGAGGGTTGTTGGGTAAACTCTTCATGATCTTGACTGAAATTATCTTGTTGGTTTATCGTTCTTATTGGAATCCCAATCTGTTACCTCTTATAGTAATATGTTGAAATATAGGACTGAACTCTTGGGAAGAATTTGAGTGCTGGTACCTACTCAGATTTCACACCTCTTGTTGGGTCCAATAAATGAATGTTAAGTCTTGAAAGATAAATTGCAATTCAAGTGTATATTCATACTGTGCTAATATCCCTTTTCTAATGTAGTTGGGTTAAGTTCATTTGTTTGGAACCTTCTGTTAATTATTATTATGGGAAAAAGAGAAACATTACTTGATTAGTCTTCTTATACTTGTCATTTGACTGAAATGAAGTAGAAAGAGATTAATGATTGGTTTGTAAAAAGAAAATGTAAACTTGTTGTTTAACTGATGATCCATCATTCCTTCTTGGATTGTTTTTATGTGAATCGTTTCGATGAATACCCTATAATGTTGAATTTTAAAGTAGTTTTCCTTTAAATGAAATAGTTTAAGTCATGATATGAACCTGTTTCTACTTTGTAGATGTTATGTATTTTGGCATAATGGAAATGGTTTCTCTTCTTCTTTACTTGAAAGTTAGATGAAACATCCTAGTGAGAATATGTCTGTAAACACTTCTTTTTGTCTTATAGTAAAGATAAGTGTTGTATTCTATTTTGATAGAATTGGAAACAAGGAGATGTTATGTTCTGTTGTTTTTTAAAGATAATTGATAGGATCAATTATACTTTAATTTGTAAGACAAATATTATAGATTATATTCTGCTCTTCTTTTAGAAGTGAATTTAGATTCATTAATGCTCTTCTTTTCTTATTGTTATTACTTATGCTTAATGTATGATATACTAATTGT
The DNA here is from genome assembly GCA_018340775.1 of Taxus wallichiana var. yunnanensis. NCBI lineage: Eukaryota > Viridiplantae > Streptophyta > Pinopsida > Cupressales > Taxaceae > Taxus > Taxus wallichiana. The sequence continues at coordinate 908,021,853 of CM031234.1, read as the reverse complement.
TTATTAAAGTAGGGTTGTTTTTATTGGAACAATTAGTGGAATGCACTTCATTTTAAGGCTTAGTGCTTATCATGCTCACTTCATTGAACTGACCCGTGCTAGCAATTTTTGCAGATGGACTTTGTAAGTGATAAAAGAAGGTAAAATCTTATATGAGGCATTGGCTGATTTAAGTGTGATTCTTGTGAAGAATTTTGATTCGTTCTTGAGTTTTATTGAAAAATAAAATTTATTCTTTTGAATGAAGACGGTTGTTATGCAAAGATGCCTAAAATGCATAAGCTTGTAAATGTATAAGTTTTGAAAATGAATTGAAAGATGAGAATTTACTTGCATTGGTTGTGTAAATTATCTTGTACTTTTGTAAAAGAAATGGAATCTTATCTTGTTGATATTCTTCATATTATTTATATGATTAAATGAGTATTCTTGGATAAGTAGGATAAAGGGAATTAGAGTAATTTCCCTAAATAAGATGCAGCTAGATAAGTTGCAGAATTTAATGTTCTTATCTAAACAATTCAATATAGTAAGATGATGTGTAATGAACATATAATGAAAACTATAGAATTTGTAAAGGACATAAAGGGTGTGTTAAACCCTAGAACTTAACCATGAAGAGGAAGACTCTTCCTCTCTCATAAAAATGTAAACAAAAAGGGAGATATGATTTCTAATCATTAGACTTCATTTAATAAAGTCTACTAAGTTACAACCTAGGTGGTTGTTACACTTCCTTGAATGGTTAAGTCACATTAAATGGAACTTATGATGTTGCTGTCCTATTTTTTTGGTAACTACTTGTTAAGCCAAAATTAATGAACATTGAAAGCAATCTTAAGTTAAGGAAGTTCTTCAAGGATTAATGGAACCTGATATGGAAAATAACTTAGGGAGAGTTGGATTAGGGTTTGGGAAAGGTTGCTGAAATCTACTTTTATTATCCAAATTAATTAAATATTAATAATCTCCTAGGGGTATGTACATCTCAATGAGGTTTTTTTAGGATGCTAGCACACACCAATCAGCAGGTTATACCTTCAATAAGACTAGGATCTTCTCGAGGATATAACGATGCAGTTGATATGTGGCAACACCCTTCTGCATTGATCATCTAGATCTACATGCTTATGGACTTGAACTTAGTTTTTCTCTAGGACTGGGTAGTAGCATAGTTAGGATAAGGAGTAGCCCTCTAAGACTCAGGGTACCTTGGCACATGGGGTTGACTTAGGTTGACCCAGTATGCCAATATACCCTAAGTCTTCATGAGCCTCTTCCTATCATAACCTATGTTGTTAACTTGAACTAGGATTAAACCTTGGGCAAGTGGACTGACAGAAGTCAGTAAAGGACATTCTAGATAACAATAGAGTGGGGTGAAGGAGGTATTCTAGATTGATGAGTATGCCATTAAGGAATAAGTAATAGGAATAGTATGTTAGAAATATTTGGCCAAAGTATCGCAAGCTACTAATTGTGTTGTCCTATGTCACCTATTCTAAGGTTCGAGATGTAGATGAATATTGGTATAAAATATTCGAGATAAGTTCCTAGACAAATCACTCAATACCTAGACAGGTAAGAGAACCAAGTATACGTAGTATATAGAAAATTATTCAATACTTAATGTTAAACATGAATAGATTGGTAGTTCACCGAGTCATGAAATGAGTAGATCGATAGCTCACCAATTCATTACAGTTGCATATCGTTATCTATTATAAGAATGGTTGTTATGAAATGTGTGTTCTAATGTAACACCCTGAACTGTTGTTACTTCCTCCTGAGCATTCAAGTGTTGATATATGATTTCTTCTATATAAGGACATGTTCCTTTGGTTTGTGAAGTCATGCTTGATATGGATTGTATCTTCTTTGCTCTTGAAGATCTTTGACTGAGCCAGAATATGCTTGGACTCTTTTGTTTCTTTCATTCTTCACACTTGAGTTCAATTTGATTTCTGGATGAATTGTGGATTTATCCATCTTTATGACTCAGCCTTGGATCAGTTGCATTGATCCAAGGGATGTTTTAAGCTTATTCAGGATGAACAAAATTTATTGACCTTATGAAAGTTACAAGGTCTGAATGAGTTGAATGATCAATCCCGGAGTTTGACTCAGGCTGATCATGAAAAAAAAATGGACTTTGGTTACAGATATCGTAACATCAGGAAGGCCTAGACCTTAAGCCAGGTAAGATGTTCTTGTGTATACCGTAAGCTTAATTTAGTGATGCCAAATGGAATCCTTTACAGGAATGTTTAACCCTGTATGGACTCTAACTTTGAGTGGTCCTATTTTGGAGACCTAGATTTGATTCGTTAAGGTTAATAACCTTAACCTAAACTATAACATATTGGTTAAAACAATTGCTAATCCAACCTAGCCCTAAACTATAGGCTTAATTCTCCTAAGAGTTAACTACACCTAGCGCTATGGAAGGGAGACTAATGTCTTAACCCTATGATCTAACCTATCTTAACTAATGATAAGAATGGAGGGGGACCTATGAAGGGTCGCGAGTCATGGGCGGTGGTTTCCATGGCATTTATGAAGGGGATAAGGTTGAGGGACTTGGAATGCTATCAAGTTTGGTGGAGGTTGCAAATGGCTAATGTAACCCGACGTGGTAGTATCACCAAGTATGGGAATGGTTGTTTGTTTTCTTTTGGCAATCACATATTTTCGCAATGATGGCAATGGAGAATAGGCGGGATGATGAAAGTTAATGCAATTAATGAACTTCAGTTCCCTTGAGCGGATTGCTTGGGAAGGCATACAAATGGAATATTTTTGGTTTTTTTGTTTTCCATGCATTCCATTTTTTGCTCTCGCTTAAGCACTAGTTCTTTGAACTAGTCATCTACTCTGTGTTGCATGGCAAATTTGAGAATTCCTAGCTTCCTTCTTTGTCGGGAAAGTTTATAAGGCATGAAGGTAACAATTTATTGTTGTTTAATCTATCGTGGAAGAAGAAGAGAAGGTGCGAGCACATTCAGAGGTCTTCTTTGAATTTTTAAGTGACATTATCAGGCATGATAGGCCCTAACTTTTAAAAATCTTGCTTTCCTTCAAATGCTTTCATTAGAACAACTCTGTTCAGATGATTTCTTTTGTATAGTTGGTTTGATTGGAAGCAATGTATTGGTTTTCTTCTTCTCTTGTTGATTTGGGAATCCCTAGTTATGCGAAGACCCTATTGAAGTCCCAACAATTTTTCATATGAATTTGACTTCTGTTGAAGTCCTTGTTGTGTTTGCATGTTGTTTCAACTTCGTTGAAATCCTTACTTCAATTACTTTATGGATACGACTTCTTTGAAGTCCTTGCAGTGTTTCATATGAATTCAACTTCTGTTGAAGACCTTGCTGTGTTAGCATGTTGGTTAAACTTTGTTGAATCCTTGCTGAGTATACATATGGATTCGACTTCTGTTAAAATGCTTGCTATGTTTACATTTTGGTTCGAATCTGTTGAAATGTTTGCTGGGATTACATATGAACACGACTCTGTTGAAGTCCTTGCTATGTTTTCATGTTGGTTCGACTTCTATTGAAGTCCTTGCTATGAATACTTGATGGATACGACTTATGTTGAAGTCCTTGCAGTGTTTTCATATGAATTCGACTTCTATTGAAGTCCTTGTTGTGTTTGCATGTTAGTTCGACTTCTGTTGAAGTCCTTGTTGTGTATACATATGGATTCGACTCTATTGAAATGTTTGTTGTGATTGCATATGGGTTCGACTTCGTTTATGTTGTTTCCTTTCTTCTTGATTAACTGAGGTAATAAGTTCCCAACTGTACCATGTTAGACGTTGCGTTGGATGATTTCATGTTTGAAGAATGACATGGAAAGAATTGTTGTGTCTAATTTGGTTGGTTTATTGATTATTGCTTGGTCGCATGAGCTCTTTTATTGCTTGACAGCTTCAGGGAATATATAGTTGAATTGTGATGAAACTGTAGTTCCTTCTTTTGAGCTCGAACTGGTATAGTCACATGCGTAAGTAATATGTGGAATTTAAGCCTGTACCTCTGTGAAAAGGGTCTGGATGGTCAATGATTATGGGTTCGGTATGTGATGAAATATTAGAGTAACTATTGTTTTCTTTACGAATTTACCTGGTTAACGGGAATACAGCCCGACCGAGAGAAATCTTGCTTTGAGGAACTCTGATTCTTCATAACGTGTGGGTAATCCTAGGTCTTCCTGGATGGAAATCAGGTTTTGTACTTGGAAGGGATGGGATTGTGTTGATTTCTCCTGTAGTGACCTTGAAATCTATCATTAAAATCAACTAGTAATATTGGAAGTGCTATTTGTTTGGTATCCTTGAATCACAATAACAAATTATCCACTGTAATGACTGGAAGTAGTTAGTGTTGCTTATCAGTAAGTAATGTTAGGGGTTACCCTAACTCATAGTCTAAAATGATTCGAGTCCTAGGTGAAGGGAAGACTGATATTGAATGTATATGTTTTTCGCTTATAACAATCTGTGTCTTTGTTATGTGTAATGGTAAGACCCTTGGAATCTTAGGGCGACCTTTTTAAACAGCTTATATCAAATCGAGCTAATGGTAGACTTAGGTGTTGATTTTCTTGCTCTCTCTTCTTCCTTAATTTAAATCAAGATTGAATGTATATGCATTACTCCTGGGAAGTTGGTATAGTCCTCAACCTGTTTGGAAGGGAGATCTGAATGCATCTGTTTCCTTCCCCTAAGCTGTAAGGTATATGTTGATATATGAATTTTGGAATAAGAAAATATTCTCTCCCTTGTCTGGAAATTATGAGTGCTCTCTTCTTTTGTATCTTTATGTGAACTCTACGGTACGGGCATAAGAAGAATAGACTGTTAAATTTGTATGGAGAGACTGGTAAGTACTGACTCTTGACCGGGTCTCCTTCTTTATTGACGGTTATATTATCCTGTTTGAGTTGTTTGGTTATCCACTTTTATAAAAATAGTATTGTAGTAGAAGTTGGTATACTTGTCAATATCATTGAAATAATGCTATGAATATAAAGGAATCCCGTCAGTTGAGCTTGTTGGATGTTATAATCTGCCTTTGCTTGAATTGTTAAATACACACTGTTGGATACACAAACCGATAGGACTTCATTCTTGAATGCAGTAATTTGTTGAATTATTGTTGTCCTTGGTTTTCAAATGAATGGATGTTTTGGATCCTTTTTCTTCTTCTTAGTCTCTAATATATATGATGAATCATCGAAAAATATTTAGGTTTAACTAAGCAGCTATAATATGAGTCATGCATTAAAGTCATATTAGAATTGTAGAAAGATTATTGGCTGATTCATGTTTAAGGATTTGAAGAAATGATTTCATTTAAATAGGTTGTTTAATGAGAACAATTGGTGGAATGTAATTGTTTTAAGAATTAGTGCTTATCATGCTCAATTCACTGAACTGACCTATGCTAGTAATTTTTACAGATGGACATCGTAAGTGGTAAAGGCACGTAGATCTGATATGATGCTCATATTGTTTAATCTAGTTTTTATGATGAATTTCAACTTGATTGTCTCAAATTGTATTATAGGAAGAAAGATATTCTTTCGATGTTGATTAATGTATCAAATGTGCCGAAGTGTATAAGTTGTAAATGTATGTTTCGGAAATGAATGAAATGGGGAGATTGTTACTTATGTGGCTGCATTTTTATTTGATGGATTGAACTTCTTAGGTCTGATTGAATGTAAGTGCATTTTTAATATTGTATACCATGGGAGTTATTTGGATTTTCTAAGTAGGCCTTGTAAAAATTATGTGACCGAATACTTCGTGAATGAATAGTAATTCTCTTTTGTTATGAATAAGGCTAAACTGGAAATTAGTCCACTGCCTTTCGAGAAGTTAAGGTTAAACTACACCCTAATAGGTAGCTGAAATGGGAAGAGTAATCTATTACTCCCTATCCATGATCTAAGTCAAGACAATGTAATTGATGGTTTTAAATCACTATATCTTAATAACAATAAGTAAGATATATTTCAGTCTTGGGAGCTGATATAAACCTATATGGGTTTAGTTAGCATCCTTATGAGAGGACTTAGGGATATTGCCCAATTATGTAGAATGAGATTATTGGGAACCAATGATCTCCTTAGACGAGATCTCAAATCTATTAAACTTCTCTCTATGAAATTAAACTTAATTACGTAAGGCAACTCAAAGGTGTGGAACCCAAGAATTGGGAAAAGACTACCCAGTTAAGAGAGTCTTAAATTCAACTTCAACTCAACTTAAGTAACTCCTTGAGGTTATGTAAATATTTCCGAGGGGTTTTGTAGGATGTTGACACATGTCAACTGTAGGGTTGTACCTTCGAGAAGATTAGGATCTTCTCGAGGATACAACAATGTAGGTGACATATGGCGACACCCTTCGCATTGATCGTTAAGATTAACACCGAAACTTGAACAAGTTTTTACTCCTGGGACCGGTTAGGACCATGGTCATGTTATGAGGCTATCCTTCGAGACTGGGGTACCTTGACATACGGGGTTAAGCGTGGTTAATCCAAGATGTCACTTACCCTAGTCTTCAAGAGCATCCTTATAATGTGTGTCATGTTATTAACCCGTTCCTGAGTGAATGACTTGGGACAGGGGAGGCTAACAGAAGTCAGTATAAGACATTCTATTTAACATCAGAGTGGGGTGAAGGACGTATTCCAGATTGACGAGTATGCCGTCAAGGAATACGAGACATGAACAGTATGTTTCAAATCTTTGGCCAAAGTATCGCAAGCTGCTAATTGCATTGTCCTATGTCACCTAGTCTGAGGGACGTGATGCCAATGAATAATGGTAACAATTATTCAGATAGGTTCCTTGGATAGAGCATTCTGAAATCCCATATTAGGGAAGAGAACTGCAATAGTGAAGTGTTAAAATAAAAATGCCAACTCTATGATACTCATGAATAGATCGGTAGATCACCGAGTCATGGAATGAATAGATCGGTGGTACACCAAGTCATTACAGCTACATATGGTTATATATTATAAGAATGATTGTTATGATCTGTGAGTTCTAAATTATGTATTTATAACTAGGAAGCACTTATAAAAAAAAATAAAAAAATTCTTGTTCTAATGTACTTAAATGGGAATGTTACATCTTGGTATCAGAGATTAAGGTTGTAGCTCTTGGACCTATGTGTCCATAATCCGATAAAAACATGAATTTTTTTGTAACATAAAATGGTTAGAACAAGAGGGAACGTTGCAAATAATGCTCCACTAGAGGGAGGGGCGGCAACAACCCAAAAACTTGACGAGATCCTTATTACCCTATTGGACACAAGAGATCGTTTGGCTATACTTGAACAACAAGTAATGGGAAATGAGGAGGATGATGAAGCTGGTAACCACAATCAGCTACCTCCTAAGGACAACCCCGATATGGGTGTTGATAATAACACTGGAAATGTACCTGTCCAACCAGAAAACAAAAAGGCCAGGTTGGCAGCAGAACTCACTAATGATATAAAAAGGATAAGTCCACCTAAATATGGTGGCACCACATTAGGAGATGGAGCTAAGAACTGGCTCAGTGAGATGGAGAAGTAATTTGCAATAAGAAACTTCTTGGAGGAAACCAAAGCTATTTGGGGAGCCTATCAGCTTTCCCATGAAGCATCTTCGTGGTGGGACAGCCGAAAGCCGAGCTAAATATTGATGAGACCAATATCACTTGTGATCAATTTAAATGCTATTTTAGGCAACGTTGGCTGCCACAACTCTTCTATGATCAGAAAATGATAGAATTCTAGAACTTAGCTCAAGGAAAGCTAACGGTAACTGAATACTAGGAGCGGTTTATGAAACTCCTCAAGTATGTACCGCAGTATCAAACTGAAGAGAAGTTCAGAATATGGAAATTCATCATGGGACTAAATCCCATGATAGGAGGAGAGGTTGATGTTCACAGCCCAACCACTATGGAAGGGGTTGTTGAAAAAGCCATAAGGCAAGAACAGAAATTAAAGGCTATTTCTGCTCATAAAGAGGAAGTGCGGAAGAAGATTGTAAACCCTTCTTCAACTTCACTTGCACCCAAGAAGGGGCCATGGAAAATTTTTGGAAATAGAAGTAAGTTTCAGTGGATAATAATAAGAAAACGACAACGAATAAGCCTAGCTGGAAATATAAGGGATAGTTTTGCCAAAAATTATAACAATGGGCAGAAGCCCTATGGAGGACAACGTGATAATTTTAAGGCTGGAAGTAATTTTGAGCCTAAAAAGGGACCTGTAGGAGGCTGCTATAATTGTGGCAAAGACCACTACGCAAATCAGTGCCCTTTGAAGAAGGATGATCGTAATCAGCAGCATAAGATACATGCTGCAGTAGCAGACAAGCAAGCTGAAAAGCAAGTGACACCTATAGAATTTCGGGTAAGTTATTTGGCATACCTGTCACTATTCTTTTTGATACAGGAGCTACTGAATGTTTTATTTCTAGTAAACTTGCTTCTAAACTTAAAAGAAAAGCTGGAAAAATGGATAAATCTTGGACTGTATACAGTATGGTAATAACTCTGTTCATACAGTGAGTATGTGTCTTTTTGGGGCAGTCCTTGACTTACCTAACTTTTCCACGGAAGTTGACCTCTATGTTACACCTTTGGGATCCTATGACATTGTCATCGGTGTCAATTGGTTAGCTGACCATAAAGAAAAAGTAGACTGCTTTGAAAAGAATATAAGATGTTTAGATGATCGGTGAAAAAGCAACAGAGATTTAAGGCGTGAAATGGGAAATTTCAGTTAGAAAACTGTCACACTATGCAACTTAAAAAGGCTAAAAAAAGGATGTACCTTATATGCAAAGTAAAGATATCTGAATTTTCAAAAGAAGATGGTGATTCCATGAAATGATTCCCATTTTTGCAAAGTTTCAAGGATGTATTTCTAGAGGAATTACCAAGTTTACCACCCAAAAGGGAATTTGATTTCACCATTGAAATCAAACCAGGGACGAAACCTATTTCTAAGGCACCTTATCGGATGACTACTACAGAGTTAGTCGAGCTTAAGGCACAATTGCAAGAACTTTTTTCTAAGGGTTTGATTAGACCAAGTGTTTCACCATGGGGAGCGCCAGTAATATTTGTAAAAAAGAAAGATGGAACACTTAGACTATGTATTGATTATCGGATGTTGAACAAAGCAACAATTAAGAACAAATACCCACTTCCAAGGATTGATAATCTATTTGATCAGATGCATGGAGCAGCGGTTTATTCCAAGATAGATCTTTGATCTGGTTATCATCAATTAAGGATTAGAGAAGAAGATATTCATAAAACAGCTTTCTCGAACCAGGTACGGACATTATGAGTTCACGGTTCTACCCTTTGGATTAACTAATGCACCGCAACTTTTATGAACTTAATGAATAATATCTTTCAAGAATATTTGGACAAGTTTGTGCTTGTATTCTTGGATGATATTCTCATATATTCTAAAAGTGTCGAAGAGCACAATGAGCATTTGAAGATAGTTTTGGAAATTTTGAGAAAAAGAAAGTTATATGGTAAGTTATCCAAATGTTCTTTCTTTGATGCTGAAGTTCACTATTTGGGTCATGTCATTAGTAAATAGGGAATTGTAGTAGATCCTTCAAAAATAGTGGCAATAACCGAGTGGCCTGTACCAAAGAATGTACATGAAGTAAGAAGCTTCAAGGGCCTTGCTATTTATTATAGAAAATTTGTTAAGGATTTTTCTAAAGTGGCTGCACCGATAACTTCATTGCAGAAGAAGGATAAGAAATTTATTTGGAATGATAAGTGTGAAACTGCTTTCAAAAGTTTGAAAAGACAAATTGACTTCAAAGCACCTATATTGGTTGTACCGAACCCTAATGGGAACTTTCTTTGTTGTAACGGATGCTTCTGGGGAAGGCCTTGGAGGTGTTTTGTTACAAAATGATCAAGTCATAACATATGAAAGTAGAAAACTTAAGTTACATGAGCTGAATTATGCCCCTCATGATTTAGAGCTTGCTGCCATTGTTCATGCACTTCAAGTCTAGAGACACTATTTACTTGGGAAACCTTTTGAGTTAAAAACTGATCATTTAGGACTAAAATATATTTTCCCTCAGCCTAACCTAAATGCAAGAGAGCGAAGGTGGTTAGAGTTTTTATCTCAATATGATTTTGATATTAGTTACATCAAAGGAAAAGAGAATAGAGTAGCAGATGCTCTAAGTCGTAGGAAGCACATTTCTGCTCTTATAACATTAAGAACTCAGTTTAAGGATGAGGTAAAAAGTGCCTTAGAATCTAATATATACTTTCAGCAAGTAAAAGCAGACTACTTGTGGAACCAAAGGATGAAAGATATAAAGGTTTTCATTTTGACAATGAAGGAATCTTACGTTATGAAAATAGAGTATACGTACCTGTGCTAAATGATTTGAGAAAGAAGTTGTTAGTTGAATTTCATAATTCGCCCTTCTCTGGACACCTGGGTATCACAAAAATGCTTGCTGATCTAAAATAGCAATACTTTTGGAAAGGTATGAAAAAGGATGTTATTGATTTTGTGACACATTGTCTGGAATGTCAGTGGGTTAAGGTAGAACACATGCACCCCGCTGGTCTATTATATCCCCATAGCATACCGCAAAGTATAAATGGCAAGTCATAAGCATGGATTTTGTACAAGGGCTGCCTATGTCGAGAAATAAACATGATGTTATCTTGGTAGTTGTAGACAAACTAACAAAGGTAGCTCATTTCATCGCTGGAAATCTAAAGGATGATTCTCCAGTGTTAGCCAAAAGGTTTGTACATGAAATTTTCAGGTTGCATGGAGTACCAGAATTGATTATATCTGACAGGGATCCTAGAATGACCTCAAGATTTTGGCAAACACTTAATACACTCTTGGAACGAAACTAAACTTCAGTTCTGCATATCATCCAGAAACGGATGGACAAACTGAGAGAGTAAATCAGGTGTTGGAAGATATGTTACAAATGTATTGCATGGATCAACAGTATAAATGGGAAGAGTATCTCCCATTAGTTGAATTTGCATACAACAACACATATCACTCTTCTCTTAAAATGGCACCTTTTGAGGCACTTTATGGAAGAAAGTGCAGAACCCCTATTAGTTGGGATAGTATTGAGGATAGAGTGGTAATTGGACCAGAAATCCTCACTGAAATGGAACAATAAGTTAAGATGATTTTTGAGCGATTGAAAGAAGTAAAGAGATAGGCAGAAGAGCTATGCTGACCTAAAGCGGGTTGATCGAAAGTTTGAACTTGGTGAAAAGGTTTTCCTTCGTGTTAAACCTAGAAAGAGTTCTATAACTTTTGGCAAGGCTGCCAAGTTGTCACCTCATTATGTGGGACCTTTCGAGATTATCGAAATAATCAATCCTGTTGCTTACCGATTAGCATTACCACCTGCTTTGTCTCGCATGCATGATGTTTGCCATATTTCTTTGCTTAAGAAATATGTTTCAGACTTGTCACATGTTTTAAATTAGAATTCCTTGCAGGTCCAAGACCCAATAATAATCGTGGTTAAACCCACACGAGTGCTGGAAACTCGCCAATTGCATTTGAGAAATTGTGAAATACAACAATGTAAGGTCCAGTGGGACCAATTTAACGAAGAAAGTGCAACTTGGGAAAATCTGGAAGAGATGAAAATTGCTTTTCCCTTTCTTTTTGAACAGAATGGAATCTGTTGACAATTTTTTTAATTATTATGAACTTATCTTTTTCATGTCTTTATGTAAGCCAACTTTGAGGCAAACATTATTCAGGTTGAATAAATTGTATCATGACATTGATTTCTAGAATTATTCAAGTTGGAAATAGTCTTTTGTATTGTGAACTAATAAATTGATTGACCTGAAGGTAAATCAAAAGATGTAATCATCGGGACAATGAATCTTTTAGGAGGGAAGCATGTAACACCCTGAACTATTGTTACTTCCTCCTGAGCATTCAAGTGTTGATATATGATTTCATCTGTATAAGGACATGTTCCTTTGGTTTGTGAAGTCATGCTTGATATGGATTGTATCTTCTTTGCTCTTTAAGATCTTTGACTGAGCCAGAATATGCTTGGAATCTTTTGTTTCTTTCATTCTTCACACTTGAGTTCAATTTGATTTCTGGATGAATTGTGGATTTATCCATCTTTATGACTCAGCCTTGGATCAGTTGCATTGATCCAAGGGATGTTTTAAGCTTATTCAGGATGAACAAAATTTATTGACCTTACGAAAGTTACAAGGTCTGAATGAGTTGAATGATCAATCCCAGAGTTTGACTCAGGCTGATCATGAAAAAAATGGACTTTGGTTATAGATATCATAACATCAGGAAGGCCTAGACCTTAAGCTAGGTAAGATGTTCATGTGTATACCGTAAGCTTAATTTAGTGATGCCAAATAGAATCCTTTACAGGAATGTTTAACCCTGTATGGACTCTAACTTTGAGTGGTCCTATTTTGGAGACCTAGATTTGATTCATTAAGGTTAATAACCTTAACCTAAACTATAACCTATTGGTTAAAATAATTGCTAATCCAACCTAGCCCTAAACTATAAGCTTAATGCTCCTAAGAGTTAACTACACCTAGTGCTATGGAAGGGAGACTAATGTCTTAACCCTATGATCTAACCTATCTTAACTAATGATAAGAATGGAGGGGGACCTATGAAGGGTCACGAGTCATGGGCGGTGGTTTCCATGGCATTTATGAGGGGGATAAGGTTGAGGGACTTGGAATGCTGTCAGGTTTGGCGGAGGTTGCAAATGGCTAATGTAACCCGACGTGGCAGTATCACCAAGTATGGGAATGGTTGTTTGTTTTCTTTTGGTGATCACCAATTTTGGCGGTCGGTGGCAATGGAGAATAGGTGGGAGGATGGAAGTTAATGCAATTAATAAACTTCGGTTCCCAAGCGCAGATTTCTTGGGAAGGCATGCAAATGGAATATTGTTTGGTTGTTTGGTTTTCCATGTATTCCATTTTTAACTCTGTTGAGCATTGGTTCTTGAACCGATGTTTACTCGTGTCGCATGGCAACTTTGAGAATTTCTAGCTTCCTTCTCTGTCGGGGAAAGTTTATAAGGCATGAAGGTAAAAATTTATTGTTGTTTAATCTATCGTGGAAGAAGAAGAGAAGGTGCAAGAAAATTCAGAGGTCTTCTTCGAATTTTTAAGCGATATTATCAGGCATGATAGGCCCTAACTTTTAAAAATATTGCTTTCCTTCAAATGCTTTCATTAGAACAACTCTGTTTAGATGATTTCTTTTATACAGTTGGTTTGACTAGAAGCAATGTATTGGTTTTCTTCTTCTCTTGTTGATTTGGGAATCCTTGGTTATGCGAAGACCCTGTTAAAGTCCTAGCAATTTTTTCATATGAATTTGACTTATGTTGAAGTCCTTGCTGTGTTTGCATGTTGATTCGACTTCTGTTGAAGTCCTTGCTGTGATTACTTTATGGATACGAATTCTTTGAAGTCCTTGCAGTGTTTCATATGAATTCAACTTCTGTTGAAGACCTTGTTGTGTTAGCATGTTGGTTAAACTTTTGTTGAATCCTTGCTGAGTATACATATGGATTCGACTTCTGTTGAAATGTTTGTTGTGTATACATATGGATTCGACTTCTGTTGAAATGCTTGCTGTGTTTACATTTTGGTTCGACTTTGTTGAAATGTTTGCTGGGATTACATATGAACATGACTCTGTTGAAGTCCCTGTTGTGTTTTCATGTTGGTTCGACTTCTGTTGAAGTCCTTGCTGTGAATACTTGATGGATACGACTTCTGTTGAAGTCCTTGCAGTGTTTTCATATGAATTCAACTTCTGTTGAAGTCCTTGCTGTGTTTGCATGTTGGTTCGACTTCTGTTGAAGTCCTTGCTGTGTATACATATGGATTCAAATCTATTGAAATGTTTGTTGTGATTGCATATGGGTTCGACTTTTGTTTATGTTGTTTCCTTGCTTCTTGATTAATTGAGGTAATAAGTTCCCAACTGTACCATGTTAGACGTTGCGTTGGATGATTTCATGTTTGAAGAATGACATGGAAAGAATTGTTGTGTCTAATTTGGTTGGTTTATTGATTATTGCTTGGTCGCATGAGCTCTTTTATTATTGCTTGAGCTTGGGGAATATATAGTTGAATTGTGATGAAACTGTAGTTCCTTCTTTTGAGCTCGATTGGTATAGTCGCATGCATAAGTAATATGTGGAATTTAAGCTTTGTACCTTTGTGAAAAGTGTCCTGGATGGTCAATGATTATGGGTTCGGTATGTGATGAAATATTAGAGTAACTATTGTTTTCTTTACGACTTTACCTAGTTAACGGGAATATAGCCCGACCGAGAGAAATCTTGCTTTGAGGAACTCTAATTCTTCATAACATGTGGGTAATCCTAGTTCTTCCTGGATGGAAATCAGGTTTTATACTTGGAAGGGATGGGATTGTGTTGATTTTTCCTATAGTGACCTTGAAATCTATCATTAAAATCAACTAGTAATACCGAAGTGCTATTTGTTGGTATCCTTGAATCACAATAAAAATTATCCTTTGTAATGACTGGAAGTAGTTAGTGTTGCTTATCAGTAAGTAATGTTAGGGGTTACCCTAACTCGTAGTCTAAAATGATTCGAGTCCTGGGTGAAGGGAAGACTGATATTGAACGTATATGTTTTTCGTTTATAACAATCTGTGTCTTTGTTATGTGCAATGGTAAGACCCTTGGAATCTGAGGGTGACCTTTTTAAAACAGTTCTATCAGATTGGAGCTAATGGTAAACTTGGGTGTTGATTTTCTTGCTCTCTCTTCTTCCTTAATTGAAATCAAGATTGAATGTATATGCATTACTCCTGGGAAGTTGGTACAGTCCTGAACCTGTTTGGAAGGGAGATCTGAATGCATCTGTTTCCTTCCCCTAAGTTGTAAGGTATATGTTGATATATGACTTTTGGAATAAGAAAATATTCTCTCCCTTGTCTGGAAATTATGAGTGCTCTCTTCTTTTGTATCTTTATGTGAACTCTTGACTGTACGGGCATAAGAAGAATAGAATGTTAAATTTGTATGGAGAGACTGGTAAGTACTGACTCTTGACCGGGTCTCCTTCTTTATTGATGGTTATATTATCCTGTTTGAGTTGTTCGGTTATCCACTTTTATAAAAATAGTATTGTAGTAGAAGTTGGTATACTTGTCAATATCATTGAAATAATGCTATGAATATAAAGGAATCCCGTCAGTTGAGCTTGCTGGATGTTATAATCTGCCTTTGCTTGAATTGTTAAATACACACCTGTTGGATACACGAACTGATAGGAATTCATTCTTGAATGGAGTAATTTGTTGAATTATTGTTGTCCTTGGTTTTCAGATGGATGGATGTTTTGGATTCATTTTGTTCTTCTTAGTCTCTAATATATATGATGAATCATCTGAAAAATATTTAGGTTTAACTAGTAGCTATAATATGAGTCATGCGTTAAAGTCATATTAGAATTGTAGAAAGATGATTAGCCTGATTCATGTTTAAGGATTTGAAGAAATGATTTCATTTAAATAGGTTGTTTAATGAGAACAATTGGTGGAATGCAATTGTTTTAAGAATTAGTGCTTATCATGCTCAGTTCACTGAACTGACCTGTGCTAGCAATTTTTATAGATGGACATCATAAGTGGTAAAGGCACGCAGATCTGATATGATGCTCAGATTGTTTAATCTGGTTTTTATGATGAATTTCAACTTGATTGTCTCAAATTGTATTATAGGAAGAAAGATATTCTTTCGATGTTGATTATTGTATCAAATGTGCCGAAGTGCATAAGTTGTAAATGTATGGTCTGGAAATGAATGAAATGGGGAGATTGTTACTTATGTGGCTGCATTTTTATTTGATGGATTGTACTTTTAGGTTTGATTGAATGTAAGCACATTTTTAATATTGTATACCACGAGAGTTATTTGGATTTTATAAGTAGGCCTTGTAAAAATTATGTGACCGAATACTTCGTGAATGAATAGTAATTCTCTTTTGTTATGAATAAGGCTAAACTGGAAATTAGTCCACTGCCTTTCGAGAAGTTAAGGTTAAACTACACCCTAATAGGTAGCTGAAACGGGAAGAGTAATCTATTACTCCCTATCCATGATCTAAGTCAAGAAAACATAATTGATGGTTTTAAATCACTATATCTTAATAACAATAAGTAAGATATATTTCAGTCTTGGGAGCTGATATAAACCCATATGGGTTTAGTTAGCATCCTTATGAGAGGACTTAGGGCTATTGCCCAATTATGTAGAACAAGATTATTGGGAACCAATGATCTCCTTGACGAGAATCTCAAATCTATTAAACTTCTCTCTATGAAATTAAACTTAATTGCGTAAGGAAACTCAAAGGTGTGGAACCCAGGGATTGGGAAAAGACTACCCAGTTAAGAGAGTCTTAAATTCAACTTCAACTCAACTTAAGTAACTCCTTGAGGTTATGTAAATATTTCCGAGGCAGTTTTGTAGGATGTCGACACATGTCAATTGTAGGGTTGTACCTTCGAGAAGATTAGGATCTTCTCGAGGTTACAACAATGTAGGTGACATATGGCGACACCCTTTGCATTGATCGTTAAGATTAACACCTGAAACTTGAACAAGTTTTTACTCTGGGACTGGTTAGGACCATGGTCATGTTATGAGGCTATCCTTGGAGACTCTGGGTACCTTGACATACGGGGTTAAGCGTGGTTAATCCAAGTATGTCACCTACCCTAGTCTTCAAGAGCATCCTTATAACGTGTGTCATGTTATTAACCCATTCCTGAGTGAATGACTTGGGATAGGGGAGGCTGACAGAAGTCAGTATAAGACATTCTATTTAACATCGAAGTGGGGTGAAGGATGTATTCCAGATTGATGAGTATGTCGTCAAGGAATATGAGACATGAACAGTATTTTTCAAATCTTTGGCCAAAGTATCGCAAGTTGCTGATTGCGTTGTCCTATGTCACCTAGTCGAGGGATGTGATGTCGATGAATAATGATAACAATTATTCGAGATAGGTTCCTGGGACAGAGCATCTCGAAATCCTAGATTAGGGAAGAGAACCACAAGAGTGAAGTGTTAAAATAAAAATGCCAACTCTATGATACTCATGAATAGATCGGTGGTACACCGAGTCATTACAGCTGCATATGGTTATCTGTTATAAGAATTATTGTTATGATATGTGAGTTCTAAATTATGTATTTAGAACTAGGAAGCACTTATTAAAAAAAAAATCTTGTTCTAATGTACTTAAATGGGAATGTTACATCTAAATTATGCACTTAGAATAGTGAACATTAATCATAAAAAAAAATTTATTTCTAAAGTCTTAAAATGGGAATGTTACATCTTGGTATCGTGAGTGAAGGTCATAGTTCTTAGACCTATTGTGTCCATAATCTGATAAAAACTTTAATTTTCTTGTAATAGAAAATGGTTAGGACAAGAGGAAATGTTGCAAATAATGCTCCACCTAATGAAGGAGTAGCAAAAACCCAAAAACTTGATGAAATCCTTACTGCTCTGTTGGACACAAGAGATCATTTGACTGTACTTGAACAAGAAGTAATGGTTAATGAGGAGGAAGAAAAAGATGGTAATAACAATCAGCCACCTCCTAAGGACAACCCCAATTTGGGTGTTGATGATAACAATGTTAATGTTCCTGTCCAACCAGAAAACAAAAAGGTAAGGGTGGCAGCTGAACTCACTAATGATATAAAAAATATAAGTCCACCTAAGTTTGATGGCATCATGTTAGGAGTTGGAGCTGAGAATTGGCTTAGCGAAATGGAGAGCACCATGTTTGAAGTACTTTGCAATAAGGAACTTCTCGTGAGGAAACCAAAACTATTTGGGGAGCATATCAACTTTCCCATGAAGCATCCTCATGGTGGGACAACTATAAAGCTAAGTTAAATATTGATGAAAATAACGTCACTTGGGATCAATTTAAAAGTTAATTTAGGCAAAGTTGGCTGCCACAACTTTATTATGTTCAGAAAATGACTGAATTTCAAAACTTAGCTCAAGGGAAGTTATCTGTAACTGAGTTTTGGGAATGGTTTATGAAACTCCTCAAGTATGTACCTCAAGTATTAAACTAATGAGAAGTTCAGGATATGGAAATTTATTATGTGATCAAATCCCATTATTAGGGGAGAGGTTGATGTTCACATCCCAACCACTATGGAAGGGGTTGTTGAAAAAACCATAAGGTAAGAACAGAAATTAAAGGCTATTTCTGCTCATAAGGAAGAAGTACAAAAGAAAGTTCCAAACTCTTCTTCAGCTTCTCTTGCACCTAAGAAAGGACCATGAAAGAAGTTTGGAAATAAAAGTAAATTTTCAGCTGGTAATAATAAGAAAATAGCAATGAATAAGTCTCTTGAAATACACAAAACAATTTTGCCAAGAATAATAATGGACAGAAGTCCTATGGAGGTCAAAATGATAACTTTAAGGCTGGAAATAATTTTGAGTCTAAGAAGGGGCTGGTAGGAGGTTGTTATAATTGTGGAAAAGATCAGTATGTGAATCAATGTCCTTTAAAGAAGGATGATCATAATCAGCAGCACAAGATACATGCTGCAGTAGCTGACAAGCAAGCTGAAAAGCAAGCTACACCCATAGAAGTTCTTGGTAAGTTATTTGACATGCCTGTAACTATTATTTTTGATATGGGGGCTACTGAATGTTTTATTTCTAGTAAACTTGCTTGAAAATTAAAAGAAAAGCTAGAAAAATGGATAAATCATGGACTATACATTATGGTAATAATTCTATTCATACAATTAGTATGTGTTTTTTTGGGGCAGTCCTTGACTTACCTAGGTTTTCCACTAAAGTTGATTGGTATGTTGCAACTTTGGGATCTTATGATATAGTCATAGGCATAAATTGGTTAGCAGAGCATAAAGCAAAGGTGGACTATTTTGAAAAACATATTAGTTGTTTAGATGATCTGTAGAAAACAATAGAGATTCAAGGTGTAAAATGAGAAATTTTAGTTAGGAAATTATCAGCTATGTAACTTAAAAAGGCCAAAAATAAGGGCTATACCTTATATGCAGTAAAAAATTTAGAATCTGCGAGAAGAAAACAGTGATTTCATGGAATGTTATCCACTATTACAGAACTACAGTGATGTGTTTCTGGAAGAATTACCGGGCTTACCACCCAAAAGGGAGTTTGACTTCACAATTGAAATCAAACTAGGTACTGAACCTATTTCCAAGGCACCTTATCGAATTACTACCGCAGAATTAGTAGAGCTTAAGGCTTAATTGCAAGAACTATTGTCTAAGGGTTTGATTAGACCAAGTGTTTCACCTTGGGGAGCACCAGTGATCTTTGTAAAAAAGAAATATGGAACACTTATATTGTGCATTGATTACAGGATGTTAAACAAAGTAATAATCAAGAATAGATACCCACTTCCTAGAATTGATGACCTATTTGATCAGATGCATGGATCATTGGTCTATTCTAAGATAGATATTCGGTCTAGATATCATCAATTACAAATTAAGGATGAGGACATTCATAAAATAGATTTCAGGACAAGGTATGGACATTACGAATTCACAGTTTTACCCTTTGGATTAACGAATGCACCTGCAGCTTTTATGAACTTAATGAATAATATCTTTCAAGAATACTTGGACAAATTTTTTCTTGTATTCTTGGACGACATTCTCATATATTCTAAAAGTATTGAGGAGCATCATGAACACTTGAAAATAGTTTTGGAAATTATGAGAAAGAGACGGTTATATGGTAAGTTGTCCAAATGTTCTTTCTATGACACCGAAGTTCACTATTTGGGTCATGTTATAAGTAAATATGGGATTGTTGTAGATCCTTCTAAAATTGTAGCTATAACCAAGTGGCCTACACCAAAGAATGTACATGAAGTTAGAAGCTTCATGGGCCTTGCTGGTTATTATAGAAAATTTGTTAAGAACTTTTCTAAGGTGGCTGCACCAATAACTTCATTACAGAAAAAGGATAAGAAATTTGTTTGGAATGTTAAATGTGAATCTGCTTTTAAAAATTTGAAAATTCAGTTGACTTCAACAGCTATTTTAGCTATACCTGATCCTAATGGAGACTTTCCTAAAGTAACGGATGTATCTAGGGAAGGTCTTTGAGGTATTTTGTTACAAAATAATCATGTCATAGCTTATGAAAGTAGAAAAATTAAGTTACATGAGTTGAATTATGCTCCACATGATTTATAGCTTGCTGCCATAGTTCATGCACTTCAATTTTAGAGGCATTATCTACTTGGTAAACCATTTGAGTTGAAAACTGATCATCTTGGGTTGAAGTACATTTTCACTCAGCCAAATCTGAATGCAAGACAATGAAGGTGGTTAGAGTTTTTGTCTCAATATGATTTTGACATAAGTTACATTAAAGGAAAAGAGAATAGAGTGGCTGATGCTCTAAGTCATAGGAAGCATATTTCTACTCTTATAACACTAAGAACTTAGTTTAAGGATGAAGTAAAAAGTGTTATGGAATCTAATTCTTACTTTTAGCAAGTAAAAACAACGCTTGTTGCAGATCCAAAAGATGAAAGGTATAAAGGTTTTCACTTTGATAATGAAGGAATCTTACGATATGAAAACAAAGTATACATACCTTTGCTTAATGATTTGAGAAAGAAATTGTTAGCTGAATTTCACGATTCACCTTTTTCTGGACACCCTGGCATTACAAAAATGCTTGCTGATATAAAACAACAATATTTTTGGAAAGGAATGAAAAAGGATGTTATTGATTTTGTGACTCATTGTCTTGAATGTCAATGTGTAAAAGCGGAACATATGCACCTAGCCGGTTTATTGTATCCTCATAGCATACCATACAAGTACAAATGGCAGGTAATAAGCATGGATTTTGTATAAGGATTGCCTATGTCAAGAAATAAACATGATGTTATTTTGGTAGTAGTTGATAAACTAACGAAAGTAGTTCATTTTATTTCTGGATATCTAAATGATGATTCTCTTGTTTTGGATAAAATATTTGTACACGAAATTTTTAGATTACATGGAGTACCTGAATTAATCATATCTGATAGAGATCCTAGAATGATGTCAAGGTTTTGGTAAACACTTAATGTAGTTCTAGGAACTAAGCTAGATTTCAGTTCGCATATCATCTAGAAATAGATGGACAGACTGAAAGAGTAAATCAGGTTTTAGAATATATGTTATGGATGTATTGTATGGATCAGCAGTATAAGTGGGAAGAGTATATTCCATTAATTGAATTTGCATACAATAATAGATATCATGCTTCTCTTAAGATGGAACCTTTCGAGGAACTTCACGGAAGGAAATGCGTAACCCCTATTAGTTGGGATAGCATTGAGGATAGAGAGGTAATTGGACCTAAAATCCTTATGGAAATGGAACAACAAGTTAAAATGATCCATGAATACTTGAAAGAAGCAGCAAATAGGCAAAATAGTTATCTTTGACTTAAAGTAGGTTGACATGAAATTTGAATGGTGAGAATGTTTTTCTTGGTTAAACCAAAAAAGAGTTCTATAACTTTTGGCAAGGCTGCCAAGTTATCACCTCGTTATGTGGGACCTTTTGAAATAGTTGAAGTAATCAACCATATAGCTTATCGTTTAGCACTACCACCTGCTTTGTCACGAATGCATGATGTTTTCCATATTTCTTTGCTTAAGAAATACATTTCAGATTTATCACATATGTTAAATTGGAATTCCTTGCAGGTCCAAGACCCAAGAATAATCATGGTTAAACCCATTTGAGTGCTGGAAACTTGCCAATTACATTTAAGAAATTGAGAAATAAGTCAATGTAAGGTCTAGTGGGACTAGTTTAACAAGGAGAGTGTAACTTAGGAAAATCTAGAGGATATGAAAACTGCTTTTCCATATCTATTTGAACAGAATTGAATCTATTGACTGATAAAAAAATTATGATTTTATCTTTATATGACATTAAGTAAGCTAGTTTTGGGCAGATATTTATTTGATTTGAATAAAAATTTATTTAATGCTGATTTCTGGAACTATAAGGTTTTGAAATATTTGACTTAGGATAAGAGAAGTGAATGAATTGACTATCCTTGATGTAAATTGTTAAAAGAGATAATCATCGGGACGATGATTCTTTTAGAGGGAAGCATGTAACACCCTTAACAGTTGTTATTTTCCTCCTTTGCATTTCAAGTGTTGACATGTGATTTTCCTTATAAAGATATTTTCTTTTGATTGTTAGAGATCATGCTTGAAATGGATAATTCTTTTCTACTCTTAAGATCCTTTGACCAAATTTGAAATGGCTTTCCTGAATCCATTATTCACTTCTTGTAGGTGATTTGCTATCTGGTTTAAGAGTTGTAAACTTATCTATTTATCTGACTCATCCTTGGATAAATTTCAGTGATCCAAGGAATGTTTTAAATCTACTTTGTTGAACGAATGGTAAATTGGCATTCCATGAATTAAGATACACATTGGAATGAACTTTGTAGTTACAAGTTCTTTGATTTTTGTGTGAACATATTTCCATTCAGTGGTTTGTTTTGCTTGGGTCTTTGGAGATCAACCATGGCAGGTCATTGCTAACGAAAATGGAAATGCAGCCTATTCATGGCATAGGAGAGATCCAAGATCATATATAGGACTAACCTACGAGATCCTAAGCTAGGTAAAAATATTTCCTACCTAAGCTATGTCACTTGATAGAATTTTGATTCTTATCTAAAGCTTCTTATTCTTCTATGATTGGTTGATTTACAACCTAACCTAAGCTTGGTGCTAATGGAATTGGAAAGGTTACTAGGTATTAAAATTAACCTAGATCCTAATACTACAAGGTAATATTGTAATCTAACCTAATGCCTAAAACTATTGTGTTTTGAATTAATCTACCTAAGGTTGTGCTAAGACCTATGGTGGTGGTTAGTTGTTAGTGTTATATCCTAAGGTATATATTTTAAATTACCTAAGGTCTAACCTAAGAAATTTAATCTATCCTAAACTAATGGATATGAATGGGGACTTAAGTGGTCACATGCATTTGGGCGATGGTTCCTAAGGCATTTATGTTATTGATAAGGTTGGTAAATGCATACGGACTACCAGTTTTTGTAGGGGCTAGATGACTTGGCGAAGGCTTAGGTGGAAGTGTCACTAAAATGGAAATGCATGTTATTTTTGACTTGGCATTCGCCAGACTTGGAAGGCGGTGGCAAGGAAGGATAGGTGGGAAATTTGGAATTAATGGAATTTATTGTTTTGTTTTTGTGCTCAAACCGTCTTGGTAGGCATGCAAGTGGATTTTTCTTGGGTCATTTCACTTTGCATGTTTCATGATTTTTTCTCTGCATGCTCTTTGGTTTTTCGAACCAACAGATTGAACTGCACTTTATGGATATTTTTGAAGTCATGGATCTATTTTCATTTCATGGAATGTATAAGAGGCATTGTGGAAAAGGTATTTGGTTGTTTGATCTTTCGTGGAGAAGAGGCTGTGTGTGCACTTGGTGAAGGTCTCCTTCAATTTGGTAGAATCACTATCAGGCATGATAGGCTCTAACTATTCAAATCTCTTTCTTTCTTCTAAAAGTTTTCATTAAAACAACTCTGCTCTGTTGAGATTTGTGCATCACATATTTTTATCTGGTTATTTGTTGCTAGGTTTTATAAATCTTGTGTTCTTGGTTCGAATCCATGGTATATGTGATTCTGTTGGAAACTTACGTTATGTTTGTTTTAGCACATGAAATATGCATGCAAAAATGAATTTGGTAACTCTGCTTGGCATTCTTGGATTTGGTAATTGATGGGTTTGGTTTCATGACTTTCATTGCCAAAAATACTAGCTGAGTTTTATGGGAACTTTGAGTTCTGCCTATTTTTGTTGGAGTTAGTGTTTTGTGATCTCGAGCTAGTAATGAGCTCGTAGTTTTCTGGAAGCTTGTATTCGAGCTCGAGTTTTCTGTTGGAAACTTGTTTTGGTAGGTGAGAACTGTTGTTGGGGATTCTCGGTTCTATGGTGCTTGTGTTTTATTTCATAGATAAATGGGACTGTGGATAAATCCGTATATGGCTTGGTTCTTGTATTTTATCTTGTGAAAACTTAGATTGTTGTTGAAACCCGCATATAACTTGGACCTGTGTTTTATTATCTTGGATAAATTGGACTATTGATTGAAGTCCACATATGGCATGGTGCTTGTGATTTATTGTTCTTGTGACCATATAAACTATTATTGAAGGTTCATTATGAACACAAATTTCATGTTTTGTTGTTTGTATGGTCTGAGCTCTGTTAAGGTTCTTACATTTCATTGAGTTGGGAAACAGGGTTTGATAAGATGTTAACAGAAAATGGAAGCTCTATTCTTATTTTTAAATGTTTATAAGTAATTACATTATTTTCGGCATAGCATTACGATGCTGGTGTATATACGAACTCATGTGAGATTTTGTGATGCAAAGTTGTACAATGAAATTATTACTTATTGTGGAAATGGTAACCTGAACGAGATGTCGGTTTTGTTCTGGTATTCTTTTTTTTTTTTTTTGTTTAAAAGGTAAACTAAAAGGGAACAAGTTGTTGCCCGAACTTGTTTATATTCTCTTAAATGAACCTGATCCTTGAAGGAGCTTATGTTTTTCTTGTGTTGAAATTACATATTGATTCTTGAATTGGTTATATTTCAAACATGTTCAATCGGGTCTTGACTTTAAACTGGAATTATTATTTGATTAATTGGTTTTCGAACTCAGAACTCTTTTTGGAAACAAACCACATGCACAAGGAGAAAACTAGAAGCATGGTTTAGTGGGTTGTTGGGTAAACTCTTCGAGATCTTGACTGAAATTATCTTGTTGGTTTATCGTTCTTATTGGAATCCCAATCTGTTACCTCTTATAGTAATATGTTGAAATATTGGCTGAACTCTTGGGAAAATTTGAGTGTTAGTACCTACTCGGATTTCACACTTCTTGTTGGGTCCAATAAAAGAATGTTAAGTCTTGAAAGATAAATTGCGATTCAATATTGATTGTGGGCTGTGTTTGAACTCCCTGTTTTATTATCCCGAGTTTGAAAAGGGAAATTAATGGTAAGGATTGATGGAACTTCACTGTTTGATGGTAAAGGTTTCTAAGAAAAAAATTGTAGTATGTTTTCTTATTACCTTGAGGTTGTTCTTGTTCTCTCCTTTGGGAACTTTTGTACGAACTTAGAATGTATGTATAGAAAGGGGGATTTGATAATTAAGTTGAAAGAAATGATTAAAGGGTAGATTCATACTCTGTTAAGATCCCTTTTTAATGCAGTTGGGTTAAGTTCATTTGTTTGGAACCTTCTGTTAATTATTCTTATGGGAAAAAGAGAATCATTACTTGATTAGTCTTCTTATACTTGTCATTTGACTAAAATGAAGTAGAAAGAGATTGATGATTGGTTGGTGAAAAGAAAATGCAAACTTGTTGTTTGACTGATGATCCATCATTCCTTCTTGGATTTTTATGTGAATTTATTCTGATGAATACCTTAAAATGTTGAATTTTAAGGTAGTTTTCCTTTAAATGAAACAGTTTAAGTCATGATATGAACCTATTTCTGCTTTATGGATGTTATGTATTTTGGCATAATGGAAATGGTTTCTCTTCTTCTTTACTTGAAAGTTAAATGAAACATCCTAGTGAGAATATGTTGTAAACACTTATTTTTGTCTTATAGTAAAGATAAATGTTGTATTATATTTTGATAGAATTGGAAACAAGGAGATGTTATGTTTTGTTGTTTGTTAAAGATAATTGATAGGATCAATTATACTTTAATTTGTAAAAAAGACGAGATATTATAGATTATATTCTTCTCTTCTTTAGAAGTGAATTCGGATTCATTAATGCTCTTCTTTTCTGATTGTTATTACTTATGCTTAATGTATGATGTACTAATTGTTTATTAAAGTAGGGTTGTTTTTATTAGAACAATTAGTGGACTGCACTTTGTTTTAAGGATTAGTGCTTATCATGCTTAGTTCATTGAAGTAACCCACACTAGCAATGTTTGTAGATGGAATTCGTAAGTGATAAAAGAAGGTAAAAACTTATATGATGCATTGGTTGATTTAAGTCTGATTCTTGTGAAGAATTTTGATTCGTTCTTGAGTTGTATTGAAAAAGAAAAGTTATATTATTTTTGAATGAAGGTTGTTGTTATGCAGTATGCCTAAAATGCATAAGCTTGTAAATGTATAAGTTTTGAAAATGAATTGAAAGATGAGAATTTACTTGCATTGGTTGTGTAAATTATCTTGTACTTTTGTAAAAGAAATGGAATCTTATCTTGTTGATATTCTTCATATTATTTATATGATTAAATGAGTATTCTTGGATAAGTAGGATAAAGGGAATTAGAGTAATTTCCCTAAATAAGATGTAGCTAGATAAGTTGCAGAATTTAATGTTCTTATCTAAACAATTCAATATAGTAAGATGATGTGTAATGAACATACAATGAAAACTATAGAATTTGTAAAGGACATAAAGGGTGTGTTAAACCCTAGAACTTAACCATGAAGAGGAAGACTCTTCCTCTCTCATGAAAATGTAAACAAAAAGGGAGATATGATTTCTAATCATTAGACTTCATTTAATAAAGTCTACTAAGTTACAACCTAGGTGGTTGTTACACTTCCTTGAATGGTTAAGTCACATTAAATGGAACTTATGATGTTGATGTCCTATTTTTGGTAATTGCTTGTTAAGCCAAAATTAACAAACATTAAAAGAAATCTTAAGTTAAGGAAGTTCTTCAAGGATTAATGGAACCTGATATGGAAAAGAAATTAGGGAGAGTTGGATTAGGGTTATGGCAAGGTTGCTGAAATCTGATTTTTATTATCCAAATTAATTAAATATTAATAATCTCCTAGGGGTATGTACATCTCGACTAGGTTGTTCTATAGGATGTTGGCACACACCAACTATAGGGATGTACCTTTGAGAATACTAGGATCTTCTCGAGGATACAACAATGTAGTTGACATGTGGCAACACCCTTCTGCATTGATTATCTAGATCTACACGCTTATGGACTTGAACTTAGTTTTTCTCTAGGACTGGGTAGTAGCATAGTTAGGATAAGGAGTAGCCCTCTAAGACTTAGGGTACCTTGGCACACGGGGTTGACTTAGGTTAACCCAGTATGCCAATATACCCTAAGTCTTCGTGAGCCTCTTCCTATCATAACCTATGTTGTTAACTTGAACTAGGATTAAACCTTGGGCAAGCTTGATCGGATTTGTGAAGTCGCAGTAAAGGATGTTCTAGATAACAATAGAGTGGGGTGAAAGATGTATTCGGATTGACAAGTATGCCATCAAGGAATAAGTAATATGCAGTATGTTAGAAATATTTGGCCAAAGTATCACAAATTGCTGATTACTTTGTCCTATGTCACCTAGTGTAAGGATCGAGATGTAGATGAATATTGGTAGAAAATATTCGGATATGTTCCTAGAGAGATCACTTAATAACTATACAGGGTAAGAGAACCAATTATATGTAGTATACAAACAAGTATTCAATACTTAATGTTAAACATGAATAGATCACTAGTTCACCGAGTCATGAAATGAATAGATCGGTAGCTCACCAAGTAATTATAGCTGCATATGGTTATTTGTTATAAGAATGGTTGTTCTAAATTATGTATTTAGAACAAAGAGCATTACTCATAAAAAAAATTCCCTTGTTTCTAAAGTCTTAAAATGGAAATGTTACATTCCTTAACATCTATACATTTTCCGCTAACAACTCCACCCTTACCTATTTTTAACCCTTACCTATGTTATGATTTTTACCTAAACCACTTTTCTCACCCCTCTCTACCTCACCCACCTAACCTTGGACACCTTTTAGCCCCTTTTTACCCAATTATGACTAGTACCATTACTCCTAACCAACCCTAGTCCCCCTTAAACTAGCTTTGGTCACCCACTTCATGACCGATACTAGTGGCCTAACAACAACGTCGACTAACCTTTAACCGACACCGTTCACTTTGTCACTACAAAACCGCAATGCCCAACCCCAATTTTCCTCAAAATATTATTTTTACTCCCTTTTACCAACCCAATCCTACTTAAATTCCCCTTATACCCTTCCGTACCCCTTCTTTACCCAATCCCTCCCTCCATTTCCTATTTTAATTTATTTACCTCCCATAATTAAAAATTTATTTCCCCCCCAAAAAAAAAAAAACAAACAACCCATTTTCACACACTATATCGATCTAATAAACAAAACAACAAGTTAGATTGAATCGTTCCTCATCGCGCTACTATCTCGCATCGAAACCTCTAACATTGCATTGGTGGTCCCCCGATCCCTCTCCTGCCTATGGCATCACCAAATGAACCTCTCACTCTCCAACCAATCAATTAACTCAAATCGATCCCACCTAGCTTTGTGGATCCACCTATCGACCAAATCTCACCGGTCATGTGGCTCGCTAACTCAATCCTCCATCTCTTATCATTTTTCCCAATTCGATAAAAGACAAATGATTTGAAAAACACCGCACTTTTTCTTTTTATATACTACTTGACCTGACCGGTGATGGTTTCACCGAACCGACATCGGTCTGTGCACCCTAGCTTACCATCGTCGGTCGATTATGACCAGCATTGGTATCTTTAAACCATCATTGGTTCCCTTGCTTTAGTCTTTCCACTACCTTCTACCCCAAATTTTTACTTAAATCCTTCTTTATCCTACACTCACCTCACTTGGCCACACCACTTGACCTTCTTGACCTTATCATTTATCCCATCACCTTGTCCTTATTTGAGGACTCATTTTTTCTCCCATAGCTCGACCCTACCCATGCCGATACCTAGATACTTGGACCTAGAACATCACTAGTGACCTTTGACCTCATGTGTTTGCTATACCTTAGAGCCCTTTTACTGTGTTGATGGACATACCGACCTTACCTTGCCTCTTTCTATGACTACTTATCCTAATGAACCTCGGTGTACCGAAACATACCTAAATGTTCTGCCCCTAACCTACGTCATGTTTTCTGACCATATCATATACCTTGGATATCATAATCAATTCAACCTTGTTTGGATAAGCCTATGTACCTTAGACAATGTATATTTTTTCTACTCTTCAACCTAGTACGATTGTCGCAATTTATACATGTCTGTGCATTTGATCATTACTACCTTTGACCTTGACCCATTACCTATATTACCCGAGTGGACCTTTTTCCATTTTTACCCCCATTACCCACCTTCATCTTCATCACATTCACCTTTTATAAAACCACTCACCGATTCGCCTTCTACCTCATCGGTTATTGGTTTGAGGGGATCACCTTCACCCACACATGGGGCAACCATATCTTATTTTTGTCAGCGTCGCTTACCAATACAAGCTACACGAAAAAAAGGGGAAAAATGTAGACACCAAAATTAGGTCACACTCCCTTGGTCCCTCGTCAAACAAACACCTTGAACATATTTACCTAACCATGGCCCCTTTCATCCCACTCTAATATTAATTTAATTAAATTAATTCATTATCTCACAATATTTATTATTTTAATATCCTAATTGAGATAATGCCCACATATCCACCTCATCTAGCCACCTCACCCTAAGACCTATTCTTAGTAAGTTGCCATAACTAACTAAGACCTACCCAAACCCTAAAAATCAAAGCCTATATTCCCTCTAACCACATTCCCATCCATTAGAAGGAAGCTTCCATTCTATTGCATAGAGAAAAATGGGCGAGATCTAAGAAAATCAAAAGGATTTGTCCATTTTAGAAAACCTAGGAAATCCCACCCTAATCGATCTTTGGTCACCCTAAACCTTTGCCGGTCAACCTTAAGGCGCCATTGGTTACCATTTAACCCCTAAAACAACCTTGTTTCTAGGTTGTCACATTTCAAGGGGATTAACACATCTTTTGAGAACAAGTGACGAAACCAGAGTTGCGTGCATGCAAGCAGAACCAACATTAGTAAATGCATCATAGCATCCATAGCCAGATCTCAAGTAACCACAAAACCATTTTCCTTCACGGGAACATCCGAGGAAATGCCATCACCACACCAAGTCCCTTTCATTTGATGACCGACCATTTCAACGGACATCAAGCTCATACAAACAAAGTCAGTAAGTGCTTTGTTAACCAACAAACATCCATTTATCATTTGGTAGATTCTTTTACAGGATTGGTTTCTACTCCCATTTCACTCCAGCACCATTTTATGTCCATGCAAACTCGATCATCCTTTTACCCACACCCTTGAACTGCCCATACCCATATTTTAATCATTCCTGTGCATACGTGAGACCCATACGAACTTGACCATTTCCATCTAGCCTCAGATCTATCACCCCACCAAATTTTTACTGAGTTTCTTGTAACCCAACCATATCGACGCCAGTTACCCAAAACCATCACTGGTTAACCTAAACCGACATCAGTCATACCAGATCGACGTCGGTCTCTATGTTCTTAACTAGAAACCAAGAACAGAGCTTCCATTCTCTACCCAATACCCAAAACAGCCCGAACTCTGACCCTAAACAAATACCTGCACTCTGATAGAGACCTTGACCTTTAGATTCAGTCATAGCTTATCCTATTGTGACTGAATTTGCTTATTATAGACGAATGAGATACCTAAATCATTTTAAATATAGTAGTATTTCCTTTATTGTTATCATTAAGTATTTTTAAATAGTGGATTGATAGATGTCTAGGAAGTATCACACTTCCTAGATCTAGCACATCAAGCGATCCACTACATATATTGTTTAACTTTTATTTCGTGGTCTCTTTTCCATTTGGGTAGTTCCTCCAAGCAAAAAGGAAAATCTCACGATTAGTTGTAGATCAAGAAGTCATATGCACGCAACAACCTACAATCAACATCTTAATATGTATCCCTCCTAGCCTTTTACCCTTATCTGTTTGGCCAACATTCGAAGAAACGCTCTAGAATCGGTGAAACAAGTATGATATTGAAGATGATCTCTTTTCACTCCATTTCATGTCAAGATAACCTCTATGTAGAGATAAGTGGATCCAATGTCGTGAATGAGATCAATGAGTATGATATTCCTTCATGGTATCCAAACACCTAACTTGGAAATAATGTTAAAGTTTCAGATCTCTAGTATGAGTAGATGCTTCTCGATGTTTTTTCAAATTTTTCATCTTCACGATGTCTCCGAGCTTTAACATGAGAATAATTTGGCTCCAATACGACCTTTATAGTGTCGGAGAGTTAAAAATAATAACTCTCATAATTTACATGTGCCTATAACAATAGGAATTATTTCATCATGATCTCGATAATGATAATATCAGTCATTTATCATGTGCCTATAAAAATAATATAGGAATTATTCTCCCTCATATGCCTATAACAAATAATATAGGATATATAATAATACCTAGTAACAATAATAATATGCCTTCTTCATATAATGCCCTTATAAAAATATAGGGCTTACTCTCAAATAATGCCTATAAATAGGACTTATATATTTTCTCCTCCAAATAATGGCATTTATAACTCCTTAGGCCTTCATATTATTATCCTATTTATTTCCTCTAAGATCTTGAGGATATTGTTTGAAATAAGTGGGTGAAGGGCCTTTTATAGGCCTAGTGGCCTTGAGGAATGCATTATATCACATATCATGCACTTCATTGCTAACCAACTCGAGTTGGATGAGTTGGTTTGGATGGTGCACTTCTAAAGGGAGGTCACGGGGTTGAATCCCTGACCTCCCAACTCGCTTACTCAGTTTTCCAACCATTGTGCCACGTTTTTGTCCACCATCCACATGGGCTCGAACCTTCCATCCGCATCCATGTGTCTTGTCACATCACCATGTCAGTTCATGCCTTTCACCACATCATCACCCACTCCCATGTTTTCCCACCTTGTCTATTGGGATAGCTTTGTTGCGGTGAGGATAATCCCACATTAAATGGGTGGGATTTTTGACTCGGGATTTATATATCCCATGGTAATAAGATAAGATGTGTCTAAGGCCACGTCACCCCTTATTTTTTTCTGGTACATATGGCTTTCCATAGCTCGGTTGGTAAGCTCGTGATGCAACTCACGTTATGACATTGAGGTGGCTCACCAATATGAATCATTCTACCTCTAAGAAAATTGACATTTTAGCACATTGGTATAGCTCACCAATTGAGCTCAATATCCAATTCACCAAGTTCGAAGTGTAACTCCCCACCCTTCATATGATGTGGTAATGTGATAGGACACGTGGTGGCCTCATGACATACCACATTGGCTATTTTTTTATCGAGACAAAGATGATGATATCAATCATCAAAGACTATAGGTCTAAAACATGAAATCAATTTTGTCTCCTTTCTACCAAAATCCACTTTTTCCACATCATTGTTTGATTGGCTAGTTGACTCTATCGAGTACAATATTTTACCAACCAAAAATTTTGCGTAAAATCTCCATTTTGCATATTTTTGTAGTCAATGTAAAGCTATCGAAGTCAACTTATGCATTGTAGTAATCTGGGAGATTTACAAAACTTATGTCTTCCAAATTACCCTCCGAATCACACCACCCCACTAAGGAGGATTTCATCAAAAAAATATTATGTTTTCTACTCCGAATCCACGAACCTTGATGTTATGCGTGAAAATATCTCCACAGTTGATATTGTGGTTTCGAATTACTAATTCTCCAATATGACATTTGGTTTGATCTCGAGACATGTGGCACTTGGGCTCACTACTTTCTATTGTGCCACTGGCAGATTAACCTCCATTATGTTACATGGCATATACCTCTACACATAATGAAGTTTAGTGTTAATTGATTCTAGAATCGAGAACTAATATAAGAAATCTTGATGTTTCATCATATATCTTGATTCGAGTTGATTCCATAGAATCGAACCGATCCTTGGAAATATTGATGCTTCAACACAACTACCTAGTTTTGATATCTCTAGAAGACCTCAACACCTCTATTGCATGGAAAAAATAACCTCTACACGGTGTTAATTATCTTGATATCTGATGTTAATAATGATGTTCATCCTCCTCCATGTTGCATGACCTTTCAATCTCTACAGAGCTAAGACTAACCCACGGTGTCTAGGAAAAATACCAACATTGTTCCTTTTCATGCCCAATCATAGAGAAATGTGTATATACATGAGTACCATCCCATTCTTCTTGGTTCCCTTGGTGGTGGTTTTCTTCTTGCAATGTAGACTATAGGAGTTCCATGCTCTGCCTTAGTTCAATAATTTGACGTGCCCGATCTCGTCGATGCAAATTCAGCATGTGTAGTATAGTACCCAATATCATGAATATAATGGGTCATAGTAAGAATTGGAAAAATTCCATCTCACTCCTACCGTAGGTAATAACCTAGTTCTTGATATAAACTTTCTTTGATATAACAAACTTATAGGCATAATACATGCTCGATACCAAAATTTAATGGAGATTAGCAAGTTCGCAAGTAATGTCATGCTCGATACCAAACTTTGATCCATAAACTGACAAAAAAATTTCCTTCGACCATGAACCCTTATAGGAAATTAATTATTTTTCCAAATTTACCCCATTTTAATCAAATTTAATTAAATTCAATGCAAAAATAAGAACAACCGTGTAAAACGGTTGATAACAGATTTTTCGGTAGAATGCCTATGTCTCGATTCAAAAATTGAACAGATTCATTAAAAACACTTCCGATTTGTAAATCTAATACAAAATCACAAATGAAGAAATAATGAACTTGATATTAGTTGAATCTATAAATCTAAACTAGTCTAGTAAATTACAGTGCTCCAACATAGCTCTCAAACCTCGAGTTGATTCCACTTGAATCCAAACTATTCCTTAAAACTATTGGTGCTCTAGCACATATCTATGTGATTTAACACCTCTAAAAAGACCTCAATGCCTCCAATGCACAAAAACTAACCTCTGCATAGTGCTAAGTATCTAGATGTATTATGTTTATGATGATATCTTTTCACTCTATTTCATGGCAACATAACCTCTACACAGAGCTAAGTGGACCCAATGTTGTTAACTGAGATCAATGAGTACAACCATCCTCCATGACCTCTAAGAAACTAACTTGGAAATAGAATTGAAGTTTCGAGCTCTAGTATCAATATATGCTTCTCCGATGCTTCGTCACGTCCCTAAGCTTCACGACATCTCCAGGCTCCAAAGCATGAGAATACTTTTTCTCCAATACAACCTTTATGATTTCAAAGAGTTAACAAATAATAACTCCTGAAATTTACATGTTCCTATAACAATAGGAATTATGTCATCATGATGTTGATAACAATAATATCACTCGTTTATCCATGTGCCTATAGAAATAGTATAGAACTTATTCTCCCTCATATGCCTATAACAAATAATATACCTAATATAATAATACCTATTAATAATAACAATAGGCCTTCTTCATATAATGCATATATAAAAATATAGGGCTTACTATCAAATAATTCTTATAAATAGGACATATTTTTTTCCTCCAAATAATGGCCTTTATAATTCCTTAGGCCTTTATACTATTCTCCTCTTTTCTACCTTGAATCTCTTGAGGAACTTGTTTGAAATGAGTGGGAGAAGGGACTTTTATAGGCCTAGCAAACCCAAGGAATGTGTTATATTGCATATTGTCCCCTTCATTGTCGGCCAATTTGGTTGGTTGAGTTTGTTTGTCAGTGAACTTCTAAAGGGAGGTTGCGGGTTGACCCCTGACCTCCCAACTTGCTTGGTTGGTTTTGGTGACCACTATGTCACATTTTTGAAGTAGGATCTGACCCTTTTATCTACATCCATATGTCGCGTCATGTCATCTCCCGATCCCATGTTTTCCTATCACATATGTTGGGCTAGATTTGTTGTGGTGAGAATAATCCTGCGCATTCAATGGGTGGGAGTTTTGACGAGGATTTATATAGCCCATGGAGATAAGATAAGATGTGGCTAAGGCCACATCACCCCTTGCTTTTTCTAGTGTATATGGCTCACCCTAACCCAATTAGGTAGCTCGGTTATGCAACTCGCCATGACATTGAGTGGATCACCAATGTGACTTACCCTACCTCCAAGAAGCTCTCCGGTTTAGCTCATTGGTCTAGCTCACTAATCAAGCTTAGTATCCACCTCATGGAGTTGTAAGTGTAACTCGTCACCCTTGGTATGATGTGGCAATGTGGTGGCAGGACACGTGGTGGTATGAGGACTGTCGACACTAAAATTTTCCTCCGTAATTTCTATTTCATTAATGTATGTATTAGGAATAGGATGTTGTTAAGTATAATTAGTAGTAGCGTCTAATAGAAGATAACGGCACCGTCAGTACGGTGCCGCCAATAATGTGGAGTACGGTAATAGTCAAAGTACAATAGGAATGTTGTAAAAAGTAAATATTTGTCGTAAGTGGTCCGGTAATGTTAAAATGTCAAAGTTTGGGTAATTAGAGAAGTAGGGTCTACATGATTAGGAATTAGAAATATTATATTGGTAATAAGGACAAGGAGTGAGGTCATAAATATTTTGTGTATTTTATTTGTAAAAAGTCTAAAAATGTGGAACCCATGTAAAATGATAAGGTTTATCTTATCTTAAAAGATAAGCTTACATGTATATATAAGAGTTAAGGTATGGAATATGATTCGTCAAAGTGGATTTCTTATCCTATCTTAGAGATAAGATGGATAAGCCTGGAAGTTCTATAAATAGAGAGGCCACCCCCTCATTTAGCATAGAAGGAAGTAGTGAGAAATATTGTAGGAAGTGTGCAAAGGAAGCCATCAGTTTAAAGGTGTGTTGAAGAAGCCATTAAGAGGTGTAATTATAAAGTTTCTCCCATAGTCTTGGTGAAAGGCAAGTGAAGTCAATAACACTTGAAGTACCTCATGGGTGAGATTGTAACAATTTCATGTTAATATTATAATTTACTTTGATATTTCAGATTTGTCATCATTCCGTCTTATCATAGTCGATGGTATTCTTGTGTTATGTTGTTGTTTTGCTTCAGATTACATCCACCAAACTAAAATTTGCATTAGTAAATAATCATAGCACGAGGAGTTCCCGGTGAAGAATTATCATAGTCTTTGGATTGGTGATGACTTTTTGGTTCCGTTGCGAGACCATTCCTTGTTGGTGGATTTTTTGGAGAGATATTCCCACTTAGTCAAAAATCAATTGGAGGGTAACCTTATTTTTCTGTGCATAGTAGTTACCATGGTAAAGCCATTTTTTTGTGAATAGTAGTTACCATGATAAAGTCATTTCTTTGTGAATAGTATTTATCACAAGAAAGTCACTTTTTACCGTGAATAGTATTTACCGATAACTTCATTTTTTTGTGAATAGTGTTTACCACAAGTAAAGTAAG
The DNA here is from genome assembly GCA_018340775.1 of Taxus wallichiana var. yunnanensis. Lineage (NCBI taxonomy): Eukaryota > Viridiplantae > Streptophyta > Pinopsida > Cupressales > Taxaceae > Taxus > Taxus wallichiana. The sequence continues at coordinate 907,985,242 of CM031234.1, read as the reverse complement.
TTTTTGCTATGAGTAAGTCAAGTTTTACCATAGTTTACCGTGGTAATTTCTATTTTATTGTAGAAAGGTGTAAAGTCACTTTCGAGTATAGTGATCCAATTATTTTGCACATAAGTCTTGTTGATTGTACTTGTGGGTTGGTATTTCACAGTGGTTACTTTTGAAAATGGGAAAGATTCCTGTTTTTTCAGCTCAATCTAATGAAGATGCTTCTTCTTTCATTCAAGGGTTTAAATGATCTTGTATTTGTAATGACCTTATAAGAAGGGAACAATGGACTGAATTTTTTCCTACCTTTTTGGATGGTTCAACACTTAGGTGGTTTGAAACACTAGGTGATAATGTGAAAAATTCATGGGATTTATTAACTGAAAGTTTTCTTGAAGAATTTGGTGAACAACAGAAATATGCAAATCTCATGATCGAGATCACAAAGCTATCCCAAGGAGAGAAGGAGAAGATAAGGGATTATCATGCTCGTGTTCTAGAGCTAAGGAGGAAGCTCGATGCCTAGATCTGGAAGGAAGGATTAGCGAGATGGGTTCATGAATGGCATGGATAATCTCCTATGTAGGCACTTCATTCTTGGGATGAAGATAGAAATCAGACAACGAGTGAAGTATGACCACCTAGCTACCATTGAACAAGTAGAGGAGATTTCAAGAAGGCAAGAAGAAAGCATGGAAGAGGAGCCCAAAGAAATTGTTACTAAAGTAGATCCTACACCAGCACCTTTGGTCCAGAATCCACAACCACTCTCGGTGAGCACAAATATTTCTCCTAGTACATCTACTGAGTATGAAGATCTGCTCAAAAATATGGGTCAGTTAACTATTAATCTTCTTCAAGGAAAAGAATTTAGTTCTCAAGGAGGAGATAGAGGTCCAAAAAGAAATATTTCTGAAGTTGTATGTTATGGTTGTTATAAAAAGGGTCATTATAAGTATAATTGTCCAGATAGAGCTTCTACATCTGGTAAAGGAGATAATGATAAAGGAAAAGCACCTATGAATTCTTTTGATGTAGTAGATAAGAGCAGAAATAATGAAGTAGATGTGTTTGTAACAAAAAGAAAGAAAGAAAAAGATAATCAAGATGGAAATGATCCTAAGAAGATGAAAGGAGAAACTAGTAAGAAACATAGGAGAAGAAAGTTGGGTGTGTAGGATTTTTTGATTTCATAGGGGCAAGGACCATACTCCATCTTGGAAGATCTGTCCAAAAGGCCTGCAAATATTACATATGGTCAACTCTTGGCTATGTCTTCTGAGAAGAGGCAGGAGTTGCGAAGTGGACTCAATGCTCGACGAAGGAAGGAGGTTGAGGTCCTTGTTTTGGAGGCAGAGGCGGATCCCTATGCTCCACAAGCTGAGGTATTATGTAATGGTATTTCAATTCATGATGTCTTAGTTGATGGAGGTGTTGCAGTTAATGTAATGACCGAGTCTGTAATGAATATGTTGGGTTTAAAAATTGATCGCCCTTCAACACTTATGTTAAGGTCATTAAATAAAGGAAAAACTAAACCAGAAGGTGTAGTTTCAAATGTGGCAATATCTGTTATGGGTGTTGTATGTGTGGTAGACTTTCAGGTGATGAAAAATGGTACTGTTGTGTACCCAATGTTGTTGGGAAGACCATGGCTAAGGAGAGTTCATGCAAGAAACTACTGGAATGAAGGCTTCATGACACTTGGATGTGGTAGAGAGAGGGTGAAAATAAACGTGATCCCTCGGCATCATAAGGCAGAACCTGTCGATTCAAGTGATGAAACTGATGATTGGACATCCTCTGATTACTCTAATACCGGTGAAGTGGACACGAAGATGAAGAAAGTGAGGTTGATGTTTGATCATGGATATCCTTCTAGTCACACCAACTCATGACCCCATAAAATTATCTGAAGAAGAAGTTGATGATCGTCTCCAACAAATAAATATTGGTGATGCTGTGATGGAGAGTGAGAAGGAATCCTACCTCTAGCTCTTTCGAAGGTACATACACATATTCACTTTTGATTACAAGGAACTCCGTCAAGTAAGTTGGGTAGAACATTCTATTGAGCTGGTAGATGGTGCTAAGCCCATAAAGCAAATGCCATATAGAATGAATCCTAATTTTTCCAAGACTGTAAAAGAAGAAATAGATAAGTTGCTTGATGCAGGATTCATATTTGCTGTGGAGAATTCAAAATGGGTTTCTCCCATTGTGATCTCAATAAAAAAGAATGGGAAGCTACGTATTTGTGTTGATTACAAGAAGCTCAATAAGGCAACAAAGAAGGACCATTACCCTCTTCCATTTTCAGATCAGATCTTGGATGAAGTAGCTGGCCAGGAGTGCTATAGTTTTGCTGATGGATATAGCGGCTACAACCAAGTTCGTATAGCAGAGAAATATTAGCTGAAGACCATGTTCACCACTCCTTGGGGAACATTTGCTTATAGAGTTATGCCTTTTGGGTTGTGTAATGCTCCAGCAACATTCCAATGTTTGATGAATAGGGTGTTCGAACCCTATATTGGGACCTTCATCAGAGTATTTCTGGATGATTTTTGCATCTATGGGAGCAAGTTGGACCACCTGCACTAGATGGAGACAACATTTCAAAGGTTGGATGAAGCACAAGCCTCACTAAACCCTACAAAGTGTGTCTTTGGATGTTCTAAAGGCATTTTGTTAGGGCATGTTGTATCCAGAGATGGTATTGGTACTGATCTTGATAAAGTTTCAAAAATCAAAGATTTACCATTTCCTATGAATAGAAGTAAGTTGAGATCATTTTTAGGCCATGTGGGTTACTATAGAAGGTTCATCAAGAATTTCTCAAAGATTGCACAGCCACTAACCCAGTTCTTGAAGAAGGATGTTACTTATGAACCAGGAAATAAGGCGCATGAAGCTTTTGGACAATTGAAGGAAGCCCTGGTGTCTTCACCTGTTTTGAAGAATCCAGATTAGAGTAAGCCATTCATTGTGTACATTGATGCCTCAAATGCAGCACTAGGAAGTACTTTGAGCCAAAAGGATGAAAATGGGAATGAACATCCAATTTACTTTGGGAGCAGACAAATGAGCAGTGCTGAGGTAAATTATACTGTAATTGAAAAAGAGGCTCTGGCTATCATTTTTGCTATAAAGAAGTTTAGAAATTACTTGCTAGGGCAAAAATTTCTAGTTGTAACAGATCATCAGGCTCTAAAATATATTGTAAATAAGCCTAACCCATCAGGGAGGATAGCAAGATGGATAATTTTGCTACAAGAATTTGAATTTGATATTATAGATAGGCTAGGAAAGAAGCATGTCAATGCAGATGCACTCTCTCGAGCCTATGATGGTTTAGGATCATCTTGTGATGATGATGATTTCCCCGATGCAACATTGTTATCCCTTGACACAATCCCTAGTGAATACATAGATATTTGGAATTATCTGAATGAATTCAAGTTTCCTGATGGTGCCAATACAAAGACTAAGAGAAAGATTACTCAAGCCAGTCATCCATATTCTATTCTACATGGAGTATTATTTCGAATAGGACCTGATGGACAGTACAAGAGGGCAGTTGGATGTGATCAAGGGAAGGAACTGCTAGAAGAATTCCACAATGGTACATGTGGAGGGCACTTCTCTGGACAACTTACAACAAGAAGGATCTTAGATGTAGGTTATCACTGGCCCACTCTTTTTAAAGATTGTTATAATTATTGTAAGACATGTGATATTTGTCAAACACATGGTAACCGTAAGACTTCATCAGCTCCATTATGCCCTATTCTTCCACTTGGTCCCTTTGAAAAGTGGGGAATAGACATTGTAGGTCCACTTCCAACTACCTCACACCAAAATAAGTATATTGTAGTTTCCATGATTATTTAACCAAGTGGGTTGAAGCTAGGCCATTGAAAACTGACTTCCATGGATGAGGTGGCAAGGTTCATATATGAACGCATTGTCACTAGATTTGGTTGTCCATTAGAAATTGTAATAGATCAAGGAAGCCACTTCATTAATGAGGTAGTAGAAGCCCTAGTCAATAAATTTTCTATTAAGCACAGGAAGGCAACAACATACAAGCCAAGTACAAATGGGCAAAGGTGGAGCGAACAAATTTTGTGTTGTGTCAAATTCTAGCAAAAGATGCGGCCTTGCAGGTACATAAGTGGGATAAAAGGATTCATGCAGCATTGTGGGCATATAGGGCAACATCAAAGCCAAAGCAATGACAGGATACTCCCCATTTCGGTTGGCCTATGGCATTGATCCAGATTCTTCCTATTGAGTTTGATATTCCCTTTGTGAGAGTTATGAAAAATGAAAGGATGGATGAAAGTGATTCAGTAAAAGAAAGGTTGGTACATCTTCATTTGCTAGAGGAAATGAGGGAAATAGAAAAGGATACAAGCCATAAGAAGAAAATGAAGCAGAAGGAATACTTTGATCAAAAGATCCGTTGGTCTCCATTTCATGTGAATGACTTGGTTCTAGTATATGATTCCAGATACAAAAAAAGAAGACAGAGAAAATTTCTTCCAAAATGGATGGGGCCCTACAAAATAGCAGCTGTGCATGAAAATGGTACGTACCGACTGGAGGAATTGGATGGCACTCCCATTATGAAATGGGTCAACCACAACAAGCTGAAGATTTTCCAAGCACCAGAATAGTCTACTCCGAGGATGGAGTATAAGCTAGGAAGGGGGAAGATGTCGACACTAAAATTTTCCTCCGTAATTTCTATTTCATTAATGTATGTATTAGGAATAGGATTTTATTAAGTATAATTAGTAGTAGCATCGATAGAAGATAACGGTGCCGTCGGTATGGTGCCGCCAATAATGTGGAGTATGGTAGCAGTACCAAAGTACAATAGGAATGTTGTAAAAAGTAAATATTTGTCGTAAATGGTCCAAGTAATATTAAAATGTCAAAGTTTGGGTAATTAGAGAAGTAGGGTCTACATGATTAGGAATTAGAAATATTATATTGGTAATAAGGACAAGGAGTGAGGTCATAAATATTTTGTGTATTTTATTTGTAAAAAGTCTAAAAATGTGGAACCCATGTAAAATGATAAGGTTTATCTTATCTTAAAAGATAAGCTTACATGTATATATAAGAGTTAAGGTATGGAATATGATTCGTCAGAGTGGATTTCTTATCCTATCTTAGAGATAAGATGGATAAGCCTGGAAGTTCTATAAATAGAGAGGCCACCCCCCTCATTTAGCATAGAAGGAAGTAGTGAGAAATATTGTAGGAAGTGTGCAAAGGAAGCCATTAGTTTAAAGGTGTGTTGAAGAAGCCATTAAGAGGTGTAATTGTAAAGTTTCTCCCATAGTCTTGGTGAAAGGCAAGTGAAGTCAATAACACTTGAAGTACCTCATGGGTGAGATTGTAATAATTTCATGTTAATATTATAATTTACTTTGATATTTCAGATTTGTCATCATTCCGTCTTATCATAGTCGATGGTATTCTTGTGTAATGTTGTTGTTTTGCTTCCAGATTACATCCACCAAACTAAAGGCTATGCATTAGTAAATAATCATAGCACGAGGAGTTCCCGGTGAAGAATTATCATAGTGCCGGATTGGTGATGACATACCCACAACATTGGATATTTTTTTTTGAGATGAAGATGATGATATTGAGCATCGAATATCGAGGTCCAAAATATGAACTTAATTTTTTTCTCCTTTCTTCTTGAATCCACTTTTTCCACATTATTGTTTGATTAGCCACTTTACTCTATCAAGTTCAAATTGTGACCAAACTTTGACCATCCACAAATTTTACGTATGAGATTCATTTTCCACACTCTTGTAGTTGACGGAAATCTCTCCGAGTCAACTTTTGTATTGCAATGATCATGAGAGATTTAGGGAACTTGTCTTCCAAATTCTCCTCCGAGATCAACCGAGACCTACTATTTTATGACATATCACCCATTTTTCTCAAATTTGAACTTCTTGATCATTCGACATACTCAGTTCAATTCCATTAATTATGCTTTCTATTTTTGGAAACTTTATATTTTTAGGTAGTTATTTTTGCTTTTTCTTTATTATGTGTTTTTGCTATTTCAACCAAAATTGCCTAGTTTATCCTTTTCACCGTTCTTGAATGCCTTTGATTCGAGGGGACTTAATATTTTTATTTACTATATTCGAAAGTGAGGTTTCTAGATATTTAATATTTTTAGAAACTACATTTTTCCACCTCTGGTTGTGATGAAAAATGACATCACTGGATTAGGTTCTTTATTACGATCTCGTGCTCGAAATTTCAGCTAAATCTACCTACCAAAATTCTTGAAAAATTAAAAGTAGATGCTAGAGTATCGAACTAGGGTTTTCTACCATTAATTATATAGAGGATCATATAGTATGTTGTTATAATTTTCTTGAAGGTTCTTGGAATGAGAAGCAACTGAGAAAATTTCACCGATTTTGTTCACATGTTTGAAAGATATGATTTTTTCAAATTTTGGTGCATATGGCCATTCTAGATTAATTTGACAGATTTTCTAAACATTTTTAGGTTTAATAGAGGCTCTTACTCAACATTCATGGAGATATGAAGAAATAATGAAGTGGGTAGAAGTTTATTTTACATTTTTGCAACATCTGGAAACACTTTCACTTCATGGGAAGAAGAGGTAAGAAGAAGAAATGTATAAATACTTAGTTTATTTTTGAGTTTTCAACTAACTCGGGTGATGATTTGTGATTATTTCCTTTGTAAATAATGCATCTTCGTATTTTTATCGAGCCATTGTAATTATGTCTCCTCATTTTCCCAACACTTTTGTAAACATTATCATTACAACCTTGAACTTATGGCATAGTTACTGATTAATATAATTATCTCTAGTTACCTTTATTTTGTGTTATTTTGTGTGTCCATTTATTCTTATGATTTCGATAAGTTGTTTGAATGATTGTGTTTGTTATGAAACTCTTGGTTGTAATCAACTTGTTATATGCAACAACTTGTATGTAACAAAGGAACCATCCACAACAATTATTTCGTATCAAAGGACCTATCCATAGTAACTCATCCATAGCCAAAGGGAATCACCTACAACAAATAATCCCATGTTATGAAGATATCTTGGAACGTAAAGAATAACACTCAAGTATGTATGTGTTGTTAAAGGAGAAGTTACAACTGGAACATGTAGAACTAAGAAACAACTCAACCTTTGATCTTATCATTTATTGTAAACTAATGAAGGATAGAACTGATTGTTTGAGTTACTACATGATTGAAGGAATTGATCGATTAACTAAAGACTAATTGAACACCAATTATGAGTTCCATAGAATGTTTTGAATCTCTTATTTTTCTATTAAATATCTTCCACTTATTCTACTAAAGATCTTTTACTTGGTTTTTCAAACTCCTAGTTGAACTCTTTTTCTCATGTCTTACTATAAATATAAAAGAAAGGGTTATTTTTGGTAATGATATATATAGATATATAGATACACAAACATAGATATACTGAGATATATGAAGGAAATTCAAAGAGAAGATTACTTTTTCCTAGATGTAATGTTTGTTCACATTCAATAAAATATATGAGTTTTGTTTATTATCCTTTAGTTATAGAATTTAGGAGGGATTAACACCCAAGGTAGGGCCCACTTGTGGTCTGCTAAACCCCTCCATAGTTTTGTTGTTTTTTTCATTGCATGTTAGCGTAGGAAGTAATTTATCTTCTCTATCTGCATTTTGAATTTATAACCTTTGTCTTGTTTATATCGTTAAGAGACCATTTTCTTTCAATTTTAAGTTTTTTCTACTTTCAAGCAATGTTATTTCAAGTATGGTTGTGATCTTGATTTATTTTCATGCCTCCTAAATTCTCTCTAACTATGCATACAACACGACATTATTTCAAGTTTATGTCTCTTGGTTTGATGATTAAATGACTAGAATTTAATGAACAACATATTAATGCTACAAGTTGATTTAAACCACCATTTTTGGTACCATTGTTGGAGATCTTTGTCAAGTTATAGGGTTTTTGAGAGGCTTTTCATTCCATAAAAAACATTTTAGGTTTTATAAATTCTACATCTAAACCTCCCACTAGTGTGTGTTTATTGATTTGAGTTAGTTGATGCATACAACGTCTAAGATATTCCCATGGTATATTCTTATGATTGAAATACTCAAATAACAGTTGCTTCATTTGATTATGAAGAAGACATATATTCCTGTACAAGGTTTGATAGTATAATACCCTCCTCCAGTGATACTTCGAGGTTTTTCCTTATCATCAAATCATGGAAGAAGAAGTGAATCAAAATTTTGAAGAAAGGGAAAGTACATTTGAGTTCCTAATATCTAATAACAATCAGTTTTATGTGATGAAGAACATTTCTCCTCGGCTCTTCCTAATTACAATGGATCCATCACTAAATACCCATAAACTATCTTATTTGAGTTTGACGTTTTATACAGGATCTATGATTATACAATTGATACACACAAGCTGAAGCTATTCCCTTCTACAATAAAGGATGTAACCTTGAGATGGTTTTGTTAGCATAATTTAGCATAGGAATATTTATTGCATTATCTTTTATTTAATAATGTGCAACATGTGCACTCTAGTCTAGTGACTTGCATTCAATATTGTTATGTTGGATAACATTCAATATTGGTATTAGTAGTAATTACATGTGCATGTGAGATGGGTATTATCATCTCATAGTTGGTTCCTGATAGGGTGTCATGTCTATCCATATGAGGTTGTCTAATATCTATAAATATTACAGCTCTTGCATTGTTATGTAATCTGATTTCATGATCAATAATATTTGTGAGGCTTCGTCCCTCTTTGGTCATTGCAATCTAATTCTATTCTATCATTTGGTATCAGAGATGTACCATTGTTATCATTTGGTATCAGAGCTATACCATTGTTATCATTTGGTATCGAGCTATACCATTATTATTATTTGGTATCGAGCGAGGTTTTATCCAAGCAAGGTTGAAGAGGAGCACTATTGGAGAGGATCCATTAGAGAAGAATATTTTCATCAAAGGAGATCCATTGAAGCATCCCATGACCTCCATTCCTTCTAAGCATCCCTCAAATAAAATTTTACCTATCCACTTATTTGGAAGGTTAGTCCTTTTTTAGTCATTGGCATAGTCAATTGATCTAACATATTGGTGGAATATTTGATTTAGAGATCTTTAAAAAAGGATTTGTGAAAAAAGAGATCTTAAAAAAAAGGAGAAAGATCTTGAATTAAATTTTAGATATAAAAAAGAGTGGAAAAAAATCAGATCTAAAAAAAAAAAAAAATCAGATCTGAAAGTAGAGGTGTGAAGAATTCGGGAGCAAAGGTTGAAGCGATCCTGTCAACAAAATTCTGTGAGATAGCTCTTAGAAAAAGGATGTAACTTTTTCATACAATGTTGGATTGATGTGCTGTGTTTTTTGTTGGAAATATAAGAAGGAGGCACACAAATTTTCAATTTATATCATCTTTAGATTCGGCCTCTACATGTGACTAAAAATGCAGCAAGTCGGATCATTTTTACGAAAAAAAAATCAGATCTAGTTTGGTAAATTAGTAAGATCTCAAAAAATAAGATTTAGATTCTTCTGAAATTTTGTGGGTTTTAAGAAAAATAGTGTATAATGTTGCTATAAAATTTTTATAAAAATCTAGATCACGGTTTGTGAGAAAAGGTGAAAACAATATTCAGATTGTTTGTTTGGATCTTGGGAACAAACAGGTCAGCGGTTCAATTCCCACTCTCTCCATATTTTGTATTAAATTATTTTTTTTGGAAAATTTGGAGAAATTAATAAATTTTGGGAGATTTCCAAATTTAGAAGCTCACCAAACACATTTAGATCCACCACTAAATTTAGCCAAAAAAACACCTATTGGGGGTAAAAAATATTTTTGGCCTAAATTTTGTATTTTGTGATTCTTGACCCTTTTTTATAAAGAGGGGGGACACAAAAACTTCATTTTGATGTACTTTTGGAGAATTTTGTACTAATCTTGGTGCATACAATGAAAAAAAAGGTACAAATTTTTTTGTTTTATGTTTGGTTCTATCACACAAGATCTTTGATCTCATAGCAACGTTCAAAGTATATATGGTGCCTTTGGGAAGCACTTACGGGTGATAACGTCACGACTACTACTACACTTAACGCCTAACATAGCTACCTAAATTTTTAGGCATCGACCTATAAAATTGATGGGGAGTAATAAGGACAAAATACACACACATTTTATCCCTCCCATCCGTTTGTGCTTGCACAAACCCCTCTCCGTACTGTCTACGTACCACGTCCTAAATTCTTTCACATGCATTAACACCTCTTTCCATACTAATGGGTATATTGAAAGGGTGATAGTCTTCCATGTACTGACAGGTATATTGGAAGGGAGTATATATAGAAAGGTTTGGTATATTGGCCTGACGGTATATTGAGAGGGAGACCATAAACCTAGAGTGATAAGAGCCTTACCCTTTGTCAGCAATTTAGAGTTTCAAAAATTCAGATTGCAGAAATGGGTGCACAAGCACCAAATTTCTTCTTGCCAGATTCACAACTACTTAGAGGAGACAACTATGCTACATGGAAACCAAAGATTGAGATGTTACTTGAGTTTGAAGACCTATGGACAGTTGTAGATGGAACAACAACAAGATCACTTGATGATGGAAGACAACAAGTTTAATTTGATAGGGCCAATCAAAAGGCCAAGTTGATCATCTTGTTTGGTGAAACGGATGATGTGCAACCCCACATTAGAGATGCCACATTTGCCAAGGATGCTTGGGATAAGTTGAGCACAATCTATGAGGCAAAGAACAAGAATGTCATCCTTAACCTACTATCACAACTGCATACTCTCAAGTTCAAGCACAATGAGAAGGTTGAAGTTTTTTTGAGATGAGTTGCTACTTTGAGGGCATCTCTATTGGCATTGGGAAAAGAGATAAGTGATGAATACCTCGTACCAATTGTGTTGCGAGCACTTCCTCCTTCGTACAGAATCTTTGTGACAACTATCAATATGAGTGAACACACAGTCACCTTTGAAAGTTGGTCAATCTACTCCAACAAGAAGAGGAAATGAACAACAAAAATCATGAAGATGAGAAAGCACTATCTTCCAATCATAAATGAAAGGGGAAATTTCAGTCCAATCACAAGAAGTCCCAACACAATCAAAGTCAACAAAGGTACCAAAGTTAACAAGACAACACCAAGAAGTGTCCCATTTGCAATAGAGGGGACATGACATCAAAGATTGTTAGTACAATTCCTACGAAAAGGGTTCATCAAGCAATTCAAAACCCAATAACCAATAGGGTAACAACAATTGAAATCAAGGGAAGTAGAACAACACCAAAAATCAAGGGTAGAAAAATGGTAATTGGCAAAGAAAACCCAAACAACAAGGGTACATTTCCGAACATGAGGATGATTTAGATGAAAGACACCACATGTATTCTGCTCAATTTGATGATGAAACCAAGTCCACACAAGATATATGGTATGTTGACTTAGGTGCAACTTGAAACATGACTGGATGCAAGGATTGGTTCTACACACTATGTGACTCACCTAACAAGAACCATGTGTCATTAGGTGATGACTCATCATATAGTGTTAAGGGGATTGGAAACATTTCACTACCTCTTGGAAAGCATGACTGCAAAATCACAGATGTATTGTATGTACCTGGGTTGACCAAGAATTTGATATCAGTTAGTCAACTCCTTGATCACAACTTGAAGTTGGATTTTGACAGTAATAATGGAGAAAAAGTGTGCTTGATAAGAGATAATTCAAGAGGTCCCAAGATTGTAGTAAGAGCCTCCAATGTGGGATGCATGTTCCAACTTGATTTTTTCCACAAGGATGATCAAGCTCTAGTGGCCAAAGACACACAATCTGCAGAACTATGGCATCACAGATATGGTCACATCAGTTTTGGTTATCTCCAAACACTTCAAAAGGGCAACATGGTGAAAGGATTGCCTACACTCAAGCACAACACTGACAAGTGTCATAATTGCCTAGCTAGAAAGCACACAGAGTACCCTTCGAGAAGAACACATATAGAGCTAAGGAAAGCTTGATTTGGTGCACACCGATATTTGTGGGCCCATGCAACCAAGTCATTACGGATGTCAATACTTCATGCTTTGTGTTGATGAATACTCAAGAAATATGTGGATATATTGTCTAAGAAACAAGAGTCAAGCCTTTGAGACATTTGAAGTTCAAAGCACTTGTTGAGAATGACGTTGGTCACAAGATCAAAACTCTCATCTCGGATCGAGGGGGAATTCAAAATCAATGAGTTCAAGACTTACCGGAAGCTCATGGGATTCGTCGATAAATGCCTCCTACTCACACACCACAAAGAGAATGGTATAGTTGAGAGAAGGAATCGTACTATCATGGAAATGGTATGATGTATGATTGACGACTCGAGTTTAACAAAGACATTTTGGGCGGAAGCCAGTGTAAGAACTATAGTCTATTTGTTAAATAGAGTGCCCATAGTAGTTCTTGAAGGAGTGACACCTCAAGAAGCATGGTCAAATCAGAAACCTTCAATTGTACACCTAAGAGTATTTGGGTGTAAAGCTAGCATGCACATACCCAAGAAGACTAGGAACAAGTTGGATATGAAATCTGAGAAATTGATATTCATTAGATACAGTGAAGAAGCACTTGGGTATAGATTATGGGATCTGAAAGCAAAGAAAGTATACACAAGTAGGGATGTTGAGTTCTTTAAGAAGAAACAAGCGAGATGTTGCACTCAACAACTCAACAAACATGCAGAATACACCTCTTGTGAAGATATAATTTGATGTTCCCACTTTGAAGATGACAGGTGATGAATTGGATGATTGTGAAAACTTAGATCCACCACAAGCCAATGCAATAGCTAAGAAGTTACCTAAATGGTATACTCAATTAATAAGAGATGCAAATTTAGATGAAGCACCTAGCACATCATCCAATCCTGGACCTAGAACTCGTAGTCAAGCTCGTGAAGAGGTCAATTATGCCCTAATGAGCAGATTTGTTGATCCATCTATAGTTTAGGAAGCCCTACAATCAAAATATTGGAAATATGCCATGGATTGAGTATCAATCGGTGATGAAGAACAACACATGACAACTTGTTGACCTTCCACCAAGGAAGAAACCTATTGGATGCAAATGGATATTCAAGAATAAATACAAATCAGATGGGACTATTGAAAAGTATAAAGCAATGCTTGTAGAAAGGGGTATACACAACAAGAAGGCATTGATTATGAGGAGACGTTTGCTCCACGGCCAAGATCAAGAAAATCGGGATGATATTTTCTCTAGTTGCACAATTTGGTTGGAAAGTCCACCAAATGGATGTGAAAAGTGCCTTTCTTAATGGATATTTGCAAGAAGAAGTCTATATGACTCAGCCAGAGGGTTATGTAATACCAGGAAAAGAGATGATGGTATGCGAGACCCATAAAATCTCTATATGGCCTAAAACAGGCACCCGGGCATGGTACATCAAAATTGATGAGCATATCATAAGTCATGGATTTGAAAGGAATCCTTATGAGTCCAATCTCTACCTCAAAAAGTAAGGGGGGAGATTGTCATTGTGGTTGTTTATGTCAATGATCTAGTCATTACAGGAAGTTCTATGAAGATGATCGATGCAACAAAGAAGGATTTTAATCGATCGTTCGACATGACAGATCTCGGGCTCATGCACTATTGTCTTGGGTTGGAAGTATGGAAAAAATAGAATCATATCTTTGTGTCGTAGTTGAAATACATCAAGACAACACTTGATAAACTCAGGATGATGGAATGCACTCCTATTGTTACACCTATGGAAGCGAGACTTCAGTTATCTCATTCCAATCCATCACCACCGGTGAATGCAACTCTCTATCGACAGTTGATCGAGAGTCTCATTTACGACATATACTAGACCAGATATTGGCTTTGTAGTCAACTATTTATCATGCTTCATGGAAGAACAAAAAATATGTCATTGGAAAGCAGCAAAGAGAATACTGAGATATCTAAAGTACAGTTCACCTTGGTCTAGAGTACAAGAAGAATGAAAACTTCTTCTTGACAAGATATTTAAATTCAGATCATGCAGGAAACATGGATGATAGGAAGTCAACATCAGGCTTCGTCTTCTTTATGGGATCTGGACTGATATCATGGGGAAGAAAGAAACAAAACTTTGTTTCTCACTCTTCTACAGAAGAAGAGTATCGAGCTGCAGGTGAAGTTGTTTGTGAAGAAATATGGCTACGCCGAGTACTAGAAGGAATTGGTCTACCACAACATAAATCTACTCAGTATATGTTGATAATGAAGGAGTTTTGAAGCTTGTTCGCAATCCAGTATTTCATGAGAGAACCAAGAATATTGAAGTAGAGGTTCATTTCATACGTGAGCATGTCTTAAAGCACAACATATAGCTCCGGTTATGTGCTATAGCTGAGCAGTAAGGCGAGATGTTTTCACTAATTCACTTGCACGTGACAAATTCACACTATTAGAGAGTTCCTCTCACTTCATTGGAAACTATGTGAAATTAAGGGGGGGAATGTTAGCATAATTTAGCATAGGCATATTTATTGCATTGTCTTTTATTTAATAATGTGCAACATGTGCACTCTAGTCTAATGACTTGAATTCAATATTGGTATAGTAGTAATTACATGTGCATGTGATATGGGTCTTATCATCTCATAGTTGGTCTCCCGATAGGGTGTCATGTCTATCCATATGAGGCTATCTAATATCTATAAATATTACAGCTCTTGCATTGTTATGTAATCTGATTTCATGACCAAAAATATTTGTGAGGCTTCCGTCCCTCTTTGGTCATTGCAATCTAAATATATTTTGTCATTTGGTATCGGAGCTATACCATTGTTATCATTTGGTATCATAGATATACCATTATTATCAGGTTTATGGGACTAGGAAGAGATGTTATGATTATTTGGCAATAAATGAAGGAAAATTTTATCACGAAATACCAAGACTACTGCGGGAAAAGTAGCAGAGGAGGAGATGAACTCTTAAAGATAACACGAAGGAAGATGAACCACTAGAATATTATCTAGAGAGATTCTTGTTTTGCATTTAGAAGTCAAGGCACACAAGATTACCTCATGAATATCTCAAATTAATATTCTTGAAGGGACTCGGTGAGGAGGATATTTATGTTTTGGATCTAATAGGATCTGGAGACATTTCAAAAGATACCTTTGATGAGATTTTTGAATCCTATAGGAACTACTCCAGAGAAACCATGAAGAGAATAAGAAGTGTTAGATCAAGGGGTGGATCAACTACCAAAGGAATTGGGGATATATCTTAATCAAATATTTTCAATATGTTCAAGAACATGAAAAAAGAAATATTTAATGAGATGGACACCCAAATTGATGTTTTGCATGCCAAGAAGAAAAGAGAGGATGTAGAGGAAACACTTGATTTCTTCCATGCATGCGAGATGAAAGAAAGATGATTTTAGATGCACAGATTGGCCATATTTACACGTGAAAATGATGTTGCACTAGAATTCAAGATGATAGAAACATATGATGGAAAATTATTCTACGTTTCTCAAAGAAATCCTTGGCTACCAAGATAAGGAGGTATGTCACAATATCCAATGCCATATTTTCAAAATTGGGATAGTAATTCATATATGAAACCCCCACCTTGGGTTAATACTTAGCAAGGTTGGGCTCCATACCCTAGCCAATACCAATAACAATGGAAACCTTATTTTTCATGCCAAAAATGGCAACAACCCCCTTATTCATGGAAACATCCTTGGAGAGGAGGTAAATAATGAGCAAATACACCTCCCACCATTAAAAACTTACTAACAACCTCCTTTCCCACAAAACCCCAACCTAGCTCTCAACCAAAATCTACTTAGCTATCATCTCAACCAATACCTAACCCCAAAAATAAATTTTCTTATCCATCCTATACCATTGAGTCAACCTAATACTCTACCTATTTAGTAGATATCAATGATATCCATCTCCCCTCAAGAAGAAAATCTCTCCCACCAAATAAAACCACCATCACAAAGATAGTAGATGAATCACCGTTGTTGAAAACTGATATAAAACAAAGAAATGAGATGTTGCAAGATGATCTGTAACAATGTGAATAGAATTCCAATAAAGGAAAAATGCAAGTCAATGAACCCCCATTTCAAGATAGATTGCAAAAAAGAAATCGACCCTATATCAGATTTAGATTCTGATTTTGTCAACCAAATGAAGGATATTTGTGTAAATATTCCACTTATACAAGTAATCAAAGATGTACCTATCTATAAAAAACTTGTTAAGGATCTATGTATTAAAAATCCAGGAAGAAAAAGGAAATATCCATCCACTATGCAATTTATTAAACAATTGGATGATATTATGCTTGGAAATTTAGTGTTACCCAAATACATAGATCCGTGAAGTCTATTGGTGAATGTTAAAATTAATAACACAACAATAAATAATACTTTGATTGACATAGGTGAAAAAATAAATTTCATGACTAAGCAAACCATGGATGATCTAAAATTGGAAGGACTTAGGCCAACAACTATAGTCTTGCAACTAGTAGATAGATCAACGAGAAGATTGAAGGAGTTCTTGAAGAAATTTTCATGGCAGTAGACTCTTGGGAATACCCTTATAATTTCATTTTAATTCAATCAAAAAGATCTTAGGAGGTTATCCTATCATTCTAGGAAGACCATGGTTTACCATTGTTAATGCATTCATAGGTTACACATCTAGTATCATGATCATTTCAATCGAATTGGCACCAAGAAGTTGATGATTTATCCTCCTACCCAACCTTTAAATGATAAGTATAAGACAATTTGGGTTGAAGAACTAGAAGCTGATCAGAGTTCTCTACAACAAATTATGATGTTGGAGAAGTCCAATAAAATTGAAGAACAAGAAGAAGATATTGTTCTCTCCAATGTTTTGCAGAAAAATTATGGAATAAATAAAGAACTAGATCAAAAATTAAGATGCTTAAGCTTTCCTATGAGCCAATTTCTACCTGAGTAAAAGCACCATGGATATCCTAGGTAAGAATTGTATTCTTTGTCAACTTATTCCACATAAATGCATAATTAATTATGTTAGCAACAACTTATGTTCAATGATGTAACTCTCAAATAAAGTTGAAATAACACTAGGAGATAACTCAACTTAAGTAAGATGCTAGATAGAAAACAAGAGAAACTATTAATTACTCTTTTTGAAAACCTAAAACAATATTTTCCTTGGATCATGGTGATATGTGTCGGATTCATCATAGGCTTTACACTCACAAAATCTATATCAAATAAGATTGTAAACCAATCGAGATAACCTCGGAGGTGGATGAACCCGAGAAGTTAGAGATTTTGAAAGGTGAATTAAAAAAGTTTCTGGATGTTGGATTCATACACCCCATATCAGATAGTCAGTGGGTGTCACCTCTTGTCATTATGCCAAAGAAGAATGGTAAATAGAGAATCTATGTATATTATAGGGAGCTGAATGCAACAACAAAGAAATATCACTTCCCATTTCCCTTCATTAATCAAGTTCTTGATACTCTAGATGGTAATAAATACTTCTCTTTTCTTGATTGATATAGTGGCTTGATACAAAACTACCTTCACATGACCATGGAGAACAATTACCTATTCGGTTCTTCTATTTGGCTTGTGCAATGCACCGCTAAATTACATAGAGAAGTCTTGAGTATCTTTTTGACTTGACTAATGATTGCATGAAAGTCTCTATGGTTGAATTCAATGCACATGGTAGCACTTTTGAAGAATATATAAAATAATCTAGATAAAGTATTGAAGAGATGCAAAGATAAAAATTTATCCTTGAGAAATGAGAAGTATTACATGATGATGTCTGAAGGTATAGTTATCCTTTGAAGATATTCAAGTTGATCCAAAAAAGGTATTTGTTATAATCAGCTTGCCAACACCAAAGAAATAAAAGGATGTTAGGAGTTTTCTAGGCCATGTTGGATACTACAGAAGGTTCATATAAGATTTTAGCAAGATTGTGGTGCCACGTTTTGAATTACTAGGGAAGGATGTTGATTTTGTTTGGACTGAGTGTTGTGAAGGTGATTTTCAAACTTTGAAATAAGTGTTAACTACCACTCCTATGTTAAGATGAACTGATTAGAACCTACCTTTCCACATCCAATAATGCATTAGATAATTCTATTAGAGTTGTCTTAGGATAAAATATATGGAGTTCGAATTATGTAATTTATTATGTTAGTAAGAACTTACAACATGCAAAACTAAATTACACAGTAATAGAAAAGGATTTCTTGGTAGTTGTATATGCTATCAACAAATTTAGACACTACATCATAGGTTATCTAGTGTTCATTCACACTAATCATGTTGCAATAAAATATTTGATAAACAAACTTGTAGTAAGAAGTAGAATCATAATGTGGCTGCTACTCTTGTAATAATTTGATGTCACTATTGTAGACAATCCTGACAAGGATAATGTGGTAGAAATTTTTCTTTCAAGGATGGAGACCAATAATGAATAGAAAATGGTTGACGATTATTTTCTAGATGAACACCTATTTGATATTTCTACAAAAACACCTTGGTATGTAGACATAGCCAATTATTTGGTCTCAAGTAAAACACCTCCACATTATTTATACTCTGAAAATAAATACATAGTTGAAAATAGTTTATATTTTTCTTGGATATCTATATTTCTATTTCATACATGATAAGATCATGTAATGAGGTGGTGTATAGATGATGAGGAAATATATGATGTCCTCAGATCCTACCAAAGTGAACCTTTTGGAGGAAATTTTTCTACAAAAATAAAAATACAAAAGGTGTTCAATATTGGCTATTTAGCCAACATTGCATAAGTATGTAGCATTATACACCAAAATATGGGATAGATGCCAGAGAATGGGAAAGAAAACCAAATTTGATGAGATGCCATTATAGCCTCAACCAGGCTTTCATCCTTTTGATAAATGAGGCTTAGATTTTATTAGCCCAATAGACCCAGTATCTCGGTGGAAAGAATACTTTTTTGTATGAATAAATGATCTAACCAAGTGGAAAAAGGTGAAGGCATTGCTAAATTAGAAAAGTGAGAAAGTAGCCAAGTTCTTATATGATCACATCTTCACCAGGTATGGAGTCCCAAGAGAAATTGTAATAGATCAAGGTACACATTTTACTATTGATGTAATTTCTAATCTAGTTAAAGAATATGAAATCAGGCATAGGAATTATACACCATACCACCCCCAATATAATGGCTAAATAAAGGTAACAAATAGAGAGATAGAGGCCATATTGATAAAGACCATTGCACTCCACAAGAAAGGTTAGGCAGATAAACTTCTAAAGGTAGTATGGGCATTCAACACAATATGGAAGACCATAACTAGCTTTACACCATTTGAACTCTTATATGGAAAGAGTTTTATTTTTCTAATAGAGTTTAAGAACAGAACATTGAGGACTACACTTGATAGGGAATATATTTATCGAAGCTCAAATAAAAGGAAACTTGAACTCAATGAGTTGGATAAATCAAGAAGATAAGCAATACATAACATAGAAGTGGTGTAGAAGTAAAGAGTCAAATGGCATGACTAGTACATAAAGACAAGACAATTCTAGGAAGGTGACTGGGAACTCTTGTTTGATTCAAAATACAAGGATCATATAGGGAAGCTCATAAAAAGGTGGCTAGGCCCCTATGAAATTGAGAATATCTTCCCTAATGGAGTTATGAATCTCACTACCATAGATCTTGTAAGGTTCAAGTTGTTGGTGAATGGCCATAGGATGAGATTGTACAAGAAGCCAATTGACAAAGGTTCATTCATGGAACTATTTAGAGGAGTTCAGAAAGGAATGGATATAAAAATATTAGAATTGAAATAGAGGATTGATCCTGCTAGCTCACCTTATGAGATTTCAGAGGATTGGGAATATTTCAGTGACCTTGGTACATTTATCTTGCTAGATATTCCAAGGTCAAATAAATTTTTTGTGATCATCCTTATGTTTGATCAACAACACTCTACTAACACATTTATTTCATAGATTTTTTTTTAGGGTTTGATGTCAGGTGATTGTAAGAGTGCATGATCTCCATCACAAGGAGAAAGTGCAATGACTGAAGGTTCCACTTGTAGCAACATGAAGCAAACCCCTATTTTTTCTTTTACGTTTGGCATAACTCATGATTACATGAAATAATATCAAGGATGCATGCATGTGTGGGAGATGGAAAAGAAATAATTGGAACCCCAACAAATTGGAATTCCCTCTTCATGAGTCATATGGTTTTACTAAGGTGCAATTAACATCGGTTCAAAACAAGTCCAAAATCACAACAAGATTACATGCATCCAAGACTCAAGTTTAAATAAGCATGCACAATCATCATTTCAAACGAATATCAAGATAAGTGCACTCAAATATCACTTTAATAAAGTATAATTAGAATAATTATAATTAATTAGCAGTTTATGTTGAGTCATCATGCATGTGTTGCATTTAAGACCATATCCTTTCAATCTATGATGTGTCCCTCCACATAAGTAAATTTTTTCAAATCAATTTTCTTTACATACTTCACATGGTCACATCAATTAATGATTGTTCTCCCATAACCATGTTGTGTGTCCTCTTAGTCCCAAAGTTCAAAAATATGAAAACAACTCAACACAACTTAATTGTGTAACATTCCTTCAAGAAGAGTTATATTATTGCATATTGAAACTAGATCAGGCTACATATCCACCATGGGAGGAGATTTGATAAGGCATGAACCCACTGATCATTCACAACTTTTGATCCATCCTCGAATTATGTAATATTTTGAGGATAATGGTTAGTTAGACTACATCAACAAGTTTCAGGGTTTTAATGAAGCAATGGTGGAAGAATTTTCCAACACATTCAGTAATGGGGAGGTAAAGGTGAAGGGCTTAGCAGTCAAACTTGGTGATGACATCTTGGCAGAAGTAACTGGCCTACCAGCCCAAGGAGAACCATTCCCTAGAAAAGTCCAACCCATAAGCATCCAGGAGAGAGTTCATAGATGATGATGAATTCATCACCGATAGGAAAGGTACACATAGAACATCCCTTAAACCCTTATGGGATGAGGTTATTTTTTTAATTAAGTACTTTACTTGTGAAGGAAGGTATTCTAGATTGAATACAATTCATTTCAAGTTATTGAATCATCTAAAGAACAACAGGAAAGTAAATGTACCTAATTTCTTGCATGAAATGTTGAAGATAATGAGTAGATAAACACAAAGGGGTAGGTATGCATTATCACACCATTTCCTTATAACCCTGGTAGTGAAACATACCCTGTAGAGGGATTATCCTCATATATAGTGGGGAGATTTTGCAAGGGAAAATAGTATAGATAATTTGTTGGGAAACAGGGAAAGAGGAGGAAAAACATTGAGAGCTCCTCTGAACACATAATAGAGACTACACCATCAACCTCCCAACCTCAAGAATCCATTTCTTTTGAAAAATTTCCATATGTTGAGGAAAACCCTGTACATATCTCTCTGGAGAGGATTTTTATAAATAAAACCCTTTAAGATTTCTCCACTCTTGAAACCTCTACTTCCAAAGGCAAATGCAAATATTCTCATTCCACTCCTACACCACCTAGGCATTCCCACAAGATCAAAAAAAAAGGCCCAAAATCGCCATCCTAGTACAATCATATTCCATATCACTAGACGATGATTTTGAAGCTACGAGAGGGAAGCCTTGAGCCAGAGGTAGGAGAGACTGATGCCACATTTCATGAGCTAGAATGCCATGAACACCTATGGGATAGAGAA
The DNA here is from genome assembly GCA_018340775.1 of Taxus wallichiana var. yunnanensis. Classification (NCBI taxonomy): domain Eukaryota; kingdom Viridiplantae; phylum Streptophyta; class Pinopsida; order Cupressales; family Taxaceae; genus Taxus; species Taxus wallichiana. The sequence goes on along the minus strand of CM031234.1, from coordinate 907,963,260 downwards.
AAGAGACAATAAAGAATGAGGAGACAGTTCATGGAGTGGAAGGTCATAAAGAGGGATAAGAAGAGAGAGAGGAAGAGAGACTAGAAGAAAAGTAAGTTGGAGAAGAAATTGAACAAGAATAGATGCCTATGGTTGTTGAACAAGTGATGGATAAGCAATAAGAACAAGCACCAGGACAAGCAAAAATTCATGTAGTTATTGATCAAGTAATTGATGAAGTAGTTGAGAAAGTTGTGGAACATGCACAACATGATGGTGTGTAGGAAGAAATTATAACACCATTACAACCACAAGTTATTATTCATGAAGTTGTTAGAAACACTGAAAAACCATCTTGCAGTGAGATGGCTACACAGACCATGGGACTAGACATTGACAATTTGATGATGCACTTGGAAAATTATGTCAACAGACTCAAGGGAAAGTGGGAACAAGAGAAATAAGCTCTCATTTTTCATCATAAGGAAGACCTTAAAGTCAAGGACAAAGAGATAGAGAGGCTAAAGAAGAAATAAGAATAAATAATCCAAGTTACACATGATATATTCAAATGCAAAGTGTTGAGCCCAAAAAATGACTATGTCTTAAAACAAAGGATTAGTGCATGGGTAAGAAGGTGTAGGAAGAATATGCAAGAGATAAGTCATGCACGAGATAAGGAAAGGGTTTTGAGATTTATCCATATTTCAAGGTTATGGTGTTACATGGAAAACATGTGAGGATATGGGTAGGCGTGATAATGGATAAGGTTAGAACATGGAGACTTGTATCCCAAGGAAAGAATATTCCAGGATATAATCATTGTATTTAAGAGATGTAAAGTAGAGTTAGTTATGGGTTATTTGACACTTGAATGTTTAAAATAATCGAGTATGGAAGGGTATGATGACATTTGGCATGCGTTTTCTCTTGAGTAATGCTGAGGTGGTAAATGAGATCTCTCACTCTATTTAAGAATGTGTTTCAGATTTAAAGTAGGGAGGAATGGATGAAGATGGGTATGGAGGAGAAGAAGAGGTGTGATGTGAGGCAAGAGATGCAAGAGAGAATTTAGATGCACAAGGGAGAGCATGGCTATAACTCTTGAGTAGAATCATTTGGTAGGGTTAGGATGTTATTTCTTGATGTATTCAGTCTGCTATGACCTTTTTGATGTAATTTGGCTACTGTAAACAATTGTGAATCAATATATGAGGTGGATTGTTCTGAATATCTATGTTCATGGGTCCAAACCCTTATGTTCTTCATATTTCTCATGGTTCATATCTGATTCCTCTATATTATTATAATGATTACATTCATATTATGGTGCATCTATGTTTGGATCTAGTTTCTTTACCTCTATGCTAGAATGGATGTATGTGTTTATGTCTATATATTTTTCTACTATAATGATAAATATTCTTACAAGGCTCACATAAAAGAGGGGTTCGGTGCCTTCGTGTTTCTTGGGTGAGTACCAGTTCAAACTGGTGATATGCCGTTGTTCACGAGAATTAAAGAATTTAGAAAATTGACTACATGTAGGCCCCCATCAAACATTTTTTCCATATATTTAAAGGAGAAGATGTAACAAATTAAACTTACTGCAGTAATTCTCGATATGATTTATTATATTAGCTTAGCTAGTATAATATTCATTTTGTCTAGATATAGTCCACATGAGTACCAAAACTTGTTATGTGAACTTTATTTGCACAACTATGCCCTTGAATATGACAAAGATTGGATTCCAATCCTATGCATTGGAGATGTCTAGGTTAAATCCCTATGCTCTTATTTTACAAATGAATTGGACATAGCCAAGAAAATGGAAGAGTATCCTTGTTTAGATATGGTCCAACCATTATACATAAGATCTTAGGAAAATAATACGAATGTAATTTCTGAATCATATGAAAAATATGTGGAAAATAAAGTAATAAAAAAGGACTGATGAAAATTAAAAAATAATCCCATGTAGAAGTTATATCTATGATCATATAACATGGTATTAATGTTGCTACTACATGTAGACTTAGATGGGAAGAACTATCACCAGAACTACAAAGAAAGGAAATGCACTCCTACCCCAACATACTTCCCACATTGCATGAGTGAATACATACATGGAAATAACAAATGAATGTGGAGATGAATGTTTTCCTATAGGCTATCATCCTCCCATATTTCAATTTCCAATCCCATCATAGACAAGTAACTTATCATTTTATTAGAGGATTAAAGATAGGGTATGGATCAGATTTATGATGATCGGTGGTTATTTCTTGTAAGAGATAGAGGGAATGGATAACCCAATTGATTTCAGGCATGAATGAAACTTAAGGAAACATAAATATGAATCCCTTGAATGAGTAAATTCAAGAGATTAAGCCTGGAGGTGTGATGAGTTTTGATTACCTTTATAAATAAATCATCTTCTATATTTTGATCGAGCCATTGTAGTTGTGTCTCTGTATTTTCCCAACACTCTACTAAACATTATCATTACAACCTTGAACTTATGGCATAATTACTGATTAATATAGTTATATCTAGTTATCTTTATTTTGTGGTATTTTGTGTGTGCATTTATTCTTATGATTTCAATAAGTTGTTTGAATGATGATATGTGTGATGTCACTCTTGGTTGTAAGCAACTTGCTATATGCAGCAACTCATATGTAGTAAAGTAAGCTGTTGAAAGTGTGTGTCACTTGTGTTGTCATTGATGTCAAGTTTAATGACGTCACAATGGTCTAGGTGATCTAGGTATGTTGGATATGTGATCTAGGGATATAAAAAGGTTAATTTTTGTATTTTAAGTCTCTCAAAGTTGGTATGAAGGTCAAACATGTCCGCTTGGTCTAGTCATGAAATGTATGAGTCAAGTCAAGTAAATCTAGGCTGAGAATCTACTCAAACTAAAGCAGGGAAAGATAGTTTTGTTCACTAAAGGAATATTATAGGATTGGATTGCTGGTTTCATTTGGGCTACATGTCAGTAATGTTGCTACAAGATTGATAAATATGTATCATAGGGTGCATCAGGTCATTTGGTGAAATTACGAGATGATACATGCTCATTTAGGTATGTTTCTGGTGCTTGAAGAGGGGTGGGAAGCTGGTAAAGATCATAACAAGGATGTGGGAGTATGGGATATTCCTAGAAATATTGTTTAGGGAATGGTTTTACTTCATCATGACATATTTTATTCCATGAAGGAAAAATTTAAAAGTTCACATAATTTAGTTGTGAGAAGCTGGCAGTTGTTCTTGCATAAAAATGATATTGTTAATAGCTTCACAAGAAAACCTATGGCTAACAAGTACATGAAATGTGTAGAGGGATGTATTTTAATTCTCCATGTCAAATTTCATCAGATTCAAAAATGGGATTTTGAGTTATTCAAATCTTTCTAAAACTTCCTTCTTGAAAACTACATATTGAGGCCTTTGTCTTCTTAGCACTCAAGAAAAATATTAAAAATCCTTCATATCAATCCTAGAAGGAATTTTTGTAGAAAATTCCAAGAATGAATTATTACAAAAAAATTTCAGGTTGATTAGACATGTTTTAAGAAAGTTATGAGCATTTTTCTATTGGTGTTTGGTCTCTCTTCAAGGCATCTTCTTGAGCTAAGTGGAAAAATTTGAGTGTTTCAACTATAAACCTCTAGTGAAAGATCGAAACACCTTTCATAAGCATAATGGAACTCAACCAAACTAAAATAATTATATTATTGTAAGAATTTGAGGATTCTAATAAATACTGATTTAATCAACTTACATATTATATATTGTTACAATAAATATTTAAATAAGCATTACATCATAACATAAGTAAATAAAGAAATACTTATAGGAAATAAATAACATAGGTGAAATAGTATTTATAGTGGAAAACCCCAATAGGGTAAAAAATACATTGAAAATAACCTTTTACTTCAGAGAACTTATTTTACATCCAGTAAGATCAGCTCCTCCTTTAAAACCCTATTTACCAAGGGTAAAACCAAATCACTTGATTTTCACACCTTTGATATGTTTCCCATATGTATCAAATGAAGTCCTAAAGTCATTTTTATATAAGGTGATTGGGTATGTCCTCCAATCAAACTTTTCAACCTAAAATGGTTGACACATATACCTAGGTGAGTGTATTTAATAATTAGAAACAGAAATGATTCACATTATTAAATACTTACCTAATGTATATTACCTAGGTATGAATATTTAATAATAGAAAATTATTTCATATTATTAAATATTTAACCTATATAATAGTGATGGACCCATATTAATTAAGGGTTGGTAGACCACTTAATCATTATGTTCCAACACTCCCCCTTAATGTTAAGTGGGATAACAGATGCCAATAGATTACCATCATGTGGTACACTATAAGATTTACAATCGTTAAACCATAAAGGTTTTAGGCTAACATATTGGGTGAAGGAATTATAACACCTTCATCATACTCAAGTTACCTTTTGGTACAAAAGTATTTGGAATCCCAAAGATCATCCCATGATCAGTGGCTAAGTATGATTTGTGAGTTTTACATATTCTCACGAGTTCTCATTTTAGGTTATTGAACCCAAACATATAAGAACCTTTTATAACTAAGGAACTCCTTAATAATATGCTTGTATTGGATGTTTACCAAGTAAACTCAATAGCATTAAAGATTTTCTTGAAGACCACATTTAAGACATTTCTACACTTCTTTCTAAAAAAGAACCTACGGAGGTATACATGCTCGAAGGACTTTTTACACTTTCTGAAGGTATTTTTTTACACTTTCCCGAAGGTATTTTAACAAATTCCAAGTTCCATTAGGAGGTGAAATTTTCATGCACACTCCCCTCAATAGAAATGCCAAAAATCTAAGCTTTTCACGAAATTGATAAAATTTTGTAGCACTTAAGGGCTTTGTGAAGATATCAAAGAACTCCGCTCTTGATCGACACAAACTTGAGATCTATCTCACCACTTAGCACCTTCTCACAGATGAAGTGTATATATATCTCAATGTGATTTTCCTCTGATGCTATACTAAATTACGTGCAAGAGCTTTGGTTCTTTGGTTTTCTCAGAACAAAGGAAAACTATGTGAATCCTTCATCTTTATCTCATCAAATAACATCTTTAGCCATAGAGCCTCTTTTGTAGCTTCCATTGCACTTCTATACTCAACTTCTGTTGAAGAGATAGAAATAGTTGGCTACTTTTTGCTGCACCAAGTAATGACACCTGTACCAAATTTAAACACATAACTAGAAGTAGATTTTATATCCAATACATCACTAGCATGATCAGAATCACAAAATCCATATAAGTTAGCATTTTCATTCTTAGTATAATGCAACCCATAATTGATTGTGCCTTTAATATATCTAAGAATCCTTTTGCAAGATTCTAATGATCTCTATAAGGTTCCTACATAAACCTAGAAGTAATTCCTACTGCATAGGAAATATTTGGTTTGGTGATAGTTAGATAAATCAAACTACCAACTAACTGTCTATATAAAGTAGGATCAAATTTTTCACATACAGGTTTAGGATCAATTTTCAGTCTAACTTCCATAGGAGTAGAAATTGGTTTACAATCAATCATGTTAAACTATTTCAATACATTGATTGTATATTGTGCTTGAGAAATAACAATAGAATGTTTATCTTGAAATACAACCATGCCAAGAAAATGATTTAAGAGACCTAAATCATTCATTTCAAAGTATTGTTTCAATTTTTCTTTAATTCTACAAATTAAAGAAGGATTATCACCAATCATAAGAAAATCATCAACATATATACAAATAATGATAATATGTGATCCTTATTGCTTAATGAATAGATCATTGTCAGAAGAATAATTAAAAATCCTAATTTTTTAAAGAAAGAATTAATTTTCACATACCAAGCTCTAGGAGATTGCTTTAAACCATACAAGGATTTTTTCAATTTACAAACATAGTTTTCTTTACCATTTTCTTAAAATCCTTTAGGTTGAGACATGTAAAGTTCTTATTTTAAATCACTATTCAAAAAGGCATTTTTCACATCCATTTGGTGGATTTCCCACCCAAATTGAGCGGTAATTGCAAATAAGGTCCTAATAGTACTCATTTTAGCTACAAGGGAAAATTTCTCAACATAATCAATACCAAGTTTCTGAGTGAAACCTATAGAAACAAGTCTAGCTTTATGTTTTTCAAGACTACCATCTGCATTATATTTTACTTTATATAAACACATTGACCCTATAATACTTCTTTTCTTTGGAGGTGGAATTGACTCCCAAGTTTGATTTTGAATTAGGAATTATATTAAGATTGCATTGCATTGATCCACTTCTCATCCTAAGAAGCTTCTTCAAATATTTACTGACTTAGGTTCATACAAGTTCATTAATGCATGGTACATATGATGGCTTCGGGCATTTTCCTAAGATCAATAGAATTAGAACTTTCTAACACAGATTAAGCCCATTTTGGTTTCTTAACAAGGGATTTAGGAGATTCAAAAACATTTATAGTATCAACACAAATAACATCATCGACCATTTAATATATTCTTATTATAAGAATCATAACCATCATTAGAAATATTGATAGAGTTAGGAACATCTTTTCCATTATCGATGAACAAAATCATTTTTCCAAAACCACCATATTGCGGTTTTCAGTTACTTCCCTTTTTGTACAGGGTCGTAAATCCTTAGAATTGTAGTGTTAATACCATATCCAATGAAAACAGAAGAAAAAGAAGTCATATCAAGTTTATTTCTTTTCTTTTTAGGAATGTATAAAGAAGTAGGACTACCAAAAAAATTTAGATGAGAAATATCAGGGTTTTTATTTGACCATTTTTCTCAAGGAGTTGAAAGATGAATAGCTTTTGTGGGAACCATATTTATAATGTAGACTGTTATGTTCATTGCTTCTACCCACAAAAATTTGGGAAGACCAACAGAATGAAGCATAGTGTGAGACATATCTAAAATAGTCCCATTCTTACGTTTTGTGACACCATTAGATTGGGAGAATGAGGAAACATTAATTCCCTTTTAATACCACAATCAATACAAAAAAAATTAAATTCTTTGTTAACATATTCACCCCCATTATTTGTTCTAAGTATCTTAATTTTATAATTTTATTTTAAAGAAAATATGACCAAATCATACTAGTGAAATCATCGATGAAATTCATAGCATATAAATAACCATTTAATGAAGCTACTTCAAGAGGTCCTCTAACATCACTATGAATAAGTTCTTGTGAGGAAGAGGAAATCTCTTCAAGATGTGAGTTAGCAATTTATTTTGAGCGTAAACACCCTTCACATGCATCATGAGAAGAATACAACAAAGGAAAACCTTTCACAAGATTATATCTATTCATTTCATATAAACTTTGATAATTAACATGTCCTAATATTTCATGCCATTGTTTTGAATTATTCAAAATTTGAGAAATAAAACAAGATGCAGAATAGAAATCATCAAAAATATACAGATCATTTCTTTGAATTCCTTCAGCTATTATACTCTCATTACTATCCTTGATATACCAAGTATCCTTCATGCATGGATTCTAGTTGTGTGCCTACCTCTTTCGGATGTTTGATATTACCAATGAATAGAAGGTTCTCATCATTCACATTGCATAGAATCATAGAAAGAGCCTCTTGCATTCATTGTGAGATTACATTCATGTTATCTACAGTTTCTTGATGACTAGTGGGAGCAACCTCAAATCCGAGAAATAGTTTTCTAGAGTTTCCTTGCCATAAGTTCTGATTTGACCCCAATCTTCCAAATATTGTAGTTGGTTCCATTCGGGATCGAGATTTTTCAAGACAAAATAGCTAGACACCATTGTTTTCTGAACCCGTAAAACACACCCCATTATAATATACAATGTAACACGAGTTTGATACATATTTATAAAAAAGGAAACACTTTTAATAGTATCGAGATCTAAATTTTATAGATCTACATAAACTATTTAATCATAACTAATTATGTTATACAATGCATCTTAGGTAACCTCCCATGATTAAAATAACAACCCGCAATATAAAGGGATTTGTATTATACGATAGAATTATATAAAAAAATTCGACCATATAGAAGTGAAGAAACCCCTAAGAATTCAAAACAACTTCAAATTTTCAGAAAAAAAAATGTGTAGGCGATGATCCGACCAACTTCAATTTGACGTCTAAATGACTATCATTATGACTTATTTTTAGTTTTTCATGATAGTCATTTGACCATCAATTTTAACACAGTGAAAGTTTCCTGGAAGCTCGATCTTAAATTTGATGTCTAAATGATCGTCATATTGCCTTATGTTTGGTCTACCATGACGATCATTTAACCGTCAAATTTAATGGATTTAAAAATTTTGTATTTCAATAATTTCTTCTTTTGTATAATATTAGGGAGGTTATATTTTAATACATTATATTAACCTATTATAATTTATAATGTAAAATTATATTCACTTTTAAAAAGAGGTATATAGTTTATATAATGTAAATAAAAAACAACATATAGTCTATAAAAAATTATAAACTATAGTATATATATACTTTAAAAAAAACACATATAACCCTTATTACGGGGGCCCCTCATGAAAAAAATATTTAAAACATTTACCAGGCCATGTAATTTTAAATTCTACATAAACCTTAGAATTTACAAAGGAGACAACATTTTTCATGCTTCCAAAGGAAAAAAATTCAAATCCTATTTTGATGGAGTTTTGTCTCCTCCTTCATTTACCATTGACAAAATTCAACCTACACATATTAAAACTATAGAAAAAAATATTTCAAATATTTTACCCTTACTTGTACACAAGTTTTCATGGAAGGTAAGAAATTTCCAAATTTTCCACCTGTGAATTCACCTTGATTCTTCACAAAGCAAAACTTTTAGGTTGCACAATGGAAAGAAAGGGCTGGTTATTTAAAATAACCTTCCGAGTTGGTTGAAAAAACCCGTACAAATTAAATAAATAAAATATAAAATATTTAATCTTAATTTAACTAATTTACCTCACTCTATTACCATGTTAGAATATGATTATTCTAATAAATATGGATTTAATCAACTTACATATTATATAATGTTACAATAAATATTTAAATAAACACTTCATCATAATGTAGTAAATAAAGAAATACTTACAAGAAATAAATAACACAGGTGACACAATATTTATAGTGGAAAACCCTAATAGGGTAAAAATCACTCGAAAACAACCTTTTACTTGAGAAAACTTATTTTACATCTAGTAAGATAACCTCCTCCTTTGAAACCCAATTTACAAGGGTAAAACCAAATCACTTGATTTGCACACCATTGATATATTTCTCGAATATATCAAATGAGGACCTAAAGTCCTTTTTATATAAGGTGATTGGGTATGTCTCTCGACCCACCTTTTCAACCTAAAATGGTGGACACATATACCTAGGTGAGTGTATTTAATAAATAGAAACATAAATTAGTCACATTATAAAATACTTACCTAATGTATATTACCTAGATATGAATATTTAATAATAGAAAAGTATTTCATATTACTAAATATTTAATCTATATAATAGTGGTGGACCCATATTAATTAACGGTTAGCTAGGCCACTTAATCATTATGTTCCAACAATTATTTCTTTCAAGATGCACTATGCCATATAGGCATGCCTATGCTATGTAAGACTAGGTCTAGGAAGTCATGCTTTGAACCTCCAAGCTTTCAATTCTTGGTGAAGTGTTATGAATTTTTTTGATAGAGTTAATAAAGTTTTAATTCTTCTACAATTGGAGTTGGTGGAAAAATTAAGCAATGTATGGATATTAAATTCATATGCCTTAAGAGAAAGAATCACGAAGTGGACTAGTTCTTGAGGAGAACATTAGTGTCTACACCGGGATTCTTTCTCTTTAGAGTCATCTTAAAAATAGTGGATACATGAGCACCTTGTATATTCTCTCGGTGAGATGAGGTTGAAATATTTAACTTAGAAAGTGAAACTTGAAAACAAATGTCTCCTTAATAAGATTGTCTGAAGAAGTACACAACTCATATTTGTTTGATTGTGGATAGTTACTCCTTGAAACAGTGACACTTCAAGGTGTGATGGATTGATAAATACAAAGGATCTCTAAAGAGATGGATCAAATTCAAGTTTCTCTTAAATATGGAAGTAAGGTCATAAAATCATGGTGCTCTCCTTTCAAGAACTATTGAGGTAATCTGTATTATTGAAAATAAACTTTTTATATCCAAAACAAACATGTAAAATTAAGTTTTGTTATAATGAATGACAAAGAAGGTATTTAGTGATCTTTTCTTTAGTACCCGAGGTGGGTTTTTGAATCTCAATGAAGATTGAGTGATATACTTAGGTTTGAGCACGTTATGGGACAATATTTTAAGAACAGAGGTAGAAATAACAAATCGTTGAATGTTTCAATAGTTTTCACACAATACAATATAAGGTAAAGGGTTATATATTCACTTTGTAACCTGAACTAGAGATGGATATGGAATTATAGCAAAGAAAATATCAAAAATGCACTTTCGGGCATCCACAAAGTGAAAGAAACATTGGCGGTAGGGTTAGGAAGACATATCTAGCCAAATCTCATGTTTTAACCGATCATAATGCCTCAAAATTTACACTTTTCTCTATCTTCTAAGAACAAAGATGTTATAAAAGATTGTAGGTTGTTTCATCATGAGAGGAAGGAAAATTCCATTATAGTTTCATCGAATAACATTCTTCAATCCTGTAAAAGGTATATAATCTAGTCTACAGTGAATATTTTTTTTTGTACATGTTCAAAACTCAATGCAATGGTTTGAAACACTTTCAAGGTTATCTCCTTGCATAAGAAGGATCTTGGCATGGTTTGAGAACAAAAAATATTCATGAAAATTGAAGAGATTGACACAGTCCTTGAAAATGTGTATCAGTCTATAGTTTGGTGTAAACCGCTCTGAATAAAACTAGTAAATTATGAATTGTGGATCTTAGGGTATCTAAAGAACCTTGAAGAACACATCAATACCTCTTCCTCATCTAGTGGTGGCTTTTTCCAAGGTACAACACAGAATTTTTGACTACCATTAGAAGTGCTAAGATTGAAATTTTATCTTAAGGAGGATATAGAACGTAGGTTCTTGGTTAAGTCAAAAGACCCTCAGCAGCTTACAAACATGCTCTCTTATTCTTTGAGGTCGAATTAGAAGGTAAGAAGTTAACATGTTAGAAAGTGAAAAGATGTCAAAATGGCATACAAGACAAAATTTTAATATGAAGAGTCACAATAGTTAGTTCCTTGAGCATAAGTAAACTAAAGATTTTGTAAAATTCAAACAGTCATATGATCCTAATGAATTGAGGAGGAAGTTAGGAAATGAAGAGTTTGTGTGTAAGGTGAAAATTCAAGTGAATGGAGTAAAAAAGGGGAATGTTTTAGTCTTACTTATATTGAGAGAAAAAAATCCTTTATCTTCTTTTGAAGAAAACTTTTCTGCAAAGTAAAACCCCTTAAATTCTATTTTGTGTCAAGAATCGGTTGTGGTAACATAAAGATGATGAAGTGTCGCAATATCAAGTAGATGAAGAAGAGCAGACTTTCATTTATATATCTGAAATCTAGTGTCAATATATTTATGTTAGTTTAGTTTTTTTGAGCTCTTGATTATACATGGCAAATGTTGATAAGGAGATATAGACATTGTGTTTTGTTTTGAATACTAATCAAGTCTTGTTTTCCTATTTTTGATGAACTATATATAATGATGATCCAGCATTAATTTTTTTAGTTCATGAGGGTATTTTGTTTATGGTTTTGGGGGCTTTGAAATATTAGGTAAGTACCAAAGGGCACATGAGCGTACATTTGAGACTAGTAATAAGAAGGGAACTCGGGGTGAAGCATGCAGGACAATGGATTAAGAAGGTTGTAGGAGAAACCAAGGTGCATGCATAAGACATTACACGAGGGTCTAAGGAATTATCCATATTCAGCGTTATTGAGGCACTTGAGGAAAAATGTGACCTAAATAAGCATGACGAGTGGATAAGGTTCCAACCTGGAGACTTGGTGGTCAAGGAAAGAATATTCCACACATGGAATATTCCTAGGAAGACATCATTATAGAAAGTGGAGAGCTCGGAGAAAAATAAACATGCATCATTGGAGGACCACATTGACACTTGGAATCTGATCTGCTCCTAAAGAAAGGCATGATGGTGGGTATTGATCCTAGAGGAAGAGATGCTCAGGTAGAAGAATAAACACAGATGAAGGTATGAAAAGAGATACCAAGACATATAGAATGGAAAGAGAAAATATCTGTAGAGAATAATAGGAGGCATTTGGAGTTGGGGTTCTCATTAGAGGACTGTAGGAATGTTATCATGTCTAAGGGATGGGTCTATAAAATTTTTGTAATAAAGAAATCATAGCTAGGACCTTTGATATATGGGTTAGATCCCTATCTTGATACATTTGGTCTAATACAACCCTATTTTAATGTAATGTGGTTGTTGAGACTATGATCAATATAAATATATGGCTCTGTTATGAATATTTGGTTCAAGGGTGTAAACCCTAGTGTTATTTCCTTATATTTTATGACAGATCTATTATTTTTATTTCATGCCATGATGTTTCTCTTGTTATTAAATGCTTGGGTATAAGGATATGATAGCTCATGTTGTAATTTTACATGAATATTCACTTCTCTACAACTAATCTTCTAATAATGGAAAGATATTCTCAAAATGCTCACATAAAGGATGGGTTCGGGGCCCACACATGCCTTGGGTGAGTTCCCAACACCCGTTGGGTGATAGGATGACATGTATGGGGTTAGCAGTTAGTAGATGGGTAAAAATGAATACATCTTGGTTCCGTTGTTGGGCCCTCTTTTCAATTTTTTGTGACAATAATGCAGGATGACAAAGCACTTGACCTTGGATAGTGTTGAAGCATGGTTTAAGAGCATGGAGGATGAGTTTTCTCAAAGATTTAGTACTATACCTGATTTTTATGTACACGAGATGGGTAAAAGAGTGATTGTATCATGAGTTGTATGAGACCTTATTTTTACTTTCTAGTAGAGTTGTATGAATGGCTTTCCGCGTACGCATCTAGATCAAGATGGTATTATAGATCTCACGTGTGGACCCAAGATGAATATCAAAGGCTATAGGATGTTGATCTAACTTGGACACGTGTTGTTGATCATTGGTGGAAAAGAGTGTTGACTAGTTATACCTTGGAATACATTATTTCTACGTATTCATGTCCTGAGGTTGCTGAGTTTGAGTTATTAAGGGATCCTAGAGGATTGTTTTTACATGTTATCCCTTTATCTATAAAGATATTTATCATTAAAATAAGTTTAGAAACATTTCCTATGGCCGGATGAAATTCTCTCGAGCCTTTGGGTGAGGAAGCTAGGGAGGAGGAAGATGGCAAAATTTGTGGCTGAAAATGAGAAAAAGAGAGACAAATAAAGTATAGTGAAACATGGGAGCAAGATTTGGCTAGATAATAGGAGGTTACAAGAGTGATGGATCTATAGAGGTAGACATTATAGGAAGGAATTAAGGTTAACGCAGAGGATGTGGAGCCTAAAGCGGTTTATGCTACCCCATCTTAACAAGTGCGGGAGAGAGAACCCTTGACTTCTAATGAGATTTTGTCACTTAGAGAAAGGAGAGCTATTGGCAGACATCTGATTCCATTTGGTGACCAAACCTTGGTGCTAAGTCTTCCAAATCAAGAGATAAGTATTACAAACCTAGTTGGTATTGGTAGGAGTGACCGATTTGCACCTATAAGATATAATTTCTCATTTGGTACATATATGGTTGCACAATATTTCCTTGTGTTTGGAAAAAGTTTGGGAAAATTACGGGCACATAAAGCTTAGGTATCGCATCTAGAAGTGGCTCATGACACTCATCCGGTAGTGGTGCAATATCATAAAATTGTTGGTGTGTAATTTAGGGGGCATTGGGAATTCTAGGCGTGAGCACTTCAAGTCTATTACTAGCTACAGGAGGTGGATCTGGTGGATTGAGCTAGAGGACCTAGTGTACTTGGTTGTTCTAGAGGATTTGGTGGTTCGGAAAGATAGGACCTAGTGGATTTAGTGGATGCGGTGGTGGAGGACACACCGAAGGAAATCAAGGTTCTAAATTAGGTGGACAAGGACCTTAACTACCTTAACAAGTATTTTTGAGATGTATTTGCACCTATGAGACTAAAAAGGTGTTAAGGATGTTACAGAGCATGTTCACAAGTGTGAGTTGCTATGGTGTGCAAAGGGAATCACTACCCCAGAGAAAAGGTAAGTTAGTTTGCAATAACATTGCAAGGGTGCACATATAGTTGGTACCGGAAGTATGACCCCCATCAGACATTGGTATATTACACTACATTGTGGAATTCCTTCTTAACTGAATTTCACATCTTTGAGTTTGAATAGAAGAGCATCGAGTGTATCCTGAAGGAGTTCCAACAAGGTATGGTAGAGAGTGTGTGGGAGTATGACACATGTTTTAAGAATATCTTGTCAAAGTTGTCATATGATATTCATCTTTCCTAGCATGCTCAGTGGTTTTTTGGACGGTTAATAAAACCTTTTGGCGAGAGAACTTTCACATAATACTTTTATAGACCCGTAGGATGCCTTAGAATATGCCCTATAGGTTAAGGCTATTGGAAGCATGGATACCTATTTTAGGCCTTTTCTTCAGGCTCAAATTGATGCAATGGCCAAGAAGCTAGAGAAGCTATATGTGAACATGGCGCATGAGACTCGCGGTGGCCTATGGTGCCTGATTGTGAGGTAAAAGGGCATATAAAGGAGGTTTCATGTGGAGATCAATTCGTTTTGTGATAGTGGACTATTAGATTTTATACGGAGATCATGATACAAGTAAGTGCCCACTACTATAGCACGCAATCCACAAGAATGTGTCTTTCTATTACAAAATTTACACCTCTTCTACTCATGACACCAAGGATTGTAGGTTGATTGACCGGATACATGATGTAATTATTACTAGTGTGTGGAAAACCAGCCTCACAAACAATTCCAAAGATGATGGTCGTCATTATGAAGGGTGTGCAGATGGAGGGGCCATAGAAGAGGATTATGAGGAGGATTTCGTGGTCATGGCAACTACACGGAGGAGGAGGAAGCTAGTTTCCACATGGAACCTATTACAATTATGGGTGTATAGAGCACTATAAGCGAGAATGCCCTAATCTATTACAATTATCTTAGTGTGGAAAGAAACATAAGTATGAGGAGTGCTCAAAGCTATTTGAGCATATGAGCCAACAACACCGGAAGGAAATAGGTGCTAGAATGGTAAGTGTAAAGAAGGATGATTCATAATGAATGCCAAGGGTGGCACACGAGTCGAATTAGAGCTTATACTACTTATGATGTAAGCTAAGGCTACACATGTAAGGGAAGTACCAAGGTAGAGACACACGATTATTAGAAAAGAGGTGGTACATGGAAATTATCTTGACCCTACTCATCAGAAGGAGGTATATCAAGAGACCATAGATGTGACTCGAAGACTACAAGGAGAGATCCAATGCCTAAAGAAATAGTGAAGGTCGTTAGAGAAAATGAAGAGTGCAGAGACTCCACGAGGAAGGGTATGGATGAGGTATGGAAAGTATGCAAAATGTTAAGGAAATAGAATATCATTCCTTTGTTAGGAGAATGGCTACGGGAGAAGGTATCATGGATTGGAACAAAGAAAGAAAGGTAGGTTCAACATGTTAACCTTCCTCCCGACAATATTAATTATGACAAGGAGATTACCTTGAATTATGTTGTAGATGGGTGGCTTCGAGCAATATTTTGATTAACATGGGGTACGAAGTCAATGTTCTCACTCTAGACGCATTGACATCAAATGGGAATGCCCCCATTACATCCATCTTTGAATGTGTTGTATATGGCCAAAAATAAAAAGGTAATTCCCATTGGTGTCTTGAAAGATGTTGTTATCACTATCCAAGGGGTGAATTTCAATGGAGATTTTGAGGTATTGGTGCTAGCTAAGGAAAAAAATTCTAGAATTTATTAGGTGCCCTTGGTGTTATAAGAACAATGTTGACCTATGGTTCAATAAGGGATACATAAGCTTTGAGAATAAGGAAGAGCAGATCATCATCCCCTTAACCGATGGAAATCTAGCATCCTATATTGAGCCCTTGGGAGAAGAAGTCTTGAAAGTATCTATGTGGACTCCATTAGGGATCTTGAGGTTATTAACCCTACTTGAAGGAGTTATTCAATTTGAAGACGCCCAATCCTTGAGTGATACAGCTAGTGTGACATGTGATAATTGGGCACATGGGACTTATGAGTTAACTGGGTGAAACTTAAGAGGCTTTGTTACAAGGGGATGACAAAGGCGTGCTCGGTCAAGCTCATGGGAGGGAAGAAGTTGTTGAGCTACTTTGGAGGGGCCAACCCTAATGATTTCTTACAAGAAATGGATGCTTAGTGGAGAAATGAGATCGAAAGAAGAGGGATGCTTAGTTATAAATTTCTTGGGACTACAACACGTTGGTGGGTGACACATCGTGATAGCCTTCTAGAGTGGTGCAAAGTGAGAATCGTGTTCTCTGTTAGTTTTTCCTAAAGAAATGCACCCAATGTAATATGAGACTACCATGGGAAGGAACCCGCCTCATTTCATGTCCAAGCATGTGAGAAGGCATGAATGGAAGGTGTGGAGGCATTTCCCCTTCTTCATGGGTGCATAAGTTTTATTCCACATTACAAGGTTGTGCATGCACGTACATGGTATATTCACTCGAGATGCATTTTCGAGATAGGAAATTGGCGGGAGGATCTAGCGGCTGACCTCCTTTAAGATTTCGAATATCGAGTACTAAACCATCGGTGGATAAGGCGTTATAGGTTGTTAAGTTCCTAACGATGGGAGATAGTGTCATGGAAGAAGATATAATATTGGAGTTATTGTGTGAACCTAGTTTGGGACCGCGCTTTGATGAGGAATATTCATAAGAGATACATCTTGAGTGCACATGCATGGAGAAAGAAAAGGGAAGGATGGTCTATGTGATATATGGTGAAGAGATGAAGAGTTTGGATGCTAACCATACTGAAGGTATGCATGAAGTTATTGATGTTTCTAATGAGAAATCACACACCTACCATAAACCCATCAAAATAAAGGAGGTTCACATTGGTTGAGGCGAGAACCTAAGGAGGCTACCAATAGAGACTATTTTTCGAGAAGGAGGTTTCAAAAATCATTGATCTCTTCCATGAGTTTTAAAACTTATTTCGTGTGGATACCATAAACTTAAAGGAATTCACAAATCCTTGGGAGAAATGAAGATCAAGTTAAAGGAGGGTGCGCACAAAATTTATAAGATGCCTTATCGAATGAATCTAAATCTTTGCATCAAAGTCAAGGAGGAGATAGATAAAATGATTGCTTCATGCTTCATTGAAGCTATGGAGGAATAAAAAATGGTAAGCCCCATGGTCATCAAAATTAAAAGGGATTGAAGGATAAGGATATGTGTTGACTATAAGGACCTAAATGTGGTATGTGTCATTGACCCTTTTCCAACCCCCTTCACTAAAGAAATCATGGAAGGAGTGGTTGGGCGTAAAATCTATTCCTTCACAGATGGATTCTTAGGATACCATCAAGTTAGAATTGCTAAATAAGACCAAGAAAAGACAAATTTCACCATTGAATGGAGAATTTGTACCTATACAATCATGACCTTTAGACTAAAGAATGTTCCCACTATGTTGTCACACATAGTGGTCCAGCATTTTAGGATTTTATCCATAAATTCCTTCAGTCTACCTTGATGACTAGATGATGTATGGACTAGTGAAATACCATTGTGACAATTTGAGGTTGATGTTTGAGAGATGTTGGTAGTTGAGGATATCCCTCAACATTAAGAAATGTGTTTTTCTACTCCATTTGGGACCCTATTGGGGCATATCATATGCAAGGAAGGTTTGTTGGTGGATCCTGCCAAAGTTGTTGTTATTGTGGGGTTGGGGGAGCCTACCAGTCAAAGCACAATGCATAGATTCCTTGGGCATATGGGATACTACCAGAAGTTTATCAAGGGATATGCTAATATCATTGCGCCATTAGAGGAGTTACTAAAACACAAGAATTCCCTTAAGCTGGGAGAGGCACAACAAATGATGTTTGACACTTTGAAGGATAGACTTGTCACTGTGTCCATATTACAATTTCCTTCTTGGAATAAAAATATCCACGTGCATGTTGATGCCTTAGGGAAATCCATTGGAATAGTGCTAGCACACCTTGGTGAGGGATTTTGATCACCCCCTTTGCTTTGTAAGTAGGAATTTGACACCAGAAGAGTAGAACTACACCACTATTGAGCGCGAAGCACTATCAATGATCTACATGTTGCACAAGTTTAGGTAGTATCTGCTAGATACACCCTTCATATTTTACATGGATCACATGGCATTAAGTTATTTGGTTAAAAAGTTTGTTTTCCAAGGGTGCATATGTAGATGGGTTATATTTTTTCAAGAGTTTGACTTTACGGTTGTTGTGAAACTAGGAAAGAGAAATTTTGGACCTGACCATTTATCAAGAATAGATTTAGGAGAGGATCTACAAAGAATTAAGGATACAATGCCAAATGAATAGTTATTTAGACTATGATGCATGCCCTCTAAATTGGAAGATATTTTTGTGTTTCGAAAACAAGTGTGGCTCCAAAAGAATAAGTTTTTGGAAAGGAAACGATTAGCTATATGTTTCGTGCCCTACATGTGAATTACTGGAGACTTATACAAGTTAGGTCGTGATGAGGTTCTACACCGATGTGTGTTGGAGCATGAGAACGTTGCAATCATGGAGGAAGCACATGGCGGGATTGTAGGAGGGCACTATGCATGGAATGCCACCGTGTAAAAGATTCAACTTGTAGGTATTTAGTGGGAAAGTATCTACTAGGATTGCATTGAATTTTACAAGGCATGTCACCATTTCCAGCACCTTGGCAAGCCAAGAAAAAGAGATGAGATATCCTTGAGACCTATAGCCAATGCAGAACCATTTAAAAAATGGGCCATTTATTTTTTAGGACCAATTTCACCTGCCACGCAAAGGATTGGTTCATGTTATATCATTACTTGCATTGACTACTTAACAAGATGGTCAAAGGCAATGCCTACAAGGAATTGCACAATAGTAACAACTGCTAGATTCTTATGGGAGAACATAATAACTAGGTATGGATGTCCTTTAAGCTTTACTAGTGACTGGGGTACACATTTTTTGAATGAAACAATCATAATTTTGTTGGCAGAGTTCATGGTGGCCCATCATAAGACTACCCCATATCACCCACAAGCTAATGGAATTACCGAGGCATTAAACAAGATATTAAGACACACACCGACCAAATTTTTATGTGGGAAAAAAAGATTAGAATGAGAAGGTATCCACCATTCTATGGGCATATAGCACAATCTACAAGAAATTGAACAAGGCCACACCATTTCAATTGGTGTTTGGCATGGAAGCTATTTTACCGGTTAAATTTATGCTACCATCGTTGTGTATTTCATAAGTAGGAGGGTTAGGTGATGAATGAGAAATTCAAAAGCACATGGAGAAGTTAAAATAATTGTGACAAAAGGTAATCAATTTATAGATGGAGTTAAAAGACCAAAAAGGCATGCCAAAAAGCATGACATGATCATTATATTAAAAAAACAATTCAAGGTTGGTAAGATGGTCTTGTTATCTGACTTTAAATTTTTGTGCCGTCATGGGAAACTAAAATTCCATTGGTTAGGGCTATATATAATCTTGTACATCTTTGATTTAGGTGCATGCCAGTTATAAGCACTAGATGGGACAAGATTACCATGCCATTTTAATGGGAGTAGGTTGAAGTCCTACTATAAATAAGGCTTCTATGTAATAAAAAATAAGGTATTATTACCATTTAGCCCAGGGTTTATTTTAATGCATTTCTTTTCCTTGTGTTTCCCTATCTCATTGCTTGTTCCATTTTATTTGTTGTTGTTTTGTGTGCCTTATGCATTGGTAGCCACTTATTATTTTCAAAAGGTTGTGTATGTGTAGAGGATCACACATATATTTTTATGTGGGGTGGATTAGTGTGATATATAATGGAAGCTGGTAGTGAAAGTTGTGGTTCGATGTCCAAGGAGTGAAGGATCAACGGTGTGTGAGCGTGGAAGAGCACACATAGAAAAGGTGGACATAAAGATCTTGGTGTCAAGCTAACTTTACAAACACCACGCATAAACGATGAGAAGTGTAGGAACAACATGAGGTATGTGAGGGAAAAAATAAGGTTAAGGAAAGAAGAAGTTCCTTGCCTGCACCGCAAGCGTGCATGTGAGGATCTTGATCGGGAAGGATTTTTACGTGTAAAAGGTTGTAGAGATTTTTTTAATAGGATTGCGTGCCGAGGAAAGAGAAGTTAAGTTTGGCTTTAGTGGAAAAATATTCCTTTATTACAAAAGTATGTTAGCAGGTGGCATAACATTTATTGTGGGAGATGAGAAAAAAGCTATAAGTATAAGGTCGGACACATTGTTATTTACCTTGTGATTATGATATCAAAGAGCTCTTGTAAACTAGGGCATATGTGGAAAAGATTTGTGTAAAGGAAAAATTGTGAAAATATGAGTGCGTGACTAGTGTGATTTACGAACTAGAGTGGAAGAAGTACACGGGTGTAGGGAAGAATTTTTCAGGAGAGTACGTCGTCTTGTGGAAGGATTTTCTAGGTTAGGGTTTTACGGGTAGGGAATAGGAATAAAAGGATTTCAAGGAGGTAATCCATCAATTTGAGATGAGTAAGGAAGAGTTTGTTTTTATTAACCCAACAAGAATATGGCACCAAATAAGGCAACTATCTCACCAAAGAAGGGAAAGTGCTAGGGGAAATAGACTACCGCCACTAGCTTCAATGAGGAGTGGTATGCGGAGATGCAATACCCATATGGCATGTTTCTTGAAAAGGAATGTGTATCCCATGTAAGGATGATAAAAGTGAGAAATTACAACCATCACATAAACACCAACGAGAAGGATATGGCATTGGAATTGGTTTTTCTGATAGAAAAAAGGACACTAGAAGGGATGCTAATCTATGATGATGAAGTGAAGGTAAAATTGGAGAAGGCTAGGTTTTGTAAATTTATGAGTTTTCCTAATTTGGAAAACTCAAGAAACTATACCAATGGTTGATTTCGCACATACATGAGGATCACTTCTACTTCTCAATCCAGAGGATGCAAATAACTTCCCAACTCATATCTAAGTTTATTGGCCTTGTCTGCAAAGGAGAGCCACTAGATGATGACTTGGAGGATAAGGAGGCCATTAAGGAGACCATGAAAACTTATGACTACAAGAAGGGGTCTCGCTACTTCGACATCCCCGATATCTCCAACCCAATGATGAGGATGGCCATGTACTTGGTATCCAAGTTGAATGGACAAGAAAGGTGGACACAGGATAAATAAGGCCTGGTTGAATGTGTGCTAAAAAATTTTAGAAGGAACTATCTATAACCTGTCCACCTTCATTGCAAATGAGATAGTTAATTCCACGTACAAAGGAGAGAAGATCATGTTTGGAAATTTCCTCCTCACCATCATCTTCTTAGAAATTAGAGTGCCCAATGGGCCAGAGAAGTTTGTATGGGAATATCCAAATGAAGATCCTTCCCCCACAAAGAGATTTGAAAAATACACTTGTGACACCATGATGGCCGCCCACAAGGCGTGCCTAGAGAAATGGTACAAGAGGATGTGTGATGCGTTTGGGGATGAATGGAGGATACCCAAAAAATTATCAAGCACTAGTGTAGGGAGAAGATGATTTTTTTGTATACCAACATTTCTACATTGGCATATTCACATTGACAGATGGGACCAAGATCCCATGGTGTAAACTACCTTTCTCTTTCACCATGTAATATTTCCAAGTAGGGTTCAATCACTTCAAGGATGCCAAAATACTAAGTTTCAACCTCAATGAGGTATACCGAACCACCGTGACCTAAAAAGGAAGCCGTTATACCCTAAGAAGCACACTATGTGGAGAAATATGTCTACCATGAGGTGCACATGATAAAACCTGTGATGCTACTAATCACTGGAAGAACCGCAACGAGGGTATACTTTTGGATCATGCCCAAGTATGAGAAGGGCGCCTATTTGGAGAATTATGTATCCATCCCAAAATACCCCACCATGAATAATAAGGCCGCACCAAGGAATAGGGAGAGAAAGGATGCACCAGAGAAGAAGGCACCAAGTGTATAAATAGCATAATTTGTGGGTGCGTAGGAGTCGAGGCATGAAGTCAAGCACATATGCATGAAGGAATAATTCCCCCATTAAGGAAAAGGAAAAATCACCTAAGGAAGAGGTTCCAAAGAAATAAAATCCTTATGCACAAGAATAATCTTTAAGGAAGGAGTCATCTTGAGGAAAGAGAGAAGGAATTGTCTCCTATACTAGAATCACCAGTTAGGAAGAAGTAGAAGGTAGTAGAGAAGGAGGAATCAGAAGGAATGAAGAGATTGGAGGCCTACAAAGGTGAGAGAGACAATTACAAGCATGAAGAGGATCATAACCATCCTATGTACGATGTCAATGACTCTAAGGATGAGGGAAATAAAGAGAAGGATATGGAAGAGGAAGGTGTTCAAGGAAAAGGTGAAAGTGAGGAAGTGAATACAAAGGATCAAGGGACCCCAAGAATCACCAAGGAGTAGATAGAATATGTCATGGAAAGAGAAGTAGTGGGCATAATAAAGGATTTGGTAGAGCATGAGATAGAGTGCAATGCTTGACAAAGTGCTTAAAGAGATAGAGGAAGAAAGCGTAGGAAAAGAGTATGGGAGCATGGGTGGAGATCCCAACTTAGCGATAAGATTTCCAAAGGTAGTGTGCACATGAGAAATATTTTGGTAGTGGCGTAGGAGTAGGGAATGGGTTATATCAAAGATCCAAGTAAGGTAATGTGTGTCTCGCTTCCTAAGTACCATGCCCATAGACTAACTCCTTACATGGTCTTCATTTGAAGAAGAGGGCATGTACCCACGAATAAGGAAGACCAAGGAGCCCGAGTTCGAGGTAAGCCAAGGTAAACACTCAACATTTATCTAATGAGAAATTATGCAACACCCTCAACAAGGTATCAGTTGAGGTTGAGGTGAGATTCTTCAGGAAGGAATGACATGGTAAGGTTCCTAGAGGAAGAACTAGAGAAGAAAAAGGAGGAACTCATTAAGAAGAGAAAGGATCTAAAGTAAGAAGAGATGATCAATGCATAGTTAAGGAATAAAATAAGGGAGGAGAAGGTGAATGTGCGTAAGGTGTATAAGAATATGGAAATGATCATAGATACCATCACTTTGAAACACCCAAACCTAGCACCACCTAAGTAGAAATACAAGTCAACCTTGTAATTCTTGGAAGACTTAACCCGCATCCTTACCATGGAGAGGTGGTTGCTCACTCTAGAATAGACAAAAGAGGCATTGACATGCCGGGAGGAGGAAGATAAGTAGAATATTGGGGATATAATGAAATGATATTGAGCCCCTTTCTAATATACAAAGCGCCACGTGGATGGCTAAAGTCGTGTATGATAACTTGGCTAATAAAGAAAGGGTAAAGTATAAGTATACTAGTTTCTACATATGATGCGCAGATCGAAACATTTCAGGATAAGAATAAAGGAAATAGGCGGAGAGGGATAAGATCCTGGCCAAATTTGAGAAGAATATGGAAGCAATCAAAACCTTGTGAGGTTTGGTTAAAAATAAGGTTAAGGAACTATAACTTGTGTCACTCATAGAATGGATGTGTTGGACAACCTTAGCAAGTAGCTAGAAGGGATTGTAGATATTTTGAACACTAAGGGTGATGAATTAAGATTTGAAGAGGTGAGTGCTCTAGTGGGTGACCTACTCTAGTAGGCACATGGTGAAGTGGATTCACGGGAGAATACGAGGTAATAATGAGGAAGGATTTCCCACTCCTCTTACAAAAATAGCAAATTTTTTCATTCTTCCATTCTTAATTATTTCATCTCTTCCATTCTTTCATCCTCCTTTATATGTTTGGATCCCACCATTCTTTATTCTTTGAGGAAGCAGGATGTTTCCGAGGATGGAGAACAAGCTTAGTTTGGGGTGATGTTGGGCCTTAAAATATTGGCTAAGTACCAAAAGGCGCATGAGAGCGAGACGAGTAAGAAGAAGGGCATGCAAGTCATAGCACACGAACAAAGGTTTATGAGAAAATAGGGTGCATGCGTAAGGCATTGCACATGGTCTAAGGAATTATCCATATTCAGCATTCTAGAGGCACTTGAGGAAAAATGTGACTTTCTAGGCATGCCAAGTGGAGAAGGTGCTAGCACTGGAGACTTGGTGGTCAAGGAAAGAATATTCCACGCATGGAATATTCCTAGGAAGACATCATTACAGAAAGTGGAGAGCTCAGAGTATAATAAGCATGCACCATTGGAGGACCACATTGACACTTGACATCTAATCTGCTCCTAAAGAAAGGCATGGTGGTGGGTGTTGATCCTATAAGAAGAGATTCTCAGGTAGAAGAATAGACACACATGAAGGCATGAAGAGAGACACCAAGACATATAACATGGGAAGAGTGAAGCTCTGTAGAGAATACTAGGAGGCCCTAGGAGTTGGGGTTCTCATTAGAGGATTGTAGGAATGTTATCATGTCTAAGGGATGGGTGTAAATTTTTGTAATAAATAAATCATAGCTAGGACCTTTGATATATGGGTTAGATCCCTATCTTGATACATTTGGTCGATATGACCCTATTTTAATGTAATGTGGTTGTTGAGACTATGATCAATATAAATATATGGATCTATTTTGAATATCTGGTTTAAGGGTGTAAACCATAGTGTTATTTACTTATATTTTATGGTAGATATGTTCTTTGTATTTCATGTCATGATGTCTCTCTTGTTATTGAATTCTAGGGTATAGGGACATGATAGCTCATGTTGTGATTTTACATGAATATTCAATTCTCTGCAAATAATCCTCTAATAATGGCAATATCTTCTCACAATGTTCACATAAAGGAGGGGCTTGACGCTATTATGTTTATGGATCCTACTTTCATGTTAGATTTTGGTACAACTTACATGTGCTACACTCGAGATATTTTTATGGCGGTCAGCTCGCCGGTGAGCGGGTCAAGTGGGTTTGGGGGTGAAGCCCCGAAGAAAATTTTCATGGGTGGTTTATTAACAAATGGGTAATGGGTAACCATTATGGGCTGTTTTTGGGCCCATGGTTTTGATACCCATTTTTTTGTAAAACCACCCTCTTTTGCTACCTATTTATGTACTTATAAATAGATGGACATATAATAGGATTTATATGTGTGTGTTTTGTGAAGGTGAATAGTGTGTGAATTCAAGTGTGAATTTGTTGAGAGAAGCTCCAAACAAGATCGATTATTGTAATTGTGAAGATTGTTGGCTTGTAATAAAATTTGAGCAAGTGTTCTTGGTGGATGTTGCCCACATTGGGTGAACCACGTTATATATTGTCTTTGTGTTGTGCATTTTTCATTTCGTAATTCTATTCATACTTCTTATTATAGGGATTTTGAGAATTATTCCACATTAAATTCTATTAGTTCCTAATAATTGGTATCGAGATCTTGGTTTGGTTTCTTTGAAGTGTTGAATCACGGGGAAAGTTTTTAGGTTGAGTGGGAGCTATGGCGGATGGTGGAAGATCTAGGGTTGATAAATTCAATAGGAAAAATTTCAATCTTTGGAAGATGCGAGATGGAAGATTACCTTTATCGGAAGGATCTTTATACTTTATTATGCGAGAAGGTGAACAAACCCGGGGAAGGCACTTGGGAAAATTTGGGTGTGTCATGCATCTTGAGTATTATTTAATGTTTCAAAGGAAAAGACTACAAAAGATCTAATGGATGCATTAGGGAAGTTATATGAAAAACCCTCTACCTCTAACAAGATATTTTTAATGAAAAAGTTGTTTAATATGAAGATGTCTGAGAATAGTTTAGTAGCAGATCATTTGAATGATTTTAATATAGTTGTGAATATTCTAGCTTTGGTTACTGATAGAATTTGATGAAGAATTTAGGGCTTTATTAAATCTATGGTCTTTACGAAAGTTGGAATAGCACAGTAATGGCGGTAAGAACTTGATTCCACTAACTCAAAGTTGAAGTTTTACAATGTTGTAGGGGTGATTCTAAGTGAGGAAATGCAAAGAAAAATATATGGGAATCTTCTACTTTAGGGAATGCTTTGACAGTGGAAACTAGAGGGAGACATAAGAATAGAGGAAACCGTGGAAAATCGAAAGATTGGGCAAGGTCAAAATCCAAGAGCAAGATTGTATGTTGGAATTGTGGAAAGTCTAGGCACACAAAGGACTTGGGATAAGAAGAAACAACAAGAAGAAAACAAGGAGGAAAATGTGGCATTGGGTAATGTATGCGGATGCTTTGATTCTTTCTTTGCATAATATTCTTGAATCTTGGGTTTTAGATTCGGAGAGGCTTCTTTTCATGTTACTCCACATAGGCATTATTTTGTTGATTATGTTCAAGGGGATTTTAGGCATGTTTTTCTTGGTGATGATGAGCCTTGCAGTATAGTTGGAAAAGGTTATGTTCAGGTTAAGATGCAAAATGGGAATACATGGCTATTGAAGGATGTCAAACATGTGCCTACATTAAGGAGAAATTTGATATCGGCGGGGCAATTGGGAAGTGATGGTTGTATTGTGATATTTACAGCTAACTCTTGGAAGGTTACCAAGGGTGATCTTGTGGTGGTAAGAGGTAAGAAGGTTGGAACCTTGTATTTATCCACTGATAGTACTAATGATTGTAATATTGTGGCTTTAGATGTAGATACAACATTATGGCACTATAGGCTCGGTCATATGAGCCATAAGGGCATGGACATCATAAAGAAGAATTTTCTTGGATATACAGAAACAAGTTTGGATTTCTATGAGAACTACATATATGGGAAATAGAAGTGAGTAAGGTTTCTCAAGGTTGGACCTACGAAGAAAGAGAGTAAGTTAGAGCTGGTACATTCTGATGTGTGGGGCCAACTCAGGTATCATCTCTTGGGGGTTCAAGTTATTATGTTACTTTTATTGATGATGCAACAAGGAAAGTTTGGGTTTATTGTATTAGAAACAAATCTGATGTATTTGATACTTTTGTTAAATGGAAAGCCTTGGTAGAGAATGAAACAAGTCTTAAGTTAAAATGTCTCAGGTCAGATAATGGAGGGAGTATTACAACAATAAATTAGATGATTATTGTTCTAAGAATGGAATCACGGGAAAAAGATAGTTCCAGGGAACCTGTAGCGAGAATGGGGTGTCGAAAGGATGAATAAAACAATAATGGAACATGCTTTAGGAGCATGAGGATACATGCAGGACTGCCTCTTTATTTTTGGGTAGAAGTTGTAAGCACAACTGTGTACTTTATAAATAGAGGAACCTCAAGTGCCTTGGATGGAGGCATACCTGAGGAGGCTTTTTACGATAAGAAATTTGATTACTCATTTCTTAGAGTCTTTGGATGTGAAGTGTTTGTTCATATTAACAAGGATGATAGGACCAAGCTAGAGGCTAAATTAGAAAAATGCACTTTTATTGGTTATGGTGGTGATGAATTTGGATTTAAATGTTGGAGTATTAAGGACAAGAAAATCATTCGGTCTAGGGATGTGGTATTTAATGAGAAAGTCATGTATAAGCAATAGTTGTAGGAAAACAGGAAGAATCCAAGAAAGAATATGTAGTGGTAGAGGATCTTCCGGATGGGACAGTGACCCATGAATCAGTTTAGGAACCTACTCAATAGGAACCCCAAACTCCTACAGTGAGGAGGTCTTCTAGGGTAAGAAAAGAACCTGAACGTTTTTCTCCTTCTCTTTATTATTTATTACTCACTGATAGTGGAGAGCTAGAGATCTTTGATGAAGCAATGCAAGTAGATGCTAGTAAGAAGTGGGAGAAAGCCATGGATGAGGAGCATAAGTCTCTCATGGAGAACCAGACTTGGGATTTGGTGAAGCTAGTGGAAGGAAAAAGAGCATTGTAGAACAAGTGGGTATACAGAGTTAAAGATGAAGGAGGAGGAAAGAAAATATATAAGGCCTAGTTGGTGGTCAAGGGGTTTGCACAAAAACAAGGTATATATTTTGATGAGATTTTTTCTCCTATAGTAAAAATGACTTCTATCATAATTATTCTTGGAATAGTGGCAGCAGAAGACTTGCACTTAGAACAGTTAGATGTAAATACTGCATTTCTCCATGGTGATTTGGAGGAGGAGCTATATATGTAGCAGCTAGAAGGATATGAAGTCAAAGGTAAAGAGGAGATGGTGTGCAAACTAAATAAGAGCTTGTATGGCCTGAAACAAGCTCCACGTCAATGGTATAATAAGTTTGATAGCTTCATGATGGAGCAAGGTTATATTATATGTCATTTTGACCATTGTGTGTATAAAAATAAATTTGAGGATGGAAGTTATATTATCCTGTGTTTGTATGTTGATGACATGTTAGTTTCAGGTAAAAAAATGCAAGAAATAAAAGTAATAAAGAAACAGCTAAGTGAATCCTTTGATATGAAGGATTTGGGGTAGCCAGAAAAATCCTTGGTATGAGGATAACTCAGGATAGGAAGGAACGGAAACTAACTTTATCTCAGGAAGAGTACATTAAGAAGGAATTGGATAGGTTTAACATGTAGGATGCTAAACTGGTTTGGACTCCTTTGGCAAGCCATTTTAAGTTATCAAAGGAGTAGTGTCCCAAGACAGAGTAGGAAAGAAACTAGATGTCCAAGGTACCTTACTCATCAGCGAGTTAGCGAGTTTGATGCATGCTATGGTGTGTACTATTCTGATATTGCCCATGCAATGGGGGAGCTATGAGTAGATTTATGAGTGATCCAGGTAAAGAGCATTGTGCAAGCAAAGAAAGTGGATCCTTGAGTATTTGAGAGGGACCATGGGGACAATTTTATGATACTGATGGACTATACACCACTTTACATGGTTATGTAGATTCAGACATGGCTGGAGATGTAGACAGTAGGAGGAGCACGACAAGTTATATTTACACTGTAGGTGGGACAACAGTGAGCTAGATTTCATGACTACAGAAGTTGGTGGCTTTGTCAACCATGGAGGCTGAGTATGTTGCTGCCACAGAGGAAAGCAAAGAGATGATTTGGTTACAACAATTGCTTGAGGATTTGGGGCATAAGCAGGAGGAATGTAAGCTACATAGTGATAGTCAGAGTGCTATACACCTAGCTAAGAACTCTGCTTTCCACTCTAGGATGAAGCATATACAGTTGAGATATCACTTCATCAGGACAACTTTGGAGGAAGATAAGTTGAAGTTAGAGAAGATTCATACTAGTCAGAATCCTATAGACATGATGACCAAGGTGGTCACAAGGGATAAAATAAAGCTATGTTCAACTTTGGTTGGCCTTCGTGGATGACAGTGAAGGGTTGAGAAGCTTGCTCAGTGGAAATCAATCTCCAAGTGGGAGATTGTTATGTTTATGGAGCCTATTTTCATGTTAGAGTTTGGTACACCTTCCATGTGTTACACTCAGATATTTTTACGGCGGTCCCGCTCACCAATGAGTGGGTCAAGGGGGTTTGGGGGTGAAGCCCCGAAGAAAATTTTCATGGGTGGTTTATTAACCCATGGGTAATGGGTAACCGTTATGGGCTGTTTTTGGGCCCATGGTTTTGGTACCCATTTTTTTGTAAAACTACCTCTTTGGATACCTATTGATGTACTTATAAATAGATGGACATACAATAGGATTTATATGTGTGTGTTTTGTGAAGCTGAATAGTGTGTGTAAATTCAAGGGCGAATTTGGGAGGGTTTGTTGAGTGCATCTCCAAACAAGATCTGATTATTGTAATTGTGAAGACTATTGGCTTGTAATAAAATCTGAGTAAGTGTTCTTGGTGGATGTAGCCCACATTGGGTGAACCACATTAAATATTGTCTTCATGTTGTGCATTTTTCATTTCTGTAATTCTATTCATACTTCTTATTATTGCGATTAGAGGAATTATTCGTATTAAATTCTATTAATTCCTAACAAACACACTGCATGTGCCTACTAAGTGATAAGCCATTACACATGGGGTTAGAAGTTAGTAGATGGGTAAAAATGACAACATGTTTGAAGTAGAAAATAGAAAGGTTTTACTATAGGATTGATTCACCCCCTCTTAGTCTCTGTTTTCATTTCTAACAAGGAAATGTTAAGAAAAACTCATCTCGCATCCAAAGGAATTATACGTGGTAACCTATCCACATCCAAAGGAAATCACCTACATCAAATAATCCCATGTTATGAATATCTCTTGTAATGTGAAGAATGATACTCAATTTTGTACATGTCATTGAAGGAGCAACTACAACTACAACACGCATAACTAAGAAACAAATCAACCTTTACTCATGGGGAGGGAGAAAGTTATGATCATATGGTGAGCTTGGAAAATGAATAAGGGTGAGGTGAATTTTACTCTCCCAAATATCACAATTATCCCATAAATTTGGGATAGTTGGGCCAGAAAAATGCGCCCAAGGGATAATAAGCAAAACACTTAACCAAATCTTCACTTAGGATCATCTAGCACTTGTTGGGAAGATCCAGGGTCACATGAGGGTCCAAGGGATTAAAAAAGGGGGTAGGGTGCATTTTTTCTACCTAATATCCCTACTATCCTTAGTATCTCATATAGTTGGAATAGTTCAGATACCAAAATGTGTTAGGCTTCCAACTACAAATTTGACTAACTCTTAAAATATTGAAACAAACTTTCCCGAGTCAGTTCTGAGGTATTTTTAGGTGAAATTTTGTATAAATTTTATTCCCAATACCATTTTGATATAAATGCAATGGTTTTAAAGACTTGATTATTCCTCTTTATCCAAAAATTATGCTTTTCCATATAGGACTACAACTTGAGTTTGCACAAACAACTCTTCCTGTGAGGTGCCTATGCCTTGAGAAGAATATGATTTTTCCATCACATAGGTAATTTATGTATATTTCCAATGGTATCTTGTTTTCCTCTAGAATCATCCTGAAGCTCCCAAAATTTCGTTGAAGTTCAGGTGCTTTTTTCCACTACTCACTCCTTACACTTTAGAAACCCACAGTAGCACAAATTATTCCTAAACCTCTGAAAACACTCCAAAATATTCCTAAACATGTTGTAATATGTTCCTATCTCTTTCATACCAATTTTGGATGAACTTTAACTTTCAAATATTCCCAAGATGACACACACTTGTCTCGAAAAAGGCTAAAAATAGCCTTTCTAGGCCTCTTGAAGAACTCTCTCTTAGAAGCCTTTGCATCGGAAGAACTTCATGAAATTGTTTTAATATTTCAAAAAAATGGTAAATGTTTTCAAAACACACATATGATAACTCATATAATTTGGATAGGCATGTCACGGAGGGAAAGCTAATCTAGAGGAGTTCTCAAGAGGGATTACAAAATTTTTTTGACACTAGGGTATAGTTGTTATGTTTTCAACTTGAAATTTTCCCTTGCAAAAACACATGAAATCACTCATAATGGAACTAGGAACTAGGTTCCTTATTTTTAGTCTTCATTAACTTATCTCCAACTGATCCTTATGATGGAGTACACCATGTCTAATCTTGACTTTTACACCTGCATTGGCGGTTGTCATGAATTTATTAACTTGCACACATCACCATGCATCTTTTCAAAGTATTTAGTTGGAAAATACCTTAATCATTAGTCCACATAATTCAACAAGGAAAATATGCATTATTTCCCCACTTTAGACTTGATTAATCAAATCATCCAATGCATTGAATAATTTTTTCAAGATAAAAATTATTATTATTTGACAATTTAATGGGTTAATTTATTGAATCATCAAGACTTTCAAAATTTTCCAACCTTCCTAAATATTTATGACCTAGGATTTAAAGAAAATACAAATTTCCCTTAAAATTAAAGCAGATTGCTTGCCAAGATTGCTAATCATCTACACTCTCTCGTGTTCTAAAACCATGATAGGATATATAAATCAATACAAACACAAGAGATGTAGAATTTAAATAATTTGTAAAGCATAAATTAACACAAACACAAATATTAACATGGAAAAAACTTGAAAGCTAAAAACCCTCAAAGATGATATTCAATTATATGAGAAAATAAACCTCAACACATAACCTTCCTCCAACTCACTTCCTTTATAATAAACCTTCTTCACAAATCCTTTACAAAATACTTTCCATCCACAAATATTAATTCAATCAAATGATTTCCAGATTATGTTAAAATGTGATGTCTATAATTTACAATATGGATAAAACTCTATTTATAATGGGGATGAATAGATGTGACCATTGTAACTAACACATACATCCTTGCTCGAGAATAAATGGTAAGTAATAAACAATTATGTTTTATTATTTAATTATTTAAATGTACTAAGAGTCTAAAATATCCCTATTAGTCATTAAATTTTCTAACATTTGAAATAATTGTAGGCACCATCCCATCAACATAGTATTTATAGATAATGTTCTTTTAATCTTCATGGTATTCTCTGAAGACATCTTAAAAGAGTGCATAAGAGGTTATTTTTGGATTTTACTTATCCAAATCTATTTTTATTCTAAAAATAAGCCATGCATCTCAAGACAAGAGCATAAACACCAAACCAATTTTCTCTATTTATGGAATAAAAATTATCTATAGTATAAGTAATGTAAGTTATCTATTTCCATTATTTTTAAAACTTTCTCTTGTCTCTCATCCTATAACATCTTCTCTAGAAACTCTATCTTCCTTTCGTATGCAATAATGAAATCATAATAGAGCTTAAAAATATAATTTTCAATGGAAAAATTAATTTTTCTAATTTCCAAGCTGAATTATGGAACCCAAGATTGAAAAAAACATAAATTTTTCTTAAAATAAATGTAGATTGCTTGTCAGGCTTGTCAATCCTCTACACTCCCTCATGCTCTGAAACCATGTTAGAATATATAAAGCAATACAAACACAAGAGATCTAGAATGTAAAGGATTAGAAAAGCATGAATTAACATAAATACGTGAAGATAAAAAAATAACATGGGAAAACGTCAAAAGGTAAACAACCATAAAGATGATATTCAATAACATGATAAACTCAACCTGAATACATAACCTTCCTCCTCACTTCTTCTCTCGATAATTTTTTTCAAACAAATTTACGAAATATTTTCCATTTGAAAATATTAATTCACTCAAATTATTTCCCAAGTTTGTGAAGAGAGAAACAAAACATACTTTTCCACTACAAGATGTTAGTATCAATGACCATCAAACCACACTAATCATTAAAGCTCCATATTGGAAACAAGGATAATTATTGGAACAAAGCTTATTTTTTCAATATATATATATATATATATATATATATATATATATATATCATTATCTTACTTATTATAATCGAAATTCAAAATGATTACTCTCCAAATATCTTTGTTTCATAAAACTTACTCTTGCACCTTGAAATGTCTCACAAAGATCTATCCTTTAAAAGTATCTAATAATTTTAGGACTGAAAAACTCATTTTGTTGTATCATCATCTTCACCCTTATTAAGAACTCTCCTCTTTTTTGTTGTCATGCACAACACCAATCAAACATAAAACACCTTTTTATGTAGTCTTCCTTAATATTAACAACTATGTTGTTGGTGATACTTATCGAACATGTCAATAATGAAAATCTTTCTAAAATATTCTTGATTCTAAATAAAGTGCTTTTTTCTTTAATATTGTCACTATAATATTCATTAATGAAGGTCTTAGTCACTCTTTAACTTGGAAATTATCAAACATGTATTAACTAACTAAATATAACTACTAGTTTGTAATTGTTCCAAATTCTTCCAAAACACGACTTGACTTAAAACTACTAAAATTAGACTTATCTTTAAGAGAACTATTAATCAGGCCTTCAATATCAATATATCCACCAATAATTTGAAATCATGCCCTCGGTATTATACCTTTCTTACAAATTTGTACCTCTTTACCTAGCTACTAGCCCCGATTTTACACAAGTTTTATTATTTTTATCAACTCTTAATAAAGTCTAAGAAATAAATGCCATTCTAGACACCCTTTATTGAGTTTTAACTCACTACCAAATTTCAGGATCAAATTCTCAAGGGAATTCCTTCAACCCACCTATTACCATGCACAATTAGTTCTCCTAGGTTTTTAAAACCAATTTTTGGAACTACAATCCCTCACACATGCCAAATGACTCAAAACTTATTTCAACAGTTAAATTAGGTTCAAAAAACTCTACAATTTCAACTTTATCCCTTAGAAATTTATCTTAAAACTCAAATTTGCACTAAAAAACTTGTTAGGGTTTATATAGACATGGAGAGAATAAATCATATCTTGAGCCAATTGATCCCTCCAAACCTCAAATCAAGTTCTAAATATCTGTGATGAATTTTTCCACCTTTTTAGTTTTGGTTATAATTCCTGAAACCATAACATCTATGCCAAACAATAATCTTTGTCTTCAAAATATAACCCGAACTCTGTTTCTACTATATTATCAATTGTTCAAGCCTTGGATTATCACTCTAAGTCCTTATCTTTGGTTTCATACTTTCTATAGGGTTTCTAAACACCTCATTTTAACTCTCTAAATTTCCTTATCTCTATAATAGTGACTTAAGGCAATTCAATCATCAAGTTATAGTCTTGACATAACTATTTTTTCTATGTTTCTTAGGATTGCTAAAATGTTCTTTGATGTATCTTCAAAATATATTCAATAACCTTCTTACCAGGGTATAAACATACTTACAAGCCATTTAACCTCAAGATATTTCTCAATATTTCATTTACCCTTCAATATTCCATATTTGCATCATCATTATATTCTCACAATAACACTAATGGTTTGTCACACAACTATTTCCCATAAGAGTATATACCTGTATCAATTATCTTAACATTAAGAGGAAATAACTAGTAATGGAGTTAAGAGTACCATCATGAAATCGTTAATTCAACATAGATAAATCATGTAAGCACACAATCCCTTTGCTTCATAGTTTAAAACATCAATATTATTTGAAAAATCCTTCACTTATCTATATTTTCCAAATTTATATGATTCCATATAAATCTATGAGCATCTAAGGCTCTTAAACACCCTGATTACAAACTATATCCACCTCCTTCTACCTAAAACATGTCTTCTCATTTGAAAATATCACTTTTATGACCTATAATAGAGTTAGGTACAACTAGTTTAGCTAACCTAACTATGATAAGAGCCAAGTTTAACACATAAAACCATAATTGGATATAAGAAATCATCTCATTTACATCACATAGGGTATTTGATAATATTTTACATCATTTATACTTTTAAAGCTAGTTTTTAAATCCCTAAATGCATCTAGAAATTCAAATATTCCCAATGGTGTATTTTGGAGGAAAAACTAAAATGACCACATTAGAATGTGAAAGGACCCAAATGAGTTGGAATCTATACAAAGACAATGAAAAAATATTCTTAAACCTATCTCAAACTAAAATTTATAGGTAAACCAAAAAATTTCTACTCACAAGTCAATGATGCTCCTACATCATACTCCTCAAGTGGGAATATTTGAGCTCCATCTCAAATTTTTTTCTTTATTTTCTTCCATTTTTTCTGTCTCTTTGTCTTGTTACTCTTCCTCTTATGCTCAACTCCAACTATCTTAAATTTTCCTTTGATTTTCTTAGTCTTTTTAATTTCTTATTTGCCTTCATTTCTTTCATCTTTCTTATATTTTTCTTCATTCTTACTTTTCTTTTCACCTTCATCTCTCAGCTACACTATCAAATCAGGTTCATACTTGTATTTATCCTCCCATGGATTCTTCAAAACCAATTTAGTTTGATCTCCATCTTCTTTTTCATATTATTCACTATTTAAGATCTTCATGAGCTTTATTTCTACTTGTTTGTAATCTTCTTCATCTTTAAATATATATGATATTTTAGGTCCTTGCATAATTCTTAGTAATGTAAACTCTTCTTCAAATTTCAATTCATTTATTTATGTATATATTTCTTCTTCATGATATACAAAAGAAAGAAACATGTTAAGAAAAACATAGTATTCCTCATTTTCATGCTCTTCATCTCCTTTTATAACACCCCTAAAATTATCCTCTTCATCTAAGTATTCTTTGGCATCGAAGATGGTTCTTCGTTCTCCTTCTTGTTTACAATACTCCACCATTATTCATTTTTGTATCTTTTGTGTGCAAGAGAGGCTAGAAAGATCTTTATCACTTCCTACTCATGTGTTTGATTGTCCCCCACAAATATGACCTCATTAGTCACTTCTTCTTACTATCCACTTGACATTTTCTTCATTTTCTTATTTTCACTCCTCTTTAACCTTCTCTCTTATCCAATTATAAGGGATATTAGTTGGTTCACTTTTTTGCTTTCACTATGTAACCTTATAGGCCACTTAACCCTTTTTTCATCACCACTCCAACTTCTTGATTTTCTTCCTCTCTCATTATTTTTATCAATACTACCAGATGTTCTATATCCTTCCTTATCTCTTGCTTCATCCATAACTCTCTTTCTTACTAACACCTTCATCTTCTCTTATTTTATCTTACTCTCTCTCTTCCCTCTTTCTCTTTCTTCTTATGGCATAGTAGTTGAACTGATCCTCTTACCATGTCTATTTATTCTTCTTTCATTTTCTCTTCTATCTCTCTAGTAAGCATTTTTAAACTTGATTATGTCTCACCTTGGTTTTATTCATTTCTCTTACCTATTATTTTGACACTCTTCCCTATTTTTATTCATATTCATTTCTTCTCAGGGATTTTCCACTTCATTGTACTTTTTCCCTCTTACTATCCTCTTTATTCACCAATCTAAAGAGTTAACCTATAAAAACTTCACATATACTTGCAAAAAGAACAATATTG
This sequence comes from Taxus wallichiana var. yunnanensis, assembly GCA_018340775.1. NCBI lineage: Eukaryota > Viridiplantae > Streptophyta > Pinopsida > Cupressales > Taxaceae > Taxus > Taxus wallichiana. The sequence goes on along the minus strand of CM031234.1, from coordinate 907,926,021 downwards.
TTAACCCAAACAACTTTCATTTCCTATAGCTTTCTACTCTTATAACACTCTAATGCAGAGAGAAATAAAACACACTTTAACACTATAAGAAGTTAGTATCAATGAACATAAAACCATGTTAATCATTAAATCTCCAAATTGGAAACAAGGCCAATTCTTGGAACAATTCTTATTTTCTCACTAAAGTGTTGTATCTATCATTATTAGACCTATTAGAATCAACATTCACAAACCTGTTACTCTCCAAATGTATTTTCTTTATAAAAATTACGCTTCCACCTTGAAATGTCTCATAACAAATCTATTCTTTAAAAGTATCCAAGAGTTTTAGGACTGAAAAAATAATTCCTTGTGTATCATCACCATTACCCTTACTAAGAACTATCATCCTTGTTTTTACCCTACAAAACACCAATCAAACTTGAAAACACCATATTTTTATGTATTCTACCTTAATCTTAACACACACTTTGTTGATGATACAAATCAAACATTTCAATAAAGAAATTCTTTCTAAACTCTACATGTTTCGAATAAATTACTCTGTTCTTTAGGACTCTCACTCTAATATTTATTAATGAAGGTCTTAGTCACTCTTAAACTTGGAAAATATCAAACATGTATTAACCATAAAATTTTAACTACTACTTTGTAACTATTCCAAATACTTCCAAAACACCACATGACTATTTGAAACTACTAAAATTGGACTTGTCTTTAAGAGCATTATTAATCAATCCTTCAATATAAATATATCTAGCAATAATTTGAATTCATGCCCTCAAGTATTATACCTTGCTTGTAAACTCAAAGGATTTCAAGAAAATATCTTTTATCTCCTTACTCGCTCTTGGCCCCATTTTTATAAAAGTATTATTCTTTTGAAAAATTATCAAACAATAAAAACACCATACACTTTTATAGACACCATTTATTGATTTTTAACTCACTACCACATTTTAGGATAAAATTCTCAAGGGAAGTCCTTCAACCCACCTTTCACTATGCACAATTAGGTCTCATAGGTCTTGAAACTAAGTTTTTGGAAATAAAATCCCTCACATGTTACAAATGACTCAAATCTTAGTTTAATAGTCTAATTAGGTTCTCAAAAATCTATAATTTTAACTTTATCCCTTCGAAAGTTCTATTAAAACTCAAAATTGCACTAAAAACCTAGTTATGGTTTATATAGACTTGGGAGAGAATTGTAGACACCAAAATTGGGTCACACTCCCCTTATCCTATCGTCGAATAACCAACTCAAACATATTCACCTAACCATGGCCCCTTCCACCCCATATTAATATTAACTTAATTAACTTAATTAAATTAATAATAATCCTCACAACATTCATTACTTAATTATTTTAATTAAGCTAAATTTTCACCTCACCCCTCCACCTCGCCTAGACACCTCGCCTAGCCACCTCACCCTAGACCTATTCTTGGTGTGTTTCCATAATTAACTATGATCTGATCTCACTTGCCTTAATGAACTAAAATTTGGTCTAACTCTAAAAGCACATGCATAAGATTTCTCTAACCACATTCCCTCTCATTAGAAGGGAAGCACATTTTGATTCACGAGAATAAACCAACATGGCCCAAGAAATCAGAGAGATCTTCCATTTTTAGTAAACCTAGGGAATCCCACCTTAACCGATGTCGTTCACCCCTAAACTGATGATGATCAACCCAGAACTATCATCGGTTACCATTTATTCACCTTAGACACCTTGTTTTTGGGTTGGCAAATTCTGAGAGAAAGAGGACAAAAAGAGAGCTACATGCAAGAAAAACTAGAGTCTTTTCACACACCTAGACATCCACAGCCAGCACCAGGACAAATCCAGAGGTATTGCATTCACGGAAGCATTCTAGGAAGCACTATTGTGGCACCAAACACCATTCTTCTGATCAACTTCCATCACCATTCAACCATCAAGCATGTATCACAGTAAGTATACCTTTTATCAGCATAGTCTATTTTAATATAATAGCCTTGTTACTTCTATTATCAGTTTATACTTTGCATGTTATTTTCCAATCTTCTACCTACTTGTAGACTTAGCCATTCCTCTACCCACACCACCAAATCACCCATTCTCACCTCCTACACCCCTCTGAGTATACTTGAGACCTTTACAGACCTCCCTATCCATCCTTCCATCTCTGTTTAGCTTCAGTCCAACTCCTACAATCAGATCTCATTGAGTTCCTTTCACCTCGACCATATCGACATTGGTCACCCATGACCATCATCGTCGTATCTCCTAAAACCATCTTGGTTTTACTATACTAACGTCTGTCTCTATCTTTCATACCTTTTTCCAATAACATGGCCACATAAACTACTACTAAGTGACCTAAATAACCCAAAATCTGACCCTGACTAGTTCCAGTAACCTGAAACCTACCTACGCTTTAGATATGACTATAACCTAGCCTGTTATATTAGATTTGCTTATTATGCTTGAATGAGATACCTAAATCATCTCAACTACAGTAGTAATTTGCTTATTTCTCACATTAATTTTCTTTAAACAGTGGATTGACAACCATCTAGGAAGTATCACACTTCCTAGATCTAGCATGCGCTAGGTAGTCCACTTTCATATATTATTTAACTATTATTCTATGGTCTTGTTTTCAATTTTAGGTAGTTCCTCCCAGCCACAAGGAATTTCTCACAGTCAACATTGGATTGAGAAGTCAGAACACACGCAACAACCAACAACTGACCAGAAATAATAGGTATTCCTCTTTAGCCCTTACCCTTATCTTTTTCATCTCAATAAAGTAAATAAAATGGTGAAACATTTTGGCACTCCATGTGGGACCCATTAGGGGTTCTATTACATTTTCTTCATTCCTAGGAGAAAGTTGCATGTTTGTTTCCCTTTAAAAATCTTACACATTAATATTCTTCCATGGTAATCCTCTCTTCTTTCTAATTTATCTAAAAGAAACACTTTTCTTGGTGCATTTAAAAGGAATCATTATTCTTTCTTGCATTTAGTGAAAGATCATACCCTCTCCTATTCATTATTTTCTTCATCGAACGTAATCTTTTCAATTTGGGCTTAAAATTGGTTGCATTACATTCTGATTTGCTGCATTTAGCTCACATTAAAATGAGGGAAACCTATATGTTGGAAGTCATGCCCAGTTGATAGTTGACACAAAGAATCATAGAAATCACATTCTCTCTCTCTGTTTCTTACCAAACTACACAAAATTTAAATATACACATATTTCTTAAACAACATCTTACCTAGGAATGCTTGTCAGTGATCACATGATCAGAAGATTGGCAGGTACTCCCTATCTCATTACCTCTGTCGAGTCATTATCTCAGAGGATAGCTTGCCCCCACCATAACATAACCTAAAACCTCTCCTTTTAGATATCCTTCTTTGTAGGAATCCTTCCTCACCAAAAATCTATTCTAAATTCATGAGTCAGTCTTCTAAATAGCATAAGCTCAACACATTAAAAATCACTTGTTAGGTACGTGCTTTTAGTGTTTGATTAACGTGTGTTTTGAGGTGTGATGATAAGTTTCTCCATTTTTTTCATTCTTTTTCCCTACACACTCCAAAATCATAGTTGGAGTATTCTGACTTATTATGAGTGTGTCGGGACTTCACTGCATCATCTTCAGACTTTACGGGTTGACCATTTATCTGATTCAAATTCACAACAATCCATTTTTCTACATTTTTATAATTTTAAAAGTAACCGACATTGGTTTATATACCGGAATCAGTTCCCCCCGACCAGCCTTGGTTTATACTAACCGACATCGGTTTTCTATTTTTTAGGTTAAATTGCCCAAAGAAAACTTATTCCATTTTCTCACGATGTCGATTTACGGTGAGTCTCGTACTCTCTATGTTTTGATAAAAAGTAATTAGATAACTTGTTCATCGACCGTCATCAATCTTTACCTCATTTGTAAAAAAATTTCTGTCTCATAGTAACCGATGTCGAGTTACACCTAAACCGGTACCGGTCATTCTTAATTGTCAGTTACCTTGTGCTAAATATAAGATGATACATTACCCATATCCACCTATATACACTTATTTTCTTCATTCCCACTACTCTTTATGTCATCTCGCAGGATACAACATTACGATATACATTCATTCACATGGTGTTGAATTTCAAACAAGCTAATGCTCTTATATTCCATGCAAGTCGCCACCACTCCCGCCTATTCCTTCACCACCCTCTACATTTTCACCCATGGATCTAACTATACCTACCACCATTTCCATAAGCAATGAGGAATTTTCATGACTCCTTAATCGAACCACGCGACCTTACGGTTCTACCTTTCCCACTCCTCCACCCGGGATTCCTCGAATCAGTTGATATATGGCATGCATGTATCCATCTCTCCTTACCTTATTCCCACTTTTGCATCAGCCCCTATGAATGTGGTGTTACCTTCACCTATTTTACCCTCGTAGTTTCACAAACTATGCTCTATACCCATTATGATCACTACATATGTAGTATCACCACACCTGTAGTATCTGTTGCCCCCTCATCAACCACTCAGACCATAACCTCATCCGCGCCCATTGTTTCACGAGATATTAATTACAACACAACCACCCATGGTGTGTGGTGACCCCTACCCCATTCTATAATATTGTCCTCTCCATCCCACAATCTCTTCCCCAATCGCTACTAGAGTCACTGCAACCATCCCACCTACATACACATACTATCAACAACCCCTATCTCATCTATTGTCCATTCCGAATATATGCCCTCTATGTCGGTCCCCTATTCTCAACCTTCTTATTCGGCACCATCATACACCGAAATTCCACCCACATCAAATTTTCCATACCAACCCTCCTACATCATAGGAGGAGCCCTTCCATCATAACCTACTAATGAACTCATAAAATTAATGATGGAAAGTATGTAGACACTAAAAGCATTGGTTTGTGGCTCACGTAATTCTCTTAGCTATGATGAAATCTATAATGATCCCATTCATCCATCCATCCCTATTCTCCCATACCCTGTACATTGAGAAATTCCAAAATTCAACCATTTCAATAGTAAAGAAGACCCACAACAACATATGTAGTCTTTCAAACATGGGTGTTACCTTATCGCCCATGATGACGCTTTACTCCTATGGACCTTCCCGATGTCCTTGATAGGACTGTCTTTGGATCTGGTACCATGGGCTATCAAGACTCTCTATCTAATCATTTAATCAAATATCCCAAGCCTTCTTAGATCACTTCTCAATCAACATTGTTAAGAAGGTCACCATGACTGATATTTATTCCACACAACAATATGACAATGAGTCTATCGCTGACTTTGTCACTCGTTGGCATAGCCTAATTAACTAGATCACATTTCAATTACCTCAAACTAAACTCATAGATTTTTCTACTTAGGATTTCCTTAGACACATTTCACCAACCCTATAGGTGTAAACCTTTTGCACTTTTGACGAGGCATTCACCATGGCACGGAAATTGGAAATTTGTGCTATCGAAGAGAAGAAAATTCAACCTTGTAACAAGAACATTGTGTTCAAATAAAATGATATTTCTTCATCTTCGAAACCCCTAAACAACTATTTAAAACCTAAAGGATTTTCCAATTCCGTAATTCTCAAGGCTGGCCTGCCTCATCAATCAAACCTAGCCAAACCTCCTTCTAATCTCTCTCCCATCCAAGCTTTCTAGTTCAGACGAGAACAACGAAATTACACATCGATAGGAGAACCTTATTCTTTTGTTTTAGAAAATATTATTAAGGTTGGTGCCATTACCCTTCCACCTATAAAACCACACATTGGTTTTGACCCTAAGCGCCCCATGCCCGCATGGTATAAAGAACATGAATTTTGTAACTATCATCGTGTCAAAGGTCATAGCGACAATAACTACATCACCTTCAATAATATTGTCCAAGAAATGTTAGACAACAAAGATCTAGTCTTGGATAGCCCAAATGCACTGCTGCAAAAACCTACATATCTTCAAGAATCCATTCCCTAATCATGCCCCATATTCTAATCAAGATGGTGACACTTCAAACAATGATATCAATGTCTGCAAGGTCCGTGCTATTTTTGATGACATACCAATTGCTTCCCAATCACCTCATGTTCCTTCCATAGATGAAAACTTAGCCCAAGTACCCCTACCTACACCCGAACCTATTTCATGTACTCCTCCACTCATAGAGGAACCCCTTCATTCTCTCCATCACTGTGGAACAACCTATAATTGAAATGCCACCTTTGGCCCCTCAAATTACCAAGCAGTCGTTAGTGGTACCTCTCCTACTCATAGGAGATACATGTCCAAAAGTTACACCATCACAAGGAGAGTCCACCCTGTTTGACCCATCCTATCCTCTACCCATAGAGGATCTTGTAAACACACCACTTCCTTTATATAACCACTCTCTGTCAGACTTCCATGATCCTACCAATCCACATTCGAATCTCTTACCCACAGAGTCAAGAGTTATCCATTTCCATGTTTCTCAAACACATTTTACGGTGATTGCTACTCGATCCACATCGGTCCAGCTTATATTAGTACCATTTTCACACTTGTCCAACCGCTGCTAGACTCGTTGATAGTTTCTTACTTTGGGGATGTCTTCTACTCCCTACTTCAACCCAAATGCAGTTGTCACTCACCGACACCTCCATAATCTATCCAAAAGTGTTTCGAGAGACCAAACCAAACCCAATCATGACTATTGCAACACCTTCCATATCACCACTCATGGCCCAACTCACACCTCTTCCTATAACCCAACATACATCTACACCCAAACACCTACCCATGCCTATATCATCTCCCTTACCTAAACCTATCACTACCTTAGGGGTCATACCAACAGCTAGTCTTACTCACCCACCCATCAAATTAGATTTAGCCACATATTTCTAAAACTAACACTAAACTTATCTTGGCCCCTAAAAAGAATACCCAACCTCCTAGGCCTCATACACCAACCTTGCCTACCACACCATTATCACCTTCACCCCTTATGTCCATCCTAGGACCTCACCCTCGACCCCCGGCCAAGAAACCTCGTCCACTAGTAAACCAAGAACGCAGCAAACTACCTCCTCATCACAAACCCCTAGTATACCCAAGTGATCCACATAACCTCTTCCATCACCCGTAACTTTCTTACCACCCATACCACCAATACCATCCATAACTTCTTCACTACCCATGAAAATTTCTTCCTTCAACTCACACCTTTTACCCAACCTCTACCGACCACCTCCATAGTGCCTTGGTTACCCCCATGGGTAACGCATCCTCTTCCACCATCTAATTTTCCCTCTACATCACGTGCACCCATGTCACCTTTTCCCAAAAAAGTGTAATTTAAAGCTAAAAAATCCACTACCCTCCAATAAGGTAGTTAAACCAACAAAAAATTCCATCGCCGGCTCTTCTACAATGCCTGTACCTAAACAGATGCCTACAAGACTTAAGACCACTCCACACACCAAAGTAGTAGACCAAACCATTCCCCCTCCTATAAAGCCTCTTCCTCTATAATCAGCCACACTTGTACCTGAACCCACATTCACCTCCCATTATGACCCACCTGGCGGGATCCTGGGTATATCTTGAAGCAGCCCCAAACTACCATCCGACCCTATCTATGGGTATCATCTCACACTCTCCTACAGTCACCCCATTATCCATCGAGTAGTTGTATCTCCTTTAGGTCCTCGGCCATCCACCCATATGATAAAAACCCACATATGGCCTCCAAATGATTTCAACACCGGATAACCCCTCTAGAAAACACCTATAATAGGCTACATCATGTGTAGCCAGTGCAGCCCAAAGTGCTCTCCAATAGCAGTACCCATCACCTGTAGCCTACTCGGACCAAGCCCACCTCAAATGCATCTAGATGGGGCATACCAACTGGATGCACACACATGATGTGCTCATATGCCTAGCAGTGTAGTAGAAATGTGCAACATAGGATGAACCTCTGTAGCCTCCCATAGGCCCATAAATCTCTCAGTATAGCTACACTAAGAATGTTGGTTCCCATGCAAACCAGGCCCTATCCTCCATCATGTTGTGAAGAACCCCATAAATTCCCATGGGAATCTCCCACCCTCCACATATGGAAATGAAAAGTAGAAGACTACCTCATTCAATAACACCACTAGTCTCATCTCCTCCGAATGGGCCCGATACATATCTCCGTAACTCATACTGGCACTATGGAACCTCATCTTCGTTAGCCCCTCGCCAAACACGGTCAACATCAACTCCTCATATGCCTCTGAGGAGATAGAATATACCTACATCCCCACTATCGGTAACCACAGGAGCCTGTACACATCCTACAAGGTGACTGTGATCTCACCCATTGGCAGATGGAAGGTATTGGTCACTAAGTCCCATATGTCGATGAGGGTGACCATCAAGCTCTATTCCTAGACTACGTGCTAGTAGCGTCTAACCCCAATTAGGCTAACCTCTGCAACATGGCACCAATCATCGACTATCGCACTCCCTCATACCTCCATAAGTAGGGGCAATACCCTATCCCACATTTTTAGCGGTCCCTCTCCTACACCAAAAAAAAGACACTATTGTCAAAGCTTTCCCATACCAAACACATATTATACCCAATAAACCTTGTCCCCAACCCTTATTACTTATTATACCCACCCTACCAATTTTCCCTTGCTAAACCAATATTTTCATGCACCTTATACCTATTCCCTAGCTATTCCCTACTCACTACCCTTTGTAAACCTATTACCCTTACCGTTATCACTCTCCTTAATTCTATCTCCCATCCCTTACCCTTCTTTTCCCATCCATTTTCTACCTATTGATCTATTCTCCTCTAAACCCAACTAGCATCGATTCCTTATGACCAAAGATCGGTACCTTGGGACCGACATCAATCACCTATTACATAACCAATCTTTGGCAGTTTCAACCGATGTTGGCAAACCTTTGACTAGCGTCAGTCACTGTCGTGGAGCCGAATCCATTCAAACTCCCCATTTTTCCAAAACTTTTTAAAACTAGCCTACTCACCAATCCTACCCTACCCAAAGCTAACATAAACCCCTCCCCACCCCTATTTACCCAACCTCAAACCTCCCCCTCCCTCATTTCACCAATTTTACCCACAAATTTAATTATATTTCCCTACCCAAAAACCCATACCCATATCACCCTTTTCTATTTACATATGAAGAAAGGTTGAGAACCTACCTCATCCTCGATGTCATCAAAGCATGGTGGCATGTCCGGCCGTTATGCCAAGTGGTCCACCCAAACCCTCTCCCACCTCTACCATGCCATAATCTACCTCTAATATCTCCACCAATCACCTCGCTCCGCCCGATCTCATGGACCCGTCTACCTGGCTCCTCTAACCAACCAGATCTCTCCACCTTAGTAGGTTCTTATCCCTCATACTTTTTTCTCGACAAAGCACAACTCATTCAAAGTGCTATGTCATTTTTCCCACAAGTCAAAATGTACAAATGATTCTAGAAAAAGTGGAAAATTCCTTTTTTAACCACACCCCAACCTTATCGGTGTCGGTTATACCTAGACTAACATTGGTCATGTGCCCTAGCAAACCATGGTTGGTTTTACTTAAACCAACATTGGTCTGTGCCCTAGTAAACCGTGGTCGATTTACCTAGACTATCATTGGTTAGGTATGACCAACATCGATTACCTGTCATACTCTTGTCAATACCCTTTCCCCATTTTGACCAAAATTTACCCTTCCCACCACCTTCTTGACCTTACTCACCCTTATTTCCACCTACCTCCCCACCCATCTTACCTACACCCGTCCTAAATTACGTTAAGGGACCTGTTGTTTTTACCCATACCTTGGTCGTACCCATACCGTGACATATATACCTTGACCTGAATGTTGTTCATGACCTTTGAACCCATGTGCTCACCATACCTTGTGGAGTTGTTACCCGTGTTGTTTAGCCTATCGACCTTACCTTACCTATTTCCATGTTGTTTATCCTAACCTGACCTTTGGTGTACTGGAACATACCTAAACATTCATGCACCTGACCTCTATTATGTTTCCACACCATATCCTATACCTTGGATACCAAACTCACTTCAACCCTATTTGGATAGACTTATCGACCTTGGATGATGTAGAGTTTGCAATATTTTCACTCTGGTACCATGTCGTAGTTTATACATGTGTGTATGTTTGACTGTCACTACCTTTGACCTTGGCCCATTTCCCTATTTTCCTGATTTGACCTTTACCCCATTACCTATTTTTACCTCCACCTACCCTACCCACACCTACCTACCTAACCATTGATTAAGTGGATATTCCCATGTCCTCACCCATTGCATCTTGTAATGATGGTACCTATTTTTCTCAGCCTAATAGCCTTACCTTGCCTATGGTCGTGACCCTTATCCAAACAAACCTTGACCTTTTGACCTTTTGGATGTACCAGAACCACACCTACGTGTTCTGCATCTTACCTCGTTGAGTGCCCGGACCGTATCCTTTACCCTGGATACCGGACTTCAACAACCCTTGTTTAGATGACCTTTACGACCCTAGCTAACGTACATTTTTATGTTGAGAAAAGCTTATATCTCATGGAATTTTACAACATGTGTGTACGTCTAAATGCCCTACCTAATCACCCACACCTCTGCAATCACCTCAATTGCAATCATAATACCCCCAATGAAAAGAAGGCCCTCCTAACCTAAATTGGTGTGATAGATTGGTCGGTGAGGATGACTGCTCAAGGCTCCAATCAATATTGAGCTCGCGTGATCCGATCTATAGGGTTTGGGATACGTGGAAAATGACTCGGGTGTTTCGTGTATATCTCCAGATAGGGTCATGAATGATGGATGATGGACCGATGGTGGATTCTATGGGTGATTCTTTGGTCTAGTCTAGAAATCCTTAGCTTGATTAGTTGTTGTGTCTAGTGAGGATAGTTGTGTGATTATGATTGGTGGAAGTGGAGTGGATCTAAATACTAATGTGTGTAAACCAACATCTACGTCCTGATTGACTCTATGGACTTGATTGGGTTGTGGGACCTGTGGATCACAACCATAGATTCATGGTTGTTGTGGACCTCCTATGGTCATGTGAAGAATCAATCCCTAACCCCTAGTATCCAGTAGTCATATGCCTTTTCGGCCTCTATATTGAGAACTAACAGTTGTGCAATCTTCTCAGAGTATCTTATAGGCGTTCTGGCAACTTGAATTCTTAAGCTAGTGTCTATATCGGTTAGAATGTCTCCTGCATCTGGCTATGGGACCAAAGGATCACAACCGAATGTTTTCTCTTTTCAAGCCCTTCTACAGTCATGTGGATATTTATCTAGGGTAATATGTAGTTTGGCTGGTTTGACCAAAACGTATGCACTTTGTCATCTTCTATGTTTAATCCTCTTAATTGTGAGCTAATTTCTTGTAGGTCTGTTGTTGTTTGGAAGACTTGGATTCTGAGATTTTGATCTACGTCAGTTATTGCTGCCACAAGATTGGGTTGAGGCATGATTGGCTCGAATACGTATTCTCTGGGCTCCCTAGGTCCCGTGATTGTCATACAAAAGAAACAATGTAAATCTAACTGAAGCAAAGTAAAACTAACTATGTAAAGTATATCTACAACATATATAACTTCTCTATTTTTGTGTTTTTGATGAACTATTTGAATGAAATTGAAAGAGCAATTATTTAAAATATCTAGCAATTGACAACTAAACTAATAACAAAATTTAAAACAAACAAGGCAAGCCGAGTATAGCTACTTGCCTGTGTAGTTGTAAGTCTATTCTAAATAATGAAATAACTGATCTAATCTATTTGAAAGACTCTCGATCCTACCTCAGAAGTGAGGAATGAATCATAGTTTCTCAGAAACTATCAATCCCCATAGCTTCCCCGCAATATCGAAAGTGAGATTAACTGAAATGAAATGCTTTTACTATTCTATTTGATATACTTTAACTAGAACTTTGAAAGCTTGAACCTGGATTTTACATAACAGTGGCGAATCTGATTGTGTGTGGCTTTGTCCCCTCAGTGTGGTCTCCTCATTCCTTCATGCTCACGTGAATCTAGAAAAGCGTGTAATGCTAGCATCAATAGAAGTAGGTATTGGAACAATGGCAGTTTTGGATGTAGACTGAATACAATGCGAGTAGGAGAGGGATAGCGCAAGAGAATAGAGCTTGGCTTATGCAATTCCTAGTGGGATTTATTATGAGTCATATGACACAAAACATCCTAGAACCTGAAGCTATTTTTTTGATGAACAAAACCTACAACTCTAATGGCTTCAGACTGAAAATAAAACTATCCTATCTCAATTGATTGTGTGAAACAATAACAACACTAGCACAAGAAGATTATGTGGCTTCTAAACAACAAAACAACACTAACTATGCATGTAACAAATGAAAACTATGAATTCCTAAGAACTGAAAGACTAAAACTATGAAATGAGAAGATGAGAGGCAATTTTTGAGGGGCCATTTGCTTAAAGATCAACCAGCTATTTATAGAATCCCCATTTACCCAAAGGTGAAAACCAATTTGAACTCTTTAACCATAAACAATGCAAAAACACTATTGAGGGAACCAGAATCATAAATACGAGCAAAGGTGGTGAAAAAAGCTGGTAAACGTTGAAATTTACGTGAGTCACGATAAAAGAAATGTTTTCTAGAAAATGCGTGAAGGACCGCCACCCGAGCAGGTGGTGGTTACAGACCGCCCCGCCCGGGTGGTGGTCACGAGACCGCCGCCTGGCAGGCGGTGGTTTCAGAATCAAGACCAAAACAAAGAAAAAGAGAGGAGAAGAGAAAAACAAAGCACACAGGGCTAAGTGGGACATGTGGGATGTTAACACATACTTGGAGAGCTTTTCCTGGATCCCGAACACCTTACGAGGAGACCTGTATCATCATTGGGGCACGTGTAACATTGTTCGGTGGTGCAAGTACCCTACAATTTTGGGTACGTACATATTGCCCCTCCAGAGAAGTGTTTTAGCCATGAAGAGGCGTAAAATGGTGGGTCCGAGTATGGTGGTCCCGAAATGGGAGGTTAGAAATTATACCTGACACGTCCGTGTGTCGAAATGATGCCATCCAAAATTCCCGCTACCTGCAAAATGAAAAGAGGACTCAAGTGCAGATAGATAAAATAAATCAAAAAATAAATACTAAAATAATATGAAATGAGGACTTACCATTTGTGTGGGGATAAGAACTTACCTCCATCGGTGCTCCAAACCTGCGCAAAAGGGGGCATTCAAAATGAGTCAAGATGCTATATATGTAAAAATGGGCCCATTTTCCTATTCATTTTGTGTGTCGATTTGATTGATTTTGAGCTCTGGGACCCATGGTGATGGTTTTTGATGAGAGTATAGTCAAAACATTCATGACGAGATAGTGATCATGCCTCCGTGAGTGGAACATCGACCCGCGAGATCACAAGTTAGTTCTTCTTGATTTAACGTTTTTATCCCCAAAATGTTAAAATGATGAAATCTTTATCATGGGGGATTATTTTTGAAAATGTTAGTGTTAATAGGGTCACTTAGGGGGGGGCCTAATGGGTAGGCTTTGTTTTGGTCAAAAATAGTCATTTTTCATGTTTTTAGGCATTTTTAGGCACGTGACCCATTTGAAAATTTGGGACATGACCGCCCCCGAGTAAGGTGGTGGTTACATGACATGACCGCCCTTTAAGGTGGGTGGGTTACAAGACCACCACCCTTTAAGGTGGTGGTTACGGAACCGCCGCCCTCGCTCGTGGTGGTGGTGGTCCTTTACAAAATGCCAAAAATACTTGTTTTGAGAAAATTTTGCATTTTTAGTATTCTTGTATGTTTTAATGATTTTTTTTAATGCAATTTGAATACTAACTTACTCCTTTTTGCATGTTTTTGGGTGTATGCAGGTGAAGGAGGAATATATCAGATGGAGCCGAGAGAGAGAGAGTGTGATTGGCTTCCAAGCAGTGTTGGATGCACTTTCTCAGGATGAGTAGGACACTCTTCAGAGGGCCGGTATATTACGTATATCATGGGTCCCGCATGTTGCACCTTCTAGTCACATACTTTGTGACTTGTTTTCATATTGGGATGCTGATCGGAACACTTTCCGATTTCCAGGAGTCAGGGGTGAGTGGACTATCACCTGGAGGATGTCTACCATATCTTGGGGGTCCCGATCATCTGGAGAGATGGCTTACACTTGAGACAAGCAGGTCACTGGGCTCAGATAGCACAAGTGGGCTACATACATGGGAGACACAGTTATCTCCACTGGTTCAAAGAAGGGGGTGAGGGTCCATTCTATTCCTAGCTTGCCTATCCCTTGATTCATCAGGCTATTATGGGGATCCTTGCCTCGAGATTGATCGGGGACAAGGGAGGGGACACCTTACTCTACTGTTGGTCCCCTATTATTACATAGATTGAGGCACATGGCCGATTTATGCCTGGGGAGCCGACATTCTTGGGACCACCTATCATGATTTGTACTAGGTGGTTCACTTACAGGGGATAGTCATTGAGCCATCCGACCCTAGTTATGAGCTGGGTCTATGAGCATTTCATCCCTTATGGGAGAGGTGTAGAGGTGGTGGATCCTGAGCCGTGAGGGCAGCCAGATGGACAGATATGTGCTTAGAGCACCCCACCAGCTAGTCGCCTCCCTGACTACTGATGATATGGAGGCCACACCTTATCAGGCCATGGCAGGGTTGTGGGGTGAGGAGACCCTCACTTTGATCTCTTGCTCTACCATAGGGAAGCTTGTGGACAGGATGGGGAAGGTGGAGACACACCCCTTTGATCGAGTGCCTCAGCAGTTTGGCCTTCCTTACGTCGGTATGCTCCCCCAGTGGTGCCAGTATTCAGATCAGTTCGGGAGGCTAGGGGAGGTCCTAGAGGCCGGGGTTGGACCATTGTTACTCCTGGTGTCCCTATTGCAGCTAGGTGGGTAGTACGTGCTCGAGGGAGAGCCGGTGCTCCTCAGGCACCCTTACTTCAGATTGCCACCGGTCCCGCCCAAGCAAAGTGATGACCCCATTGATATAGACTCCGAGTCCGAGGAGTTCATGGGGAGAGATGGAGGAGGAGACCGAGGCTGAGGTCAGCGAGTCGGGTGGAGAGGAGGACAATGATCCCGAGTGGCATGACACTCAAGATATCTTACAGGCGAGAGAGGGCAGAGCAGAGTGTGGAGAGGGTGACTCTAGTTTCAGAGGAGCCACCCTCTCAGGACCTAGGTGGGGAGGATGAGTCCGTATAGCAGGATGTTATGTTCCCCGCATACACGGGAGGAGCACACATCGTTAGTGGTGGCATCTGTGGTGGTAGTGTGCGATCCTAGGGATCCCTCTTGGAGGCCCGAGATCCAAGTGAGTTATCATCCTTCTTTTAAGATTTGTTTTTAGTTAGGATTGCCTTAGTTGTTATCTCTCCTCTTCTTCATTTTTGTTTTTATCTTTTGACTATTTCTAATTTGTTTTCTCCTTTGCTTGCAGAGACTATTGATGAGTGGTGAGACCTGATTCACCGGGTATGCACTGATACCCTGATGATCCCCATGGAGAGGACTCACGCCGAGCTATCCATGGATGCAGGGGAGCCTTCAAGCAGCCGGTAGGCATACCAACATTTTTTCCCCTATCTGGCATGTGGCCAAGATGGTGACTACCCTCCATACCGAGTTGGCCGGGTATAGGACAACAGAGCCTGATGAGGAGTCGCTCTCATAGCGAGGCCGCAGCTGCTCCTCGGGACCGTGAGCCCTCAGTGCATTTAGAGCGCCGGCGTAGCCGGAGTCCTAGACGTGGTCGTGCACCTTCAGAGGGGTCTCATAGGGGTTGAGAGGCCACTTGGCTCTCGTAGATTGTTTATACGATTTATTTTGTATTTCCTGGCTCATTGAGCATTTTGACCATGCCTAGCGCAGCACATGATGGCATACAGACAGAAACTTATATATATATATATATATATATATATATTATATTTTCTTTTCGAGACTCTTGGTATCTAGGATTTTGTGATTCATTTCCACATGTATATTATAATGTTGTTTTTATATGCTTTTTAGAATGTATGCAATGGAGAACAAATGATACAAATGCTTTCTTTCTTTTTTTGTATTTTGTGATGTTGATATATGATAATGCAGACACAATGTGATTTTGAACTTTTAGCTTCTATAAGCAATTTTTCGGTACTTCATATAGTTTTGACAGAATGTGATGACAAGCTGGTATGATGAGCAGATGCACTTGCCCCACTTCTAACTCCACGCAACTAGTAAGATGAGGGCTCACCACCGAGAGCTAGAAAGGGCACAAGCTATGAAATTTGTTGAATGGTAGTGATGAGAGATAGACAAAGATTTGGTGGAACCAAATTAGGATGCTACAAACCTACTCTACTCAAGTGACTCCATAGTTTAGAATGTGACTTGCTTTGTGGTTTATCTAGACTTAGATCCGTAGATGGCCACATGGTAGACAAAATCTGGTTTTCGGGGTTTTGAGCTCTCTTGGAATTTTGGACATCTGATTCATTTATTTTTGACTCAAGATTTCAAAGGTTTATTTGAACTATTTGCTTATGACCTTCAACATTTATTATCAAGAGGACCCCACACCTTGCCCCATGCTTCTAGTAGGAAGCATGGGCTTATCACCATGGACAAGGCATAGGTGAGTAAGGGCATTCCCATCCTTTCCCAACCCTACGTCACTAGTAAGAGATGCAAGCTCATCACCGAAGGTTGGTAGGGCAAGGAAATGTGTAAAATAAAATTTTTTTTGTTTGATCTACATTTGACTTATTTATTTGAGCAAAATGTCAGCATGTTCTTATTTCCAAAGAGATATACATATGGGATAGATGTGACACTATGAAGCTTCTAGAATAGACCATAGGCAAGACACCTATCCTAGGAAGAAACCAAAAGTGAGAACAAGCATGTGACCTTGGTATGGTTACCATTAAGACTTTGTCATATCTAGCTTTATATGGATGAAATGATTCTGAAATGGTTGATGATGTTATGAAAATGAAGAAGTATGATTGGAATGTTTTTATGCCAATACCATCAGAAGTTTATAATGAATTGCTTTGAGAATAAGTTCCTTGATCACAAAATTTTATGAAACGAATGGACAAAATGAACCTAACTACATGAAGATGCAATGTAGATATAATTATACAAGTAGTGTGGGTTGCTTATGCATAGAATCATTTAAGATGTAAGGAATTGACTGTTTTGTTGAATTCCTCACCTTCCAGTGTACATAAGAGATATGCACCATTTCCATAGTCTTTCATGACTTGGTATGGGCCCAACCATTTGGGCTGGAATTTCCTTCCTTCACCGGTCTTTTTATCGATCCGGTTGTCTAGTCTAGAACTAGATCTCCTTCATATATATCTCATTCATAGACCTTTTTGTTATACTGCCGGCACATCCGGTCAAGCATAGACTCTATGCCATTGTTCAACATCTAGCCTGGCCTCATCTAGGCTTTCTAGTTGGGAGAGACGTGCTTCTCTATAAGCTTCTTCATCCAGAATCCCTTGTAGTGAGATGCGGAGACTGGGTATTTCAACCTCAAGTGGGAGAACTGCTTCGCTCCGAATACCAATGAGAAAGGAGTTTGCTCCTGTTGGTGTTCTTATTGAGGTTCGGTGGGCCCACAAGGCCGGATATAACTTTAAATGCCAATCTCATTTGTTTTCTTTTACCATTTTGAGGAGAATAGCTTTCAATGTCTTGTTTGTTGCTTCAGCCTACCCGTTGGCTTGAGGGTAATACAGGAGGCCAGTATGATGGTTTATTTTAAATTTACTGCATAGCTCATGGACTTCATCATTCTTAAAGGAAGTACCATTATCTGAGATAATGATTTGTGGGACACCGTACCTACAAATGATCTGGTTTAAAATGAACTTGGTGATCATAAACTGGTATAGTGGTGAGAGGCATAGCCTCTACCCATTTGGTAAAATACTCGGTGGCCGTGATTATGAAGTTATGGCCATCTGTTGATGAGGGAGAGAATTTCCCTATCAAATCTAGGCCCCATGTAGAAAAGGGCCATGGAGTAGCGATTGGTTGTAGAGCTTATGCCGCATGTGAATCTCGTGGGAAAATTCTTGCATTTATGACACTTGCGTACAAACTCTACTGTGTCGTGTTCTAGAGTGGGCCAGAAATAGCCCATCCGATGTATTTTGTGAGTGGTGGCATGACCACCAAAGTGACCTCCACATATTCCACTGTGAGATTCGTAGAGAATCTTCTTGGATTCTTCTGTGTCAACACACCTTAGAAGCATTCCATCGAAAGCCTTACGATAGAGCACTTGTTCTATAATAACGTATTTAGCTACGATAATGTGTAACCGCCTTCTTTGTTGTGGTGTAGCACCTTCTGGATATGCATGGTCCATGATATAATTAACAATATAGTATACCAAGGACATTCAGAGATAGGAGGTCTGGTTTCGATGTAATATATGCATTCATCGGGAAAATCTAGATCTACTAGATCACCTCGTCTAACGGGTTGTTGGCTAACCAATCTACAATGATTTGTCCCTTAACGGACTTTTGGTTTACAAAAGTTAATTTGAATTCACCCATTAAGGTTATAAAGCATCCAGCCTTTTTAGACAAGGACCCTTGCGTGAGGAAAGTTTGTAAATGGTCTATTTTTATAATGACCCTTGTTTCTTGATTTAGCATGTAATGTCTTAGGCGTTTGGTTGCAAAGACTATGGCAAGGCATTCTCATTCTGCTTGCGTATAACATGTGTTTCATAATCGAGTAATGTTTGGCTAATGAAATAGATCACATTTCTCTTTTTTCATCATCTTCTTGAGCCAACATGTAGGCTAGCGAGACATTGGTAGCTCGTGAATATAAGATTAAAGGGTGGTCTGGCTTAGGAGGCATTAGCGTAGGTGGTGACAACAAGAAATGCTTAACTACTTTGAAAGCCTCATTGCATTCTTTGGTCCAATCGATACTATAATCTTTCTTGAGTAGATTGTTGATTGGATGAATGGAAAAGCTTAAATCTGGGATGAATCTTCGGATTGCACCGAGTTTCCCAAGAAATGATCTAATCCAGATTCATCCGAAGGTGGGATCATTTCAAGAACAGCCCGGATTTTGGCTGGGTCTACATCGATCCCTCATGATGATATAATGTAACCTAGGAGTTTCCCTCCTGTCACACCAAATACACATTTTTCTAGATTTAGTGTGACTCGTATTCGATCAAACGTGAAAGAATGATGTGGAGCACTTCCGGGTGATCACAATGCTTCCTGGCCTTGGCCAACAAGTCATCTACATAGGATTCCATGATTTTATGAATAAGATCATGAAATATGTATGTCATTTCCCGTTGGTATGTAGCACCAGCATTCTTGAGACCGAATGGCATAACAACAGTAGCAATAAGTTCCCCAAGGAGTTATAAATGTAGTTTTGGCTTGGTCTTGTTCAGATATTCTGATTTGATTATATCCCGAAAATCCATCCATGAGAGACAAAAGCTCAAATCCAGCTGTTGCATCAATGATGACGTCAATGGATGGTAATGGGAAGTCATCCTTGGGACACACTTTGTTAATGTCTCGGAAGTCTATGCAGATGTGTATCTTCCCATTCTTTTTAGAATGGGAATGATATTAGATACCCACTGAGAGTAATCAACCGGTTTGATGAATCCTACTTGGAGAAGTTTCATTACCTCTTCCTTCACCATGAGAGCTACCTTGGGTTTCATTGGTCTTGATTTTTGTTTAATTGGTTTTGCATCTGATTTGGTGATGAGGTTATGTACCACGATGTGTGGTGTAATTCCCGTCATTTCTTTATAATTAAATGCAAAAGCCTTTTGATGTTCTCTGAGGATTCGAGTGTGTATTTCTATCTCTTCTAGAGTTAGCGAAGATCCTAGTTTTAAGATCTTCGGTTCTTCCTCCATTCCGATGTTAATATCAATTGTTTCTTCGATTAAAGAAGTGTTACCTTCTTCAAACTCAGGTGGGGCTGGAGGTAGTTCCAGATCTTCTCCATTCTCTACCACGTATATGTCGAGCTCCTTTTGTGGGGGAGCTCTACCATGGGGTTTCCAAAGTAAGAAGATGAATGTGGGATTAAGGAAAATCTACCACGTGATGGGTGAGATGTAACTCTGCATAGGTGTTTAGGTAATCAAGAGTGGCTCTATCACTATCAACGTGATCTAAGATAGTAGATTGATTCTCAGCTATATTTGTTAAAAGAGGGTTTGACATTTTCTTCACTAATGGTTCAGTATGAAGGGATACCATGAAATGGGTGTCTTCCAACTCACTATTTGGAGTGAAATGTGAAGCTGAGGTTGCTATCGAATCTATGAGAAGGTTTTGTTCTCGCGGGATTGCTTCAATTGATATGAAGTTAAATCCTTTGCTCAAATCTAATACTGTTGTTTTGTAGAGTTGTAAATGTTCAGCTCTAGTCTCATACACCTCAGAGACTTGGTTTTCTACTAATTGAGAGTCTCCTAACACTCCTGATGTCATTAACACCGAGCCTCTTAGCTAAGATGAGGCCAAGGAGGAGGGCTTCGTACTCACGCCATTGTTTGTACATTCAAAATTTAGTTTAAAGGTGAATGGTAAGATCTTTCCCTCGGGAGAAGTAAAGATCACACCTGCCCCAACCCCATAATGACATCTAGCTCCATCAAAATGGAGAGTCCAATATTTAGTTGGGAAGATGGATGTTGGGACATTTGCTACATCCACTTCTTCTGCTTTGGTTACTTCTACCATGCAGAGTTCTTCTGCTGGAAGAGAACCAACACCTAGGGTATATCCCATACCTACATAATCAAATGGCAGGAAAATTGGTAGATCCTGTTCTAGCAATTGACAATTTTTGCAGTAGTTCCTAATGATACTGTTTCTACAATGTTAGCCTCATCTTTGAGGGCTGGGATATTCTTGATTAGGTTCAGTAACTTCTATCTCTGTTGTAGGTACCAACTTTTCTTCCGGTTTCGAGTCGGTTGGCTTGTTAAGTTGGTTTGGGAGTTCAAACTCAGAGTGAATGCCTGGTCTTTTCTTCAGGTCTGCTAGGTGTATATCGAATGGTTTCGGATCACCTTTTGCTATGAATACCCTTCCCAAGTGTAGGAATCTTATTTCTTGAAATAACGTAGAAGGGATTGCCTTCATACGGTGTATCCATGGTCGGCCGAGGATCATATTATAGTTGGTTTCCGATCTATAATATAAAACTCAGTGAGGATTTTTTTGGGTCCTAAGGTGACTGGTAGTATTATAGTTCCAATCGAAGTGGCTTTAAGGCTATCATAGCCTCTTAGCGTATTCCGAGTCGTGGAACAATTTGTTTCTCCATACCCTAGCTTTTGAAGGAAAGAGAAGGGAACTATGTTAACTATTGCCCCATCATCAACCATTACGCATTTAACGTAATTGTTATAAACCCACACTTGTAAATGTAAGGCCGGATCACCTCTTCATGCAATCTCGGCATCTGTTGGCATTTTGTTTATGTCAAATATAAACTCAGTATCCCTATCCGGCTGCCCTGGAGGGTGAATATCGAAGTCTATATGGTTTACTTGTGTTTTGGGAGGTGGAGTGATGTTAATTAAATGACCTAAACCTAATGCTTCTAAAAGAGCAGCCCTATGGGCAGGAGAGTTCTTCAATAAGTCCAAAAAGGAGATATGAGAGAAGGTCTTTGTTAGGTCATTAATTAAATCATAGGAACCTACGGGTTTTACTAATGGCTGTTGAATGTTATCTATCTCTAGCGGGTAACTTGGACTTGGCTGAGAGGAATACTCGTGTCCTTGTTATGGCTTCCATGGGTAGTTCAATGTCTAACTCCACTAAACTGACTATCTTGGGTCGTAGCTGATTTCCTAATTGTGGTGCGACAGGTGGATTTAGTGAAGTCGAGGCTTCATGATCATTGTTTCCTGTCATTACACTCTTGTTCATCCCATTTGGATTTAATTTTGTTGTTATTGTGATTTGGGAGGATCATTGAAGATCTTGAGGGGAGCATTTTGAGGGGAGATTGCTCCCGTGAAATTATTTGGCGCAGGTGATGCAGGATCTGCTAAGAACATATCTATGAAAAGTTGTCTTTGTTCTTCTGGCAGATGTTGCATGAACTTATTGTAATCACGGCAAGTCCTAGTGTCATGGCCTCAAATTTTGTGGAAACCACAATACGAGTTGGGATTGTAATTCCTAGGTTGTTGGTTTGGCACGTATTGTGGTCCAAAACTCGATTAAAACCATTGACTATTAAAGTTTTTTGTTTTTGTTGTTTGGTTTTGGTTTTGGTTTTGATATCCAGTTGAATTTTGACTTGGACCCTGTGTCTGGGTCTACCTTTTGTTGTTGTTGTTGTGGATGATTAAAATCCACCGAGTTGATTGTTGGGGTAAAGTTGTTGTTTCGTTGATTGTTAATCGGTGTGGAGCATTTACAACATTTTTTTTTTTGTTTGGTCAGTTACTCCATCTATTGTTATGCCGTGATTTTTGTTAAGGATTTTAGGTCCTTGATTGACGTTTGTGGTAGTAGGATAAGTCATAGTATTCTGGTTGGGGGTGATTAACCTCCCATTTGTTCCATACGTCTTACGACCGCTATCTATTGCCACTTGATCTATTCGGAGGGTGCTCTCAAGTACTTCATCGTAAGTCCTTAGTGGGAACTTTCTAGACTTCTTCCTTTACCTCTCTGCTGAGAGAATGAAGGAATAAATCGCATAGTTCCATCTGGTCCATGTTTGGAGTGCTTGCTAAAGAATAGAGGACTGTACGCCATCTTTGGATGAAATGAGCAATGATTCATTGTGTTCTTGCTTAATGTGCAAGAATTCCCTGATTCCTATTCTCAACAGTTTGTTCATGTCAAACACCTTGATGAACTCTAAAACAAGTTGTTTAAATGAATGGATGGAAGCTTCAGGTATTCTATAATACCAATCGAGGGCGATGCCCTCTAAATTTTTGGGGAATATTTTAGCAACAACCCCATCCCAAGGGAGCAGTTCTCGAATGGTTGTGGCATAGGCCTTAATGTGTGCATTCGGGTCTCCTTCCCCTTTGTATTTGGGAAAATCAGAAGAGGTCTTGGAAGCATGATGCTTCATATGGTGAAGTCTAAGGGTTCTTTCAAATATTTTGAATAAGTTCCTATCGCATAGGTTTCGACCATCGATGGTGCTTGCTGAGGGGGTGGAGGTGGAATGGGTTGTTGATATGGTGCGGCATATGCATTTGTAGGGACATAAGGAAATCCCTGTGGTTGAGTGAACATGCTAGGAGAAGAGAACATATCTCCTGTGGTGATTTGGAATACATGTTTAAGTATGGAGGAGTATTGCCCAGGAATGGATTATTTTGTACTAGACTCGGGAGGTATCATATTTTCCACCGGAACGGTGTTAGAAAAAAATGTGGTTCTAGTTGGTGTTTGTTGTGAATACTGAGGAGGCATGCCCAATGTGCCTATTCCTGTGAGGAGGTCTACTTGGCCAGTGATGATGGAGGATTGGAATTTCCTACCTGCATGAATTGAGAATTTTGACTTGCTTGAGCAAGTTCTAACCCTCTAACTTTTTCTACTAAAGTTGAGATGACTTCATTTGGTGAAGTCACAGTATTTTTCCTTAGTGGCATTTGTTGTATATCCTGAGGTTGTATAGGCATGTGGTACCCCGCTATGAATTGATCATTGCCCTGCCAAGTTTCACCGAGGGCATTTCCTATAGGTAGAGGTATGGAGGTGTTTTCTTGAAAAGAGACCTCGGGTCATGTTTGTAAACTTCCTATAGGTGGGTACATACTCCGAGAGCATTGTTCACTCCTGGCATAATGCACTGAATGTTCATCATCTAAAAATAGATATGGATCTGATTGTCTACTAATTTGTGGTCTAAGCAACACCTGAGGAGATGAACCAGATTCTCCCGTAAACGTCATGTTGTTTGAGCTTGAAGGCTCTGGTTGTTGCGTTTGAGTGAGCTGGTCCAACTCCTCTATTTGGAAAGAAGAACTATATCTAGTCCTTGGAGGCGGAGTTTGTGTTGACAATCGGTTAGTTGAATAGTTGTCACCCCATGCTGAGAGTGAGGGTGATGGTTGTCTATTCATTTGATCGTAGTATGCTTCAAGACCTAGGAGAGGTCTACCATATGCATCGAATCCCGACATATTCGGGGGTATATGAATACCCATAGAATAATGGGAAAGAGCAAAGGTGGATGGAAGAAGTGAAAATAAAAGAGGAAGAACTGTTTTGTTCATGTCAGGTTCACCAATTTTGTTAGTGAAGTTGATGTGAAGGCTAATGAGGTATAGAAGATGAAATAGTTGTTTGTTTCACGTTGGTTCACCAATTTTGTTGGTGAAGCTGATGTGAAGGCTAATGAGGTAGAGAAGATGAAACATTTGTTTTTTTCACGTTGGGTTCACCAATTTTGTTGGTGAAGTTTATGTGAAGGATAATGAGGTATAGAAGATGAAACAATTGTTTGTTTCACATTGGGTTCACCAATTTTGTTGGTGAAGCTGATGTGAAGGCTAATGAGGTATAGAAGATGAAACAGTTGTTTGTTTCATGTTGGGTTCACCAATTTTGTTGGTGAAGCTGATGTGAAGGCTAATGAGGTATAGAAGATGAACAGATTGATTTTTTTACGTTGGGTTCACCAATTTTGTTGGTGAAAGATGTGAAGGCTAATGGTAAGAAATGAAAATAAAAAGGAAGAATTGTTTGTTTCACGTCGGGTTCACCAATTTTATACGATGGAAAAGTGACAAGTGAGCATGGGAATCTACAAGTAACTCTTCTCACACCCGACCTCCCGAGGTCATGTCAAGACGAGACGGATGGGGATGGAATATACATGGGGTATAGGACAAACTAGTTAGGTAATCTTATGTCTTCGACACGCACTAATGGAATCTATGAATCTAAGGCAAAGAAGGCCCTCCTAACTTGAAATGGTGTGATAGATCATCGGTTGGCGAGGATGACTACTCGAAGGCTCCAATCAATATCGAGCTCTAGCGTGATTCGATCTATAGGTTGTGGGATACGTGGAAAATGACATGTGGGTGCTTCATGTATATGTCTCTCTAGACAGGGTCATGAAAATGAATGATGGACTGATGGTGGATTCTATGGGTGATTCTCTGGTCTAGTCCAGAAATCCTTAGCTTGATTAGCTACTGTGTCTAGTGAGGATAGTTGTGTGATAATGATTGGTGGAAGTGGAGTGGATCTAAATACTAATGTGTGTAAACCAGCATCTACGTCTGATTGACCTGTGGACTCGTTGGGTTGTGGGACCTGTGGATCACAACCATAGATTCATGGTTGTTGTGGACCTCCTATGGTCATGTGCAGAATCAATCCCTAACCCCTAGTATCCAGTAGTCATATGCCTTTTCGGCTTCTATATTTAGAACTAATAGTTGTGTAATCTTCTCAGAGTATCTTATAGGTGTTCTGGCAACTTGAATCCTTAAGCTAGTGTCTATATCGGTTAGAATGTCTCCTGCATCTGGCTATGGGACCAAAGGATCACAACCAAATTTTCTCTTTTCAAGCCCTTCTACAGTCATGTGGATATTTATCTAGGGTAGTATGTAGTTTGGCTGGTTTGACCAAAATGTATGCACTTTGTCATCTTCTATGTTTAATCCTCTTAATTGTGAGCTAATTTCTTGTAGGTCTATTGTTATCATTTAGAAGAATTGGATTCTGAGATTTTGATCTACGTCATTTATTGCTACCACAAGATTGGGTTGAGGCACGATTGGCTCGAATACGTATTCTCTGGGCTCCCTAGGTCCCGTGATTGTCATACAAAAGAAACAATGTAAATCTAACTGAAGCAAAGTAAAACTAACTATGTAAAGTATATCTACAACATATATAACTTCTATTTTTGTGTTTTTGATGAACTATTTGAATGAAATTGAAAGAGAAATTATTTAAAATATCTAGCAATTGACAACTAAACTAATGACAAAATTTAAAACAAACAAGGCAGATGAGTATAGCTACTTGCCTGTGTAGTTGTAAGTCTATTCTAAATAATGAAATAACTGATCTAATCTATTTGAAAGACTCTCGATCCTACCTCAGAAGTGAGGAATGAATCATAGTTTCTCAGAAACTATCAATCCCCACAGCTTCCCCGCAATATCAAAAGTGAGATTAATTGAAATGAAATGCTTTTACTATTCTATTTGATATACTTTAACTAGAACTTTGAAAGCTTGAACCTGGATTTTACAGAACAATGGCGAATCCGATTGTGTGTGGCTTTGTCCCCTCAGTGTGGTCTCCTCGTTCCTTCGTGCTCACGTGAATCCTAGAAAAAAGTGTAATGCTAGCATCAACAGAAGTAGGTATTGGAACAATGGCAGCTTTGGGATGTAGACTGAATACAATGCGAGTAGGAGAGGGATAGCGCAAGAGAACAGAGCTTGGCTTATGCAATTCCTAGCGGGATTTATTGCGAGTCATACAACACAAAACGTCTAGAACCTGAAGCTATTCTTTTTTATGAACAAAACCTGCAACTCTAATGGCTTCAGACTGAAAATGAAACTATCCTATCTCAATTGATTGTATGAAACAATAACAACACTAGCACAAGAAGATTATGTGGCTTCTAAACAACAAAACAACACTAACTATGCATGTAACAACTGAAAACTATGAATTCCTAAGAACTGAAAGACTAAAACTATGAAATGAGAAGATGAGAGGTAATTTTTTGAGGGGCCATTTGCTTGAAGATCAACCATCTATTTATAGAATCCCCATTTACCCAAAGGTGAAAACCAATTTGAACTCTTTAACCATAAACAATGCAAAAACACTATTTGAGGGAACCAGAATCATAAATACGAGCAAAGGCGGTGAAAAATTTGGTAAACGTTGAAGCCATTATAGGACCGCCGCCATGCTCAGGCGGTGGTTATGAGACCACCGCCTAGGTGGGGTGGCGGTTTCATAATAAAAGAAAATGTAAAGAAAAAGAGGGGAGAAGAGGAAAACAAAGCACACGGGCCTAAGCAGAAATGTGGGATGTTAACACATACTTGGAGATCTTTTCGGATCCCGAACACCTTGCGAGGATACCTGTATCATCATTGGGGCATGTGTTACATTAAATTAATTAAATTAATACCAATCCTCATAACATTCATTACGTAATTATTTTAACTATGCTAAATTTCCACCTCACCCCTCCACCTCACCTAGACCTATTCTTGGCATTTTTCCATAATTAACTAAGACCCGATCTCATTTTCCTTAATGAACTAAAATTTGGTCTAATCAGTAAAATCACATGCCTAATATTTCTCTAACCACATTCCCACTCATTAGAAGGGAATCTTCCATTCTGATCCGTGAGAATAAACCAACCTAGCCCATGAAATCAAAGAGATCTATCATTTTTAGTAAACCTAGGGAATCCCACCTTAATCAACACTGATTACCCCTAAACCGATGTCAGTCAACCCGGAACCATCGTTGGTTACCATTTATTCACCTTAGCAACCTTGTTTTTGGGTTGGCACATGTGTGCATAGTTTTGTGCTTAAGCTAAGTTAATGAACATAAAGACTAACACCTAGTAGTCTTTAATTAACAAAGTTAAAGCAAAGTGTAAAGCACCTTCAAGATAGACAAGGTTAGACAATAACATTATTTGCGTTTAAAACTTCAAAGAATAAATCAAACTAAGCATGTAAATTTTTCAAGAACCTAGGAATGAGAGCTTATCAAAGTTGGGCTACAAGACCCTTTTAACAACTCCCATATGACCCAAGCACTTTGGCTAGAAAAAGAGGCTTAACTCTTCAAGTGGTGAATTCTCAAGAATAACAAAGGAAAGATTTTAGTCTATTTTCTATATGCTTTGCTTTTGTCTTTTTAAGAAATTTAGGTGTGTGTGTGTAAAGGTAGGAGGAGGGCTCTTTATATAGCCCAATGGATAAAGGAATCACTACATCCCTTTTCATGTGGGATAATAGAGATGTTGAGTTAGTTATGGATAAGGGGGTCTATTAATTAATCAAGATGATTTAATTAATAGATGTGCAAGATTATAGAAGCTTTTAGAGGAATATTAACATGATTTCGACTATAGAAGGGATTAAATCAATTAAATATTGATTTATTAGTTTAATGAAAGGGGAAGTTAATTAATTAACAATAATTAATTAGTTTAGATAGAAGGAAGGATTAAATAACATAAGGTCATTAATTAGGTATTTGTTGGATAAGTGACTTAATTAATTAGCATAGTGTAATTAATTAATGATGATAGGAGAGAAGATGAGCATTATTGACAATATGTTGCCAACTTTAGAAAGGGGATAATTAGCACAATTTAAGTGTTTTAAATTGTTCACGCCAAATTATAGGTGTCTACATTTTCCCCTCTTTGGGGTGGCATAAGTGACGCCATTTAAAAGATAGTAGATGGATGAAATTTTGAAGGGATAGAAGAAAAATTAGTAGGAGGGAGAGATGCCCCCTCGAGCATCGATGGGGTGATAAAGGAAGACAAATGATGATCGAAAAAAGGTGAGAAATAGATGAAAGAATGGGAAGGGGTAGAATGCCCCAGGTGAAGCAAAAGGAAAGTGGTGAGAGGAAAGTGATGAATAATAAATATGAAGAAGTGGAGAGAAGAACTAGCCTCTAGCTTGCACATTGGAACACCTTCAGTGTCATCATATTGCCAAGAGATCTACATCATCGGTCCTTATGAAAAATATAAGAATACGAAAAAAGTAGCATGACATGAAAATCCATACTACGAACAATTATTCATTGTTGAAAACATTTTCTCCATGCAACATACAAAATTCAATGTAATACGAGAAAGTGAAAGATTCCTAACTTCCCGCAACATAAAAATGTAATGCAATATGGCAAGTAGACAAGCTAAACTAACAGAGAAACATGATGTAATGTTTTTATTATCGAGCTTGATTACAACCTATGAAAATCAAAGACAAGGGTTGATGATGGTGCCCCAAGAAAGGATACATGTGAGGGTAATAATGGAGGACACTTGGATCCGATGGAAAAGAAATGTGCACTATGAAACAAGTGCAAGCAACTCGTTGTGCCTAGAGTACAAACAAAGTAAGCAGCCTAACATTTTTTGATGGAGGTAGATCAAGATGATCTAGAAGTCGCACACATGAACAAGTGAGAACCAAAGAGCAATGTTTTATAGGATGATTTTAAATTTTTAGAAGTTTTCTGAAACATATTTGAATGTTTTTGATGATTTTTCTAACATATTTGAATGTTTTTTTTTTTTAAAGTTGTCTGAAACTATGTACAGGAATACGAGGAAGCGTGGATGTTCCCAGCGCTAGATGGGATGTACAAGGGCATAATTCCACGTGTGTGTGAGAAAGGTGAAGATGTAAAAATTCTTGAGCGATTAGGTGGGAGTATTCAAAGGCAAACTCTTCACAAGTAGAAGTGGGACCCAAGGCCATTATGGATAGGTTCAACATGATGATGAACGCAAACTAATGAAGTGCTGGAAAGAAGAAAGGATTCCCCCAACATAAGTTAGCCTAAAAGCACATGATAGAAAGGAAGGAGAAGCTTGTTTTTGTGAAAGGTGAGAAATGTGTCTCGCAAACATGGAAAACAAGTAATCTTATACACATGGATGTTCTGAATGAAGTAGAAGAACAATGTGAATGATATGAATGTAGCCTAGAAGCCTCGTGATGAAGAAGTGATTAGCCAAAGGCACAAATCATGAGATGAGATAAGGACTAAAGTAAGAGTCTGAACAAGGTCCAAAAAGAGACACTTGGTAACATACTAATCCTACTTACTCATAGAGGTCCAGTGTGTGTATGTGGAGTTTATTATCTCTTGAAGTGAAGATTTAATAAACAACAAGTGAAGAGATCCTGGCCAATGTGTAGGAATGATTTATTTTGATAGGTGATAGGTGATTTGTGAATGAAGGGTGGAAGGATATTCGTACATTGCTCCGCTGCCATCCAGGCATATATAGCCCCGATGGAGATGCATTTGATTCTAACCACAACATTTCTCTCTTGCGAGTTAGGCATCTATAGCCCTAGTAGAGATTATTAGAAATACCCCAAGAGAGAGTAATATATCCATTTGCTTTTGCTTTTTAGCTTTTAGATTTAGATTTTTTGGATTGATTTGATTCTTTTTCTTTCTGAAAATCTATTTCATCTCTCTTGTTTGATAAGGGGTTAAGAACCATAGATGGCTTGATGGAAGGAGGTGGAAGTGATTATGATGATGACATTGTCTAGTGTTAACAAATGTTTCAAAAATTTCTTTGCAACAAGTTTATTAAATGGTGAATGTGATAGGATCTCTAAGAGGTCAGTCATTCTTTAATTTACCAAGGTGATAAAAGACCAGGGTCAAATGGATATCATAGTGATAAATTTCAAAAAATGTTTCTGAATAAGCTAACCAAAATATCACTGAAGGGATGAAAATGGTAGGAATACTTGCAGAAGAATAACAAGGAAGGGAAGAAAGAAACATCCATGTGTACGTAAATACCTTATTGCAATGTTTGATCCTCATGCCTTTGTTTTTTGTTGTGTTTTCTCATGTTTTTTATATTTTTGAACTATTTTATGATTTTTTTTAGATTTTTTGGAAGTTAGGACCAACAATGTTAATCAGTATTAAAAGATCCAACACCGATGTGTATGACTTCCTTGATAAGGAGACTAGGCATGTTTGTTTATCAGAGTGATATGATCCCTGAACTCAATGATCGTGGTAAGCTCACACTCAACAAATTAATATGATGTGTTTTGAAACATGGGTTTCGTATGTGGAAGTTTGAGTTCCCTATCCATAGGTTTCTTCACTTTACACCATACTTGATGGGTATGTTGGTGTGCATTCTAGAATCACATTTGATTTTGGATTTTATGATCATTGGAGTTGTTGGTAGCTTTGAATCTCTTCGGATTTTGTATCTTGGCTTGATAAAGAACCTGTCTGGGTTTCTTATAAGCTAATGCTTGACTTGTTTGATCCGAGAAGTGGGAGAAGAATGTGGATGTTTAGAATTGATGAGAGGAATGGTAGTGGGCTTTCCACAATATTTGGTAGAATAATAATGTGATGGATGAAAAGGATATGGTCCAAGGATTAAAGAAGATGGGCTACTGGGAGGTGAGCCATAGATAGAAGATGAAGGGCTATTAGGATGTGGCCCAAGAATAGAATAAGAAGGGATACTAGGATGTGACCCATAGATAGAGGATGAAGGGATAATAGGATGTGGCCCAAGAATAGAAGAATAAGGGCTACTAAGACATGACCCATAGATGTAAGATGATGGACTATTAGGATGTGGCCCAAGAATAGAAGATGATGGACTACCTAGGATCGTGATCCATACATAAAAGAAAAGGGGCTAGTTGGACATGCCTCAAGAATAGAAGATAGTTTACTACTCGAAGATATCCCTCAAGTAGCAGAGGGAGGGATAATAGAAGGTGACCCACACTTGGATGAAGATGAAGGGCTATTTGACCTTAATCCCATAAGAGATTGTGATTAAGAATTATGATAGACAAAGAGTGATTGGGTGATGAGAAGATACATGCCATGGATCAATGCAAGACCAAGGAGTTTCATCACATAATGACAAATGTGAAGATGGAAGAATAAGAGGAGGATCAAGTTGCATGATCTAATGCTCTTCCTCATTTCTTGATGAAAAGAGTCAACCTTTTCTTCACAATATGTAGACACATCAAATTCTAAAGAGAATCCTTTCTCGTAATCTACTAAAGGAATGTCTTAATATTCCCCTATAAATGCCCTAATTGTTTCTTCATTCCGAAAGAGGTCAATTTGTATGAGTTTTTGATCGACCACCAAGGGTTGATTAGAAGAAAAAGGTTCACTTGGTGTGGAATACTTAGAAGATGTTTGATGATGATTAATAGAAGAAGATGATGTGAGAGACGAAGAAGATGTGTAGCTAGATGTCTCAAGAGTAGACGAAGGTGGTGTGGACCTACCTATACGATAGTATATCATCTATAAACTAGTAGGATTAATTCCAAATTCTATAGACTATGATGCATGGGTTGATTTAGATGTTTGAATCGAAGGACTTTGAGTCATACGAATCTTCAAAGAAGGAATATTTATTGGGGGTAATTGATGAGGAAGGTCCTGTGAAGAAGGGGAGGACCATGATTCAAGAATCACATCGGATGAATAATAACAAGGGTCCTACAAAGAAAGAGAGGACCGTGATTCGAGAATTGTATTAGATGTTTGATTAGAGGGACTTGGAGTCACACGTATCTTCAAAGGAAGAAGATGTCATTGAGGCGACTGATAAAAGGGGTCCTACAAAGAAAGGGAGGACTATGACATAAGAGTCATATTAAATGTATGATGAAGAGGTTCCTGCGAAGATAGGGAGGACCATGACATAGGAGTCACATTAGATGAATTAGGAGTCAAATTAGATGAATCTGAATAGTATTTTGGATCTGAATAGTAATTGGGATCCAAATACTAGTTTGGATCTGAATCATTAGAAGAATCAAAATAAATTTTTGGATTAGAATCAAAAGAAATGTTTTGATTATAATCCTCAAAAGAAGAGGAAATTTTGGATTAGACTTAGAAGAAGAGTGGGGGAACTCAAATAATAATCTAGATCAGAAGCATCCAAATCATACCACCGACTATGAGATGAAGGTGGGGAACAAGTTACCCATATGGTCTCTCTAGCACGAAGAACCAAATGAGGTTTGGTCATGATGGGTGTCTTTTGATTTATACAATGAAACTTTGATTCCTTATTGTCATATGTCCGAAGACCCTTGTGATAATCAATCATTCTTGGGGTCGTTTTAAGCACAAATGTCTAGGCCTAGATAGCATGATCAAACTTTTTCAAAGTGAAGAAGGCTCCATGTCGATTTGGGTAGCATAATGGCAACTAAATAGACATTCGTAAGTATGGAGATGTGTGTGTGATTTTTGAAGAGAACCTAAGGAAAATAGACATCGTGATGACACAATATTGATGAGATAAAAAGGGATTGTCCTAGAAAATAAGTTTTCTAAATGAATAATCATAAGGAACAATCATGCAAGTGTGAAACACAAATCCAATCAACAAGGAAATACACCATATGAAAATGTGTGTGTAAAGTGATAGTTCGATGTAAAGGTGATCAACACAATGTCAATATTTACGTCAAGCTTGAAATGAACAAGGCATAAATATTAACAAAGGGTAGATGTGACTCCCAATCAAAGGATACCATGACAAGTTCAACAACCAACAAGGCCTAAATGTTAAAGGGTGAGGTTTACAAATGTAAGCCACGTAACCACACCAATTGGACATGTCTATCAAGCTTTGTGGAGAAGTGAGATATTAGTGTCAAAGTGGTATCAAAACGATGCAAACAAAGTAAGCGAAACCTTTCAAGATTTGGGACAATGTTTGAAATCAAACTAAGTCAAAGTATACTAAGGATGTGTTAAAACATGGGCAGCGTAACGCCACAATGCAGACACTTAGATCATGTTTACGAGAAACGTGACATAAGTATCTTAATTGTGTCGAGACAATGCAAACAAGGTAACATGTCAAAGGGAGATAAAATGATGAATCAATCCTAACTATGATGACGATCCTGACGTGGGTATCAAGATCACAAAGGCTACCAATGATATAAATATGTCTCCACACACTTTAGACATTTAACTAACCCAACCACAAACATGGATGGGTGTAAATAGACAAAAAGTGGTGAAACAATCAATTGATAATGCAAAGGTAGTCACTCCTCTTCTGATCAACAAAGTGTCAAAAGAAAGTGAAGGAAGTAGATCAAATGGGGGTAAAACAAATGTTGGCCTCACTTCGACAGAGTTTCACCTTACCTTAGGGTAAGTGAAAAACCAAGAAAAAGCAACGCGTCACACGTTTCATGGTGAAAAACAGCTCACAACATCAACACCATTTTGACTTGGTCAAAGTGGGCTCCTGGCCAAAGTATATTCTCCTAGGTGGTTCTCTCTTGTCCTAGGTGTTACAAAGTTGTCTTAAGTGAGTGCTATTTACCCAAATAGTCCCGACTATCTTGGGAGTATCTCAGATTTACTTTACCCCCTTCGAACAAAAAGGGAAACTAGTGTGTCCACGTGTGCTCTTCCTGGGTTTGCCATATGGACAACCGGTAATGCTGTTTCACAAGGTAATACTAGTCAAGTAGGTAGTGCGGAGCACTTCATGTTTCATCCACAAGGTTCCCTCTTGTGTGGAATACTTTGGGGTTCCTGGTACCACCCACATTGTTGTAGCTTAAGGCGTTATGCCAAAGGGATTATGTTCTAGTTGAGTAGAGAGGAAGGTAACCTTTTCTAAAACCTGCAATACAGTGTTTTGAATATGGTGTGTTTTTATCTTTTTAACTTAAATATGGTTTTAAGTGGCACACCATTTTCAAACCTACAAGAAACACATGTATTAGAGGGTTTTGTTTTTTTTTTATGTCTCCTTCTTTAACAAGTGATTTTGGCCCTACATACCAAGGTTATTAATTTTCCAAAACATCATATAAAGGAGATAAGATGTTGTTTTTGATTTCCAGATCGTCTTAAGATGCAAGGAAAGAGCATACACAACAAGGTATCTCACTCAAATTTGTAATAAATGGAAAATTCCTAAGTACAATGTGAAAATAAGTTCCTTTTAACCAAATTTGAAAGCTAATTAAACTATTTTTCAAGTATGAAGAAAGTGGTGAAATGTTTTGATTCCCAAGATCACCTAGAAAGGTGCGAGGGAAGAGCATACACATTTCAAACCTTCACAAATAAAGATGTAAATTTTTTTTATTAAGTTAGTATAAATAAACCTAATGCAAAGGAAACCTGTAAACCACTTGTTAGAACCCTGCAAGAGTTAGAAAACCAAGAAAATCAAAAAATTCTAGAAATCCAATTTTTGCACTTTTTTAATGTTTTTAGTAATTTGCATTTTTGGAGGTCTCCGGGGAATTTTGGGAGTTTTGTGATAGAATTTAGTATACTAAAGGTATCTAAATTTTGGAATTTCCCTTGCAAAGTACACTTCATTATATTTTTGATGCCTATTCAAACTCCGAAACTAGGTTAACAAGTCAAAATTTATTATCAAAACAAGAAGCACTAAAATTTTTAACCAAAACCAGATTAAATAGATATACCTACGCCCTCTTTTATGTGTGTGTGCCCCCCTAACAGAGACACCTATGCCACTATAAAAGCATGTCCCGGATTAGGGTAGATGTGCCACTCTGTATTTTTGACTTACAGTGCACTGCGCGCCACTATAAGTGTGTGTGCGCTAAGGAGGTAAAAAATAATGCTACGATTTGAAAAGAGCGTCTGTGCTGAGAGGCACATGTGCCACCGTAAGTGCATGTGTGCCACAACCAATTAAAAATAATGAAAATTTCTCATAGAGCACGTACACCACCAAAAACGTGTCTGCGCCACCAAAGAGATGCCTATGCAGGTTAGTGTGAATGTGCTGATCTAATAGGTTTTCACATTGCGGTGATGATACGATCTAAAATGGTGTCTATGCTCAAGTTAATGCACCTACGCCCTGGTTAGGGTATGTGCACCGGGGTTAGTACACCTCAATAAATAGAGATTCAGGCTCGACGGTGCACTTGCGCCACCTGAGAGGTACTGCACCACCATAAATTTACTGTACTCCTATTAGTGTGCCTGCACCACTCCTGCAACCAAAACATGGCAAAAACACAAAAAATCTCACAATACTTCAAATTTTAGCAAGTTAGTTTAAAAATGGCAACAACCCATTAAAATGATGGCTATGAACAAGAACCTACACATATAATATTAGCAAAAATTCCAAGAAAATGGACATTAATTACTACATGTGCATATCAAAAGTTAGCCAAAATAATAGAATTTAAACTAAAATGCCAAGGGACTAGGTCCCACCGGGCATGCCAAATGTGTGCATAGTTTTGTGCTTAAGCTAAGTTAATGAAAATAAATACTAACACCTAGTAGTCTTAATTAACAAAGTTAAAGCAAAGTCTAAAGCACCATCAAGATAAGAGCTAAACAAGGTTAGATAATAACATTATTTGCATTTAAAACTTCAAAGCATAAATCAAACTAAGCATGCAAATTTGTCAAGAACCTCTACTCTTTTGATTAACAACAAAATTAAATGGACCTATGTAGGCTCCATGGCAATCAAAGTGGTTGTTTTTGATATCCAAGAACCTAGGAATGAGAGCTTATCAAAGTTGGGCTACAAGACCCTTTTGACAACTCCCATATGACCCAAGCACTTTGGCTAGAAAAAGAGGCTTAACTCTTCAAGTGGTGAATTCTCAAGAATAACAAAGGAAAGCTTTTAGTCTATTTGCTATATGCTTTTCTTTTTTCTTTTCAAGGAATTTAGGTGTGTGTGTAAAGGTAGGAGGAGGGCTCTTTATATAGCCCAATGGATAAAGGAATCACTACATCCCTTTGCATGTGGGATAATAGAGATGTTGAGTTAGTTGTGGATAAGGGGGTTTAGAAAGGGTTGAGTTAACTTTAGGAGGGTTTATCTTGTCCTTTAGTGACTCATGTGGATAAAGGGGGTCTATTAATTAATCAAGATGATTTAATTAATAGATGTGCAAGCTTATAGAAGCTTTTTAGAGGAATATTAGCATGATTTAGACTATAGAAGGGGATTAAATCAATTAAATATTGATTTATTGGTTTAATGAAAGGGGAAGTTAATTAATTAATAATAATTAATTAGTTTAGATAGAAGGAAGGATTAATTAATGAAAGGTTGTTAATTAGGGTATTTGTTGGATAGGTGACTTAATTAATTAGCGTAGTGTAATTAATTAATGACGATAGGAGAGAAGATGAGCATTATTGACGATATGTTGCCAACTTGCGGGAAAGGGGATAATTAGCACAATTTAAGTGTTTTAAATTGTTCAGGCTAAATTATAGGTGTCTACAACACATTTTGAGAGTAAGAGGATGAAAAGAGAGCTGCATGCAAGCAGAACCAGAGTCTTTTCATGCACCCAGACATCCACAACCAGTACAAGACAGATCCAGAGGTATTGCATTCACAGAAGCATTCCAGAAGCACTATTGTGGCACCAAACACCATTCTTCTGATCAACTACCATCACCATTCAGCCATCAAGCCTATATCACAGTAAGTATACCTTTTACCAACATAGTCTATTTCAATATAATAGCCTTGTTACTTTTGTTATCAGTTTATACTTTACATGTTATTTTCCAATCTTCTACCTACTTGTAGACTCAGCCATTCCTCTACCCATACCACCAAATCACCCATTCTCACCTCCTACACCTCTTTGAGTATACCTAAGACCTTTATAGACCTCCCTATCCATCCTTCCATATTTGTTTAGCTTCATTCCAACTCCTACAATCAGATCTCATTGAGTTCCTTTCACCTTGACCATACCGATGCCGGTCACCCATGACCATCGCTGGTCTCTCCTAAAACTATCACCAGTTGTACTAGACCAATGTCGGTCTCTGTGTTTCATACCTTTTTCCAATAGTAGGACCACATAACCTACTACTAAGTGACCTAAACAACCCAAAATCTGACCCTGACCAGTTCCAGTAACCTGACACCTACCTACCCTTCAGATCTGACTATAACCTATCCTGTTATATTAGATTTGCTTATTGTGCTTGAATGAGATACCTAAATCATATCAAATACAATAGGAATTTGTTTATTTATCACATTAATTTGTTTTAAACAGTGGATTGAAAACCATCTAGGGAGTATCACACTTCCCGGATCTAGCACATGCTAGGCAGTCCAGTATCATATATTGTTTAACTATTCTTTTGTGGTCTTGTTTTCTATTTTAGGTAGTTCCTCCCAGCCAAAAGGAATCTCTCATAGTCAGCATTGGATCGAGAAGTTAGAACATGTGCAACAACCATCAACCGACCAACAATAATAGGTATTCCTCCTCATCCCTTACCCTTATCTGTTTCATCTCAATAAAGTAAAGAAAATTGTGAAACAAGAATAACACATATCTTGAAAGCGAATTAATTCCTCTAAACCTTATATTAAGTTCTAATTCTCTATGATGACTTTTTCCACCTTTTTTCTTTTGGTTTTACTTCTTGAAACTATACTATTTATTCCCAAGAATAAGCGTTATCTTCAAAATATAACCCATAACTCTGTCTAGTTAGTTTTCAAGTGTTTAAGCCGCAAATTATTACCATAAGTCCTTATCTTTAGTTTCATATTTTCCGTAGGATTTTTAGACACCTCCTTTCAACTCTCTAAATGTCCTTATCTCTATAACAATGTCTTACATAAATTAAATCATTAAGTTATACTTTTGTCATGACTTTTTT
Source organism: Taxus wallichiana var. yunnanensis (assembly GCA_018340775.1). Taxonomy (NCBI): domain Eukaryota; kingdom Viridiplantae; phylum Streptophyta; class Pinopsida; order Cupressales; family Taxaceae; genus Taxus; species Taxus wallichiana. The sequence goes on along the minus strand of CM031234.1, from coordinate 907,887,360 downwards.
TTCCAATTTCTTAGGCTTACTAGTATGATATTGGATGTATCTTCAAAATTTATTCAATAACTTTCTTAATAGGGTATAAACATACTTACAATTCATTAAGCCTCAATATATTTCTCAAGATGTCATTTACCCTTCAAGATTCCATACATGTATTATCATCATATTCTTATAATAAAACTAATGGTTTGTAACAAGACTATTTCCCACAAGAGCATATAGTTGTAGTAGTTATCTTAACATACATAGGTTAGAACTAGTAATGGAGTTAGATTACCATCATGAAATCATCAGTTCAATATAACTATGTCATGTAAGAACACCATCCATTTTCATCACAATTCAAAACAACAAGATTATTTGAAAAATACTTCACTTATCTATAATTTCTAAATTTCTTGTTGTTGCAAATCAGCAAAGACACCCACGGATGCAAATCAGTTTCTAAGTTGATGTTTCAGAATCCAGTGTGATTACACAACATTGAAACCTCTCTCCAAGTGTGGGACTTGTAAAATGAGAGAGGAATCTCTAGATTAGAGGCTAGTTCCTCAAACTCCTCTGATCAGATCTGTTATTTGCACAATTGTAGAGGTTTGAATCCTAATCCTACTCTAAATTCCAAGGAGATAGAGATAGAAAGTGCAAAAATTGAAACTAAACTAATAGGTGATACACCAAAGGAGTGGTGAACACTTCTTGTTCATAAAAATGGACACAATTTCATAAAATGCAACATGAAACATCATACAGGATGATAAGATGCAATTAGAGGTCGAAATGAAGCAAGACAATACAAACAAAGGACTGAAAATTGATCACAGAGTTTGCACTGTCATTTTTCACTGTCAAAATCCTTGCATTTGCAACATCAAAGAGGAAGAAACTTGTTACAATCATGAAGAAGGTATGATACTTGCAAAAATCACTTGTTGAAGGTGAAAGAAGAAGCTTGCTATCCAAAAAAATGTTCAACCTCAAAAAATGAGCCAAATCTGGCTTTTACAATGCATGGGTCGAGCCCAGGAGAGAGAAAACATGTAAAAAACATGGAAGCCATTCCCCATTGAATGAAGATGCATTAAAACAGCATGGGCATCCTTACAAACCCATGCCCTGACATTTTTGGCCATGCTGAAGAAGAATGCGACCCATTTTGCATTAAAACTGGTTGTTGAAACGTCATTTCTGGCCATTACCACGTGCCAGAGGAGTTTCTTGATTTTATCTCTCCAAAATCAACCAAAATTCAAAATTGACCCTGAAATCATGTAGATAATTTCACCAGCTTTCCATTGATATAAAGAACGTAAAAATCCGAGCTCTAGATCGAAAGATATGGCGATTTGAAAATTTAGGGCAAAAACAGGCCAAAATCGGATCGGCGAGCAAAAGTTTGAATTTTTACCCATTTGGTCTTTGGAAAAATTTTCAAATTTTCCCCACACTCCACCACTCCAGGTGCCATGTGGCGGCTTCCTATTGGCCATGGGCCTCCTAAGGGAAAATTTCCCACAAAAACTCCACCAAGCCATAACTTGAAAAATATGAGGAGTTAGGAGGAAAACTTTACCTTTCTGGAAAGTTGAGAGAGAGCTCTATCTAATGGTGCCATTTTTAGAAATATTTGAGTGCTTAAAAATAAAAAATGGAGACTGAGGCACAAGAGAGGTAAGAACACAAGGAGTTAGCCACAAAAATGAGTAGGGGCACATTTTGGATAACAATTTTGGCGACTCAGAGGGGTCATCTACCTGCTAGATGAAGATACCAGTTGCCTGAAGCAGCCCATTGGGCATGGAGTCATAAAATTTTCTGTTCGAAACCCCAACTGACTTAGAATGTTGCAAGGAGGAAGATGGAATATCACTTGATGGAAGCAAGGACTGTAAAACATCTCCAGGGATAGCAAGCCTGTGCCAAAGCACTTAGGGAAAGCAAAACAACCTACAGCAAAACAATGTGCACAAGCACTTGGAGGAATGAAAACCTAAGCTAATATTTACAAGGTGGAGAATTTCCCTTTAGTAGCAATGCTTTAGATAGATTCCATTGACTGGAATCTATAGTTCTTCGCCATCCAATGAAGACAATTAGAAGGCATTGCTGTCCTTACACTTTGTGACCATGTATGGGCCACTCCAAATGGCATCAAATTTTGAATTCCTTCCTAGTTTTGCTCTATCTGCATCCCATTTTAACACTAGATCTCCAACTTGGAAAGATCTACTCTTGGCCTTCCTATCAAAGGTCTTCTTGATCAAAGCTTGATCCTTCTCCATTGCTTGGGATGCCTGATCTCTGATCTCTTGGAGCTCCATCAACTCTGCATATCTCACCTCCATGGGCCCAAACTCTAGCAACTCTAACTGCTTCATGAGTTCCAATGTTGGCAACTCAAGTGACATGGGCAAGATTTCCTCTCTTCCATAAACAAGCCTGAATGGAGAGTTACCTATGGATCTCTTGGGAGTTATCCTATTAGCCCATAAGGCTGATTTCAATTTGGTATGCCAAGACTTCTAATTCTCATCAAGAGTCCTCCTAATGATCCTCAACAAGTTCTTGTTGTAGATTCATCTAGCCATTACCCCGAGGGTAGTAGTTTGATGAAGTACTTAGGTAGATCTCGTTCTTGACAGCCCACTCAGTCACCTTGGATCCAATGAATGCTAATGCATTATCTGAGATTATTGTTGTAGGTATGCCAAATCTTGTTACTATCCCCTCATAGAAGTCTAAGATGCTAGACTCATTTGCTTCCTTGAGTGCTACTACTTCAGTCCACTTGGTGAAGTAGTCTGTGGCTGTCAAAATCCACTTATGCCCTTGGCTTGAATTGGGATTAATGACTCCAATGAAGTCCAAACCCCATTGCATGAATGGCTGGTCAACTGAAATTGGATGCAATGGAAGGGCAGCAAGCCTCTCTTTACCTATGAAGAATGCACAATTCTTGCACCTTTTGATCCACGCAAAGCAATCACTGAAAATCTTGGGCCAATAATAACCAGCCTTCATGATTTTTAGAGTTGTCACTCTTGGTGCAAAATGACCACTAGCTGGTCCACCATGGAACTCTTCCAACACCCTATGAATCTGATTTGTGCTAATGCATCTCAGTAGCACTCCATTCACATCTTTCTTGAACAAAGCACCGCTTACTATGGCATATGAGACACCTGAAATCGAAGTGTCTTCTTTGGGTTTTGTTCATCTCTAGGGCATAGGCCTGTGCTTAGGAAGTGCATTATACCTCGGGTCCAACAAGGAGTGGGGAAAGCATTATCCCCTTCTTGAGTGCTACCTTGCACATGGCTATCTTGAACTATCAAAACAGCCTCTTCTTTATTGCATACACCTTTTGCTTGCCCGAGAATCAGCTGATCACACAATCCTTTTCCTCTTACCAGCTTGGTGACCTTGATCTCAATGTCATACTCCATGACACGAGTGATCCAACCTGCCCTTTTCTCATTCAAATCCTTGTTGAGGAGGAAGTCCTTTACTCCCGCATGAGAGACCAACAACTAAACCTTGTTGTTTGAGACTAGATGCTTGAATTTCTTCAAGCTTCTGATTACTGCAAGTACATGCTTCTTAATAAAAGAATATCTCACCTCATAGTCATCTAGGCTTTGGCTGAAGAAAGCAATTGGCTGCTCATCATTGTCCTTGTTCTGCTGTACCAAAATGGTAGAAATGGTATCATTACCCCCAAATGCATAGAGGATGAAATCCTTGGAGAAGTCCGGGTTGATGAGAGTTGGTGCTTGAGAGATGGCTTCTTTGATTGCTTCAAAACTCTCCTTGCATTCTACTGTCCATTTGAAAGCCATGCTTTTCTTCAACATCTTGGTGATAGGTTTGACAAGGGCTGAAAAATCTGGGACAAACCTCCGAACAAAATTTATTCTCCCCAAGAAACTCTGAAGTGTCTTCTTGTGGCTTGGCAATGGTAGTGCTCTTATGGCTTCAACTCTCTCTGGATCAATTACTAATCCTTCTTTAGAGATAATATGGCCAAGGAGCTTTCCTTCATGTGCTAGGAAGATACACTTCTTAGGATTCAAAGACACTCCAAATCTCCTGCACCTTTGGAAGAATTGTCTCAAATGAGAGAGGTGGTCTGCTGCATTCTTTGAAAAAATAGTGATATCAACAAGATATATCAGCACCATCTTGTTAATCAAACCTTTGAACTCCATGTCCATTGCTCTTTGGAAGGTAGCTCCAGCGGTGGACAGCCCAAATGGCATTTTCCTGTATCCATAAGTTCCCCATTTGGTTGTGAAGGCTATCTTGAACTGATCTTCTTCCTTCACCATAATCTGATTGTACCCTGAGTAGCCATCAAGCAATGAAAACCTTTCGGAGCTAGCAACAACTTGTAAAATCTGCTCCATAGAAGGAAGTGGGTAATGGTCCTTGAGAGATGCTCTATTCAAATATCTGAAATCAACACACAATCTAATCTCTCCACTCTTCTTTCTAACTTGAACTAAGTTGGCAACCCAACTAGAATGCTTGATTAGGAATATGATTCTTGACTCAATCAACTTGTTCAATTCCTTCCTCATGAGAGGTTCCATGTGTGGATTGACTGGCCTTTGTTTTTGCCTAATGGGCTTAGTATTTGGATCCAACTCAATGGTGTGCTGAGCTAACTTGGGATTGAAACCTTTCAAATCTTTGTAGCTCCAAGAAAACACATCAGGGAACTCTTGACACAACTGTATGAACTCATACCTTTCTTGTTCAGTTGTCATCTTTCCAATTTGCAATGGTTTGTTCTCTTCCACCAAGATGGATACTGAATCTTCTCTCTTGACCTGAATGTTTTCTTTCTCTTTCCTAAACTGATCATTGGGATTGAAAATGGACTCCAAAGTGATAAGTCCCTTGGGCAGCTTGTTAGTTCTCAGCTGTACCACTTGGTCACCATACTGTTGTTCCAATTTTTCCTGATTTTTAGCTGAGAACTCAGCTTCTTCTTGCAAGAAATGGATGATTTTCTGGTCATTCTCAAACACTTGCCAACTTACATTGTTATCCGGCACTGAAGGCCTCACAATCACATGGATGTTTGGTTGTACCTTGTCCTTTTGAATGCTTTCCACAATATCAAAGGCTGCCTAACTGCCGCAAGCTTGTCAGCAGCTTGGTTTTCTTTTCTAGGAATGGATTTTATGCTAAATCCCTCAAAATATTCAATGAGGTCCCACACCCTGTTCTTGTAGCACTTGAGTAGATTATTCTTGATAGCATGCTGCCCCTTAACTTGGTTTACAATCAATTCACTGTCACCAAAGACTTGCAAGTTCTTTATTCCTCTCTTTATTGCCCAATGCATCCCTTGCACCAAGGCTTCATATTCAGCAGTGTTATTGGAGCATGCAAACTGAAATATAAAAGCTGAATAATAATTTACTCTTGAGGTGAAATAAGCATAGCTCCACCTCCTACACCTTGTCTACTCCTTGATCCATCAAAAAACAGCTACCATACCTCATTGTCATCCTTGTGGTTTGGCTTGGTGATGCTAAGAATGGGCTGATCTTCTTGATGTATGTAATAGACCCCTAGCTCAGATTATTCTACTTATTGATAAGGATCAAAAGCATGCACCTTGTTTGCCCATTCATCAAGAGTTAGATCTGAGATGCTTCCAACCTTGGTGTCAACTTCATCAGTGCTTGGGTGATCTTCTTGATCAAATGCCCAACAGTTGGCATTGATCTGACTTGGAGTGTAGGGCTCAATGTGGAATTTTGCAATAGGTTCAGACCTGATTGTAGCTTTGGTTCCATACCTCATTTTGAACAGCATGTGTGACCAATCAGCAGAAAAATATCCTCCAATCTTGGCTGTGAAATCTCTTGACAAACATAGGGCAAAGAGTGGTGGAAGGTCTATAACTGATACATCTTGTAAAACAACAACATTTGGACATGCATGCAAGGTAAGACTCAAGTTTCTAATCACCCCAACTGTTGTTACTGTTGTCCCATCCAATTGCACTACCCCTTTGGATATGGTTTCATATTGAAGTCCTAGCTAATTAGCTATTTGCTTGGGCATCACTGAGCTACTTGCCCCGAATCAATCATGCAATTTTGCACCAATTGGTTTCCAATGATTAATGAGACATAAAAAGGAGGGGGCTTCAACATTTTACCTTGCTGTCCTCCATGATTCCCTTCAGGCTGGGCAGCATTTGTGAGCACCTTCTCTTGCATTTGGACTTGCTGATTCGAAGTTGGCCAGTCCTTCATGGTAGCTTGTAGCAAATCTCTCTAGCCTGGGATAGATAGGGATTCCCACATTGATATATTTACATTTGTCTTCTTCATCTGATCAATGATACTAAATGGTGATGAAGGATCTCTTTGTTGTCCCTTGGTTTGCATATTCATCCCTTGCATGTGGGCAGCAACAACTGGTATTTGAGTTGGTCTAGGAGTTGTTCTTGGCTGCCCTTGTGCATTTACAACTGGATTTTGTTTGCCAACCATTTGTGGAGCCATAAAAGGTTGTGGATTGGTTGGAGCTAATGGTTGTTCTTCACCCAAATTCCTTCTTTTTGACCTTGTGTTGGCTGCAACACCTTGAGAGACTATTTGATTTATGCCACAAAAATCCTCTACCTGCCAGTTCACAAGTGTGGTGTCATTTGGAGTTGATTGCTGTTGGAATGTTTCTTTTTGTTGGTTGTTTCCTTGATTGCCCTCACCCTCCACACCAGTAGTTGTCACCATTAATGCTTGATTTAAGGCACCGTTGAAGCACATAGATTGGTTGTGAGGTTAATTGCATGGAAAACACCAATCATACTCCTAAGCAACATTGTTTTGTGTTGGCACCAATGCCTTAGAGGAAGATATAGCATTTGGATTATAGGGCTGAAATGGGTGCATTTGCGGGAGGCCTTGCTTGATTTAGATTTGCAGCTGGATTGGGTGGTCTATGAGGTTGATATGGCTGCTGTTAGGCTGAGCTTGAGGCTAGAAGGAAGGTCTAAAACTTTGGGCTTGTTGCCTCTTGAGAGTAACCAGCTCATTACCTAAATTTTGCAATTGCTTCATGACTTCTTGAAGCTCATTTGGGGCACTTGGAGATGAAGTAGAAGCTTCATTTGAACTCTGATTTCTAGGAGTGGGAGAAGGAGCCAAATTAGGTGCTTGATTAGTGTTTGGGCTCTCTAAACTTGGAAACAATGGCATGGGAGGTCTAGGGGCTAGTTTGCCAGCTTGGATCAAACAATTTTCAGCCCTAATGGCAATGCTATAAGCCATAGGGATAGTTATGCCTCCCATGGACTGAATCAACATAGAAATATCAGAATTTAGAGCTTTGAGATAGTAAAGAAAAGCACCTTCTACTGTTGGCCTGACTGCCACTGGAATTCTCTCCCAAGTCCTTTGAAATCTGAAATTAAAATCAGTCAGCTGCTCATTGGGAGCTCTTTTGATAGTTGTCAGCTGCTCCAAAAGGGACAAGTTGTCTCCCTTTTCCCCAAACTGCTCATGGAGGGCTATACATAGCTAATTCCAATTTTGAATAGAACCTGAGGAAAGACTCCTGAACCATTGCAAAGCTTTCCCTTTGAATGAGGATGCCAATAGTTTGACAGCAACTTACATCTCATTGATCTCATGGATTGCACAAATGTTAGCAATATCCTTAACATGATCACCAGGTGAGGTCTGATTTTCTCCAGTGAAGTATGGAATGTTCTTCAATGCTGCAACTGGGATTGGATTTTGTGCATTGAGAGAAAGTGGGCTTGCCGCCAGTGAAATTGACATAGGGGTTGTTTTGTGCCATTCTAATTGGTCTTAGAACCCTTGTTGACTGAATGAAAGGCCTACCAGGTGGAGGAGTTGAGAGAGTTCTGTTTGGTGGAGATGGAGACCTTTGGATTCTCCTCCCACTTTACCTTATTCTTGGAGATAACTGCAGATATTCAAATAGCACCTCTTCCTCTCTAGCTCTTGACCTTGTGTTGATTCTTCTCATGAGTTTTCAGGTCTGCACTACCAAAACCAGCTGATTCTTCCCCTTGGAGTCGCCAGATGTGTAATTTATAGCTCTTTTAAGCAAGAAAATTACAGCAGATGCACATCAAATTTGTTGCAATGAAAATGAGACCTCTAAGGTCCCACTGGGCATGCCAAAACTATTGTTGCAAATCAGCAGCACCCCTGGATGCAAATCAAGTTTCTAAGTTGATGTTTCAGGCATCCAGTGTGATTGCACAACATTGAAACCTCTCTCTAAGTGTGGGACTTGTAAAATGAGAGAGGAATCTCCAGATTAGAGGCTAGTTCCTCAAACTCCTCTGATCAGATCTGTTATTTACATAATTGCAGAGGTTTGAATCCTAATCCTACTCTAAATTCCAAGGAGATAGAGATAGAAAGTGCAAAAATTGAAACTAAACTAATAGGTGATACACCAAAGGAGTGGTGAACACTTCTTGTTCATGAAAATTGACACAATTTCATAAAATGCAACATGAAACATCATACACACACCGATAAGATGTAATTAGAGGAGTCGAAATGAAGCAAGACAATACAAACAAAGGACTGAAAATTGATCACGCAGTGCATCTTGTCATTTTTCTTTGTCAAAATCCTTGCATTTGCAACATCAAAGAGGCAGAAACCTATTACAATCATGAAGAAGGTTTGATACTTGAAAAAATCACTTGTTGAAGGTGAAAGAAGAAGCTTTCTATCCAAAAAAAATGTTCAACCTCAAAAAATGAGCCAAATCTGGCTTTTACAATGCATGGGTTGAGCCTAGGAGAGAGAAAACATGTAAAAAACATGGAAGCCATTCCCCATTGAATGAAGATGCATTAAAATAGCATGGGCATCCTTACAGACCCATGCCCTGACATTTTTGGCCATGCTGAAGAAGAATGCAACCCATTTTGCATTAAAACTGGTTGTTGAAACGTCATTTCTAGCCATTACCACGTGCTAGAGGTGTTTCTTGATTTTCTCTCCAAACTCAACTAAAATGAAAAATTGACCATGGAATCATGTAGATAATTTCACCAGCTTTCCATTGATATAAAGAACATGAAAATTTGAGCTTTGGATCGAAAGATATGGCGATTTGAAAATTTAGGGCAAAAACAGGCCAAAATCGGATCGGCGGGCAAAAGTTTGAATTTTTACCCATTTGGTCTTTGGAAAAATTTCAAATTTTCCCCGTGCTCCACCACTCCAGGTGCCACGTGGTGGCTTCCTATTGGCTGCGGGCCTCCTAAGGGAAAATTTCCCACAAAAACTCCGCCGAGCCATAACTTGAAAAATATGAGGAGTTAGGAGGAAAACTTTACCTTTCTGGAAAGCAGAGAGAGAGCTCTATCCAATGGTGCCATTTTTAGAAAGATTTTTGTCTAAAAAATAAAAAATGGATACTGAGGCACAAGAGAGGTAAGAACACAACGAGTTAGCCACAAAAATGAGCAGGGGCACATTTTGGATAACATTTACATTATTCCATTTAGATCTTTGAGCCTCCATGTATCTTCAACACCCTAATTACAAACTATATTCACCTCCTTCTACCTAAATTGTGTATTCTCATTTGAATATATCACTATTATGACCTAAAATAGAAGTAGTTTCGCTAACCTAACTATGATGAGAGTTAAGTTTAACACATGAAACCCTAGTTGGATAGGTGAAAGAACCTCATTTACATAGATAGGGTGTTTGATAATATTTTACATCATTCATGCTTCTAAACCCCTAAATACATCTAGAAATTCAAATATTCACAATAGTGAATTTTTGGAGGAAAAATCCAAAATGACCATATTACAACATAAAAGGACCCAAATGAGTTAGAATCCATACAAAGACAATGAAAGCATCCTCATAAACCTATCTCAAACCAAAATTTTCAAGCAAACTAAAAAAATCTTTTTACAAGTGAATGATGCTCCTGTATCAAAGTTCAAATATGATGTTTGTGATTTACAATAGGGGTAAAACCCTATTTAAAATAGGGATGAAGGGACATGACTATGGTAACCAATGGGCCAATCCTTCCTCAAGAATAAATGGTAAATAACGAATAATTATGTTTTATTATTTATTTACATGAGCTTTTCAACCCGTGTTAATAAATAATAAATCATTTATTATTTAATTAATTAAATGTACTAAAATTCTAAAATAGGCCACTTATTCATTAAATGTTCTAACAATTGAAATAATTTTAAGCACCATCCCATCAATATAGTATTAAAAAAAAGGTTATTTCATCTTCATAGGATTGTTTGAAGACGTCTTGAGGTTATGTTTGGAATTTAGTTATCAAAAATATTTTTATTCAAAAACAAGTCATATATCTCAATAAAACAACATAAACCTCAAACCAATTTTCTTTATATATAGGATACAATTTATCTATAACATAAATAATGTAACTTATTGTTGGGCCCCAAAATATCAGCTAAGTACAAGAAGGTGCATGGGCACGTGAGACCTAGTTGAAGAAGGGCATGCGGGTTGAAGGTACACAGGGAAGGGTTATGGAAGGATTTTATAGAATATGCGGTGCGTAGGTAAGGAAAAATAGGTTTTGTACTTAGTCATATTTGGCATCCCAGGCAGCACATGAGAAAAGCATGACCCTTGTGGATAAGGTGCCAGCCTGGCGATTGTGGATCAAAAAGGGAATATTCTAAGCATGCGATGGAAGGTTCCAGAAGACATCATTACAAGGAGTAGAGAGCTTGGATTTGAGAAGGCATGCTCCCATAGAGGACCACTTTGACACTTGGTGACTGATTTGTAACTTTTGAAAGGCATGGTGGTGGGTGCTAAGGTTATAAATACAAGCACGATAGAAGATAGATATAGAAGGAAAAGGAGAGAAAAGAGGTGAAGCCCTATAGAAACAAAATGGAGGATGTTATGGGTTAGGTATTAGGAGAGCTATGTGAGAAATGGCACACTTAGAGGGATGGGTTTTCATTCTTCTTTGTAATATGATGAGCATAATATAGTTCTGATGCATGACTTGGCTCTGCATAGTTGTATGAGGATCTATTATGACCTCAAGGGATGTAATGTGGGTTATTAAATTTGTTAATATGAATATAATGCTCTGTTATAAATCATTTGTGTTCAACGAAGTATAATACTTATGCATTTAATTTTTGTATGAACCACCTCCATGTGCTACTTCTTATTTATCTTATTTGTATACAATGAGATGACAATTATTTTTAAGTTCTTAAGAATGTGGTATAGTTATTTTATGTCTTGCATTTGATTATTTGTCCTAAGATGATGCATTCTCACAAAACTCACATAAAGGATAGATTCAACACCCGTGCGTGTCTCGGGTGAGCACCTAGCACCCATTGGGTGATAGGCCAGTGTGCATGGGACTAGAGTATTGGTTTAAGGGTATAAACTATGAATACATATTGGTTCCATTATCAGGACCTTTTTCAAAGTTGTTGAGAGAAATGGCATGCATCTTTGTACCAGATAATGTGTGATGACATAGTGCCTAACCTTAGAAAGTGTTGAAACATGGTTCAAAGCACAGAGGATGAGTGTGCTCAATGATTCATCATTGGACCTATGTTTAATGCATGTAGATGGGTAGAAGAGAACTTATACGATGAGATATATGAGATTTTCTTTTTCTACTTCCCAATAGAACTATATGAATAGCTTTCAGCATACACATCTAGATCAAGTTGGTACCATAGATCGTGCATGTGGACCCAAGATGAATATCAGAGTCCGTAGGATATAGATCGACTTGGACGCATGTTGTTGATCACCGATGGAAGAGGGTGTTGACCAATTATACGTTAGAATATTCCATTTCAACGTATTCTTACCAAGAAGTTACTAAGTTCAACATTATGAGGGATCTTAGAGGATCATTTTTGCATGTTATTCCTTTTCCTATTAATCTCTTGGTCATTACTTTGAGTTTAGAAGCATTTCCCATTGCCAACTAAGCTTTTATGAGCACCGGGAGAGGAAGCTAGGGTGGAGGAATATGGCATAAAATGTGGTTGAGAAATGAAAGGGAGGAGAGATGACTCAAGTATAGAAAAGCTCGTGAAAGGGAGATAAATAGACAACGCAAGGTTGCAAGTGTGAAAAATCTATGGAGGTAGATGTTACGGGAAGGAGTTGAGGTTCACGTAGAGGACATGGATCCTGAGCGTATTAGCTACCCCATCTTGGAAAGCGTAGGAAAGAAGCTCCTTCATATTCTTATGAGAGTTCATCACATGGAGAGAGAAGAGCCATCGCACGCATCTAAACCCACTTGGTGACCAACCCCTAGTACTTGGTTTTCTAGATCAAGGGAGAAGTATTGTTGACCCAGCAAGTATTAGTGGGAGTGACCGATCTTCCCCTAGGAGATATAACTTATCATTTGGAACATCCATGGATGTGTAAGCCATTCTTGTACTTGGAGGAATCTTTGGACAAGGTGTAAGTACACAAGATTTGGGTATCACATCTAGGAGTGGCGTGGGACATATAACTAGTGGTGGAACAATAACATAGACCATCGGTCGTAGTTCGGTGGGACATTGGGAACCATTGGTGTAACCACTTTAGGTCCTTTTTGACTACAAGAGGTGGATCTAGTTGGTCGGGATGAACAAGACCTAGTAGATCTAGTGAATCTGGTGGAGGAGGAAACAGGAGGAAACCAAGGATTTGGATTGGGAGGAAAATGACCCCAGCCACCTCCCCAAGTTTTTTTTAGATGTCTTTGCACTTAATAGACTACATGGGTATTGAAGATGCTGCAAACAATGTGCACAAGTTTGAGTTACTATGGCACGCAAAGGGGATCACTACTAAGGAGTGGAAGGAAAGTTAGTTTGTAAAAATGTTGCAAGGAAAGTGCATAGTTTGTAGAGGAAGTATGACCCCAATAAGATGGTGGTAGACTACATCATGTTGAAAAATGCCTTCTTAGTAGAGTTCCATATCCCAGATTTTGAGCAGAAGAGCATCAATTCTCTAAAATATATATAGCAGGAATGTCAGAGAGTGTGTGGGAGTATTATGCACATTTAAAGACTCTCTTTCCAAAACTATCCTATGACATTCATCCTTCTCAACATGCTCAATGGTTTTTGGAGGATTGATAACACCATTTAGAAGGGCTCTATTGCACAAGAATTTCAATGACCCATGTGAGGAATTGGAAGTTGCCTTGTACGTTGAAGCTGTTAGGAGCGTTGATACTAGTGTTAGTTCTTTTCGGAGGCTCAAATTACTGCAATGGCCAAGCATTTGGAGAATTTTTTTGCAAAATCAGCACATGAGGTTCGTAGTGGGCTTTGGTGTATAGAATGTGAAGTGGAGGGGCATGCAAAGGATAGTTTTCCTTAGAAGTTGGTGCATGTTATGGCGATAGATTGTGAGATCTGCCATGGGGATCATGATGTAAGTAGGTGCCCTCTACTACAACATGCAATCTGCAAGAATGTTTCTTGTTATTGTAAGATTTGTACCTCTACAACCCATTATACCAAGGATTGCATGTTGATTGATTAGATCCATGATGCTATTGATCTGGGTGTGTGCTAGACTAGCCTTGCAAGCAGTTTTAAGGATGATGACCATCATTATGAAGGAGCACATAAGAAGGAACATGTGGAAGAGTTTTTCACAGAGGATTTTGTGGTCACAATAACCACGGAAGAGGACAAAGTGAGTTCTCATGAGGAATGTGATATAGTTGTGGATCTACAGAGCATTACAAACATGAGTGTCTTAATATATTAAAATGTTCATGGTGCGGAAAGAAACATAAGTATGAAGAGTGTCCAGAACTTTATGAGCATATGAACAAGTAACACCGGAAGGATAAAGGAGGCTGGGATGGTAAGCATAGAGAATGCCAATTCATAATGGATGCCATGAGTGGCGTGTGAGTCGAGGACTAGAACTGTATTGGTGACGACATGAATAGAGGCCGCACACATCGGGAGATTCCCAGATAAAGGAAACTACTTTCAAGAGAGGAAGTAGTACATGGAAAGTATCCGGACCCTGCCCATCAGAAATAAGTGTACTAGGAGACTATGGATGTGCTTCAAAGTTTACAAGGGGAGATCCAATGTCTCAAGGAGCAATCAAGGCAGGTGGAGCAATAGAAGGATAATAAGGTTCTAAGGAATGACCTAGATGAGGTCAAGGAAGTATGTAAAATGTTAAGGTAAGAGAATATTATTCCCTTGCTAGGAGAATGGTTGAGAGAGAAGGTACCACGCATTAGAGTAGAGTGTGAAAGATATAATTTTCATGCAAAACTTACTCCTCACATCCTTGAATATGACAAGGAATTTACTCTAAATGTGGTTGTTGATGGGTGGCTTCGAGCAATATTCTCATCAACAAGAGACAGAGTAAAATTTCTTACCTTAGATGTCTAACATCAAATGGGATGGCTTGCATTACAGCCATCTTCAAATGTGTTGTATATGGTGAACAATAGTAAGGCAATGCCCATTGGAGTCCTAAAGGATGTAGTTATCACCATTCAAGGGGCCAAGTTCACTGGAGACTTTGAAGTCTTGGTGCTTGCTAAGGAAGAAAACTTTCCAACATTGCTTTGGCACCCATGGTGTTACAAGAACAATGCCAACTTAGGGTTTAACAAAGGGTATATCAGCTTCTAGAATATAGAAGAAAGGGTGACCATCCCTTTGACAGATGGAAAATCAACACCCTACATGGATCCATTGGTAAAATAAGTCCTTGATAGAATCTATGTGTGTTCCATCGAGAGATCCCGAGATAATTCACCCCATGGAGGGAGTTATCCGGTTTGAAGATACTCGGTCCTTGAGTGATACCACTAGTGTCATATGTGAAAATTAGGTGCATGTGACTTATGAGTTAATTGGGTTACAATTAATAGCATTTGTAACAAGGGTGAAAAAGGCATGCTCAATCAAACACATGGGAGGAAAGAAGTTTCCAAGTTACTCTAGAGGGGAATACCCTAAAATTTTCTTACAGGAGATGGAATCTCAGTGGAAAAATGAAGACAAGAGAAGGGGAATGCTCAGTTCTAACCTACTTGGGACTGCAACACGTGGTGGGATACACATCAAGAGAACCTTCTAGAATGGTGCGAGGTGAGGATTGTATTTTTTGTAAAGTTTTCCAGAGAAACACACCAATGATCATACAATACTACCATGGTAAAGAGGTCACTTCATTTCATATCCAAGCATGTGAGAAGGCCTGGATGGGAAGTACAAAAGTGTTACCACCTTCATTATGGGTGCATAAGTTATATTCCACCTTACAACATTGTGTGCACATATAGTATATTCATTCAGAGATGCATTGTCAAACGGGTAATTGGTAAGAGTTGGCGGCTGATCTCATACAAGATTTCGAGTATAGGAGTACTAAACCATAAGTGGATAAGGTGTTATAAGTGATCAAGCACCTTACGACGGGGATGGTGCTATGATAGAGGATGGGCTACTATAATTTCTAGGTGAGCCTTATTTGGAGACACACCTCAATGAAGAAGAATCAGAGGAAGAACAACTTGGGTGCACATGCATGGAAAAAGAAAAAGGAAAAATGGTCTATGTAATAGACAGAGAAGAGATGGAGAATTTGGATGCTAACCATTCAGAGGGTATGCATGAAGTAATAGAAAGCATTGATGAGAAAACACACAACTACCGTGAGCCCTTAAAAACAAATAAGGTTAACATTGGGATGGAGGTAGAACCTAAGGAAGCTATCATCGGTGACTATTGGTTGGAAAAAGAAGTTTCAAATATCATTGATCTATTGCGTGAGTTCTAAGATTTTTTCCCTCATGGGTACCATGAACTCAAAGGAATTCACCATTCCTTCGGAGAGATGAATATCAAGTTGAAGGAAGTTACACGCCTGATTCAGAAGAGGCCTTATCGAATGAATCCAAATTTATGCTTACGGGTTAAGGAAGAAATAGAAAAAATGATAGCATCTGGTATCATTGAGGAAGTGGAAGAGTTAGAATGGATAAGCCCAATGGTTATCAATATTAAGAAGTATGGTAGGATAATAATTTTCATTGACTATAGGGATCTGAATGTAGTATGTGTCATCGATCCTTTCCCAACCCCCTTTATTGAAGAAATTTTGGACGGAGTATCCATGAAAGAAGTGTACTCTTTCACATATGGGTTCTCAGGGTACCACCAAGTCAGGATTACAAAGGAAGACCAGAGAAAGAAAACTTTCTCAACTAAATGGGGAGGTTTTTCCTACATGGTTATGAATTTTGGATTGAATAATGCACCTTTTGTGTTCTCACGCATTGTGGTACAAGCATTTCTGGACTTCATCCATAAGTTTCTTCAAGCTTACCTAGATAAGTGGACTTTGTATGGATTGGTGAAGGACCATCATGACTGACTTAAGGCTAAGGTTTGAGAGATGTCCTAAATTGAGGATATCCTCAATGTTAAGAAATGTGTCTATACTACTCCATTTAGAACCCCTGTTACGACACATTATATACAAATACAGCTTACTAATAGATCCCACCAAAGTTGTAGTTATTGTAGAATTAGGTGAGCCTACTAGTCAAAGCACAATGCGTGGATTCCTTGGACATATGGGGTATTACAGGAAGTTCATCAAGGGATATGCCAAGATCACCATGCCCTTCGAGTAATTCTTTGAAACACAAAAGTGCCTTTCATTGGGGAGAGGCGTAGCAGAAGGCATTTGACACTTTGAAGGATAGGCTTATCACGATACCCATATTATGTTTTCCCTCTTGGGATAATCCTTTCCATGTGAATTTAAATACCTTGGGGAAAACTATGGGAGCAATGCTAACACAACCTGGTGAGGGAATTGTTGATCATCCCTTATGCTTTGCAAGTACAAACTTGACACCAACAGAGAAAAATTACACAACTACTTAACGTAAAGCATTGTCTATGATCTATGCACTACATAAGTTTAGGTAGTATCTATTTACAAAACCATTTATATTCTACAGAGACCATATGGCATTGAAATACTTAGTCAAAAATCCCGTTCTACAGGGGTGCATATCTTTGTTGGGTCCTATTATTTCAATAGTTTGAGTTCAAAGTGGTCGTAAAGCTAGGAAAGAGAAATTCAAGGCGACCACTTATCAAGGATAGACACAAGAGAGCATGTGCAAATCATTGAGGATACCATTCTAGATGCACAACTATTTCGGTTGTGGCACATGCCCTCAGACTTGGAAGATATCACAATGTTTTTAAAAATAGGTGTGGCACCGGAAGGGATGAAGGCTCTGGAAAGAAAACAATTAGCAATACACACCACACCTTACATGTTGATTAGTGGAGACCGTATAAGTTAGGTCATGATGAGGTTTTATGCTGATGCATATTAGAGCATGAGTATGTGGAAATTATGGAGGAAGTGCATGGTGGGATTGTAGGAGGACACTATGCAGGAAAGGCTACCGTGCGGAATATTTTATTAGAAGGGATTTGGTGGGAAACCATCTATGAGGATTGCATTAAGTTTTTCAAGGCCTTTGACTATTTCCAGTTCCTTAGAAAACCTAGAAAGAGAGATGAAATTCCCTTCCAACCAATAGCCAATGTTGAACCATTTGAAAAATGGGAAATCGACTTTGTAGGGCCAATTGTACTAGCTGCGTGAAGGAGTGTTTTACAATATATCATCACTTTCACCGACTACTTGACACGATGGGTAGAGGTAGTGCCTACAAAGGATTTCACCACAATGACAATTGCTATATTTTTATTGGAAAACATAATCAATAGATATGGTTTCCCTTTAAGTTTAATAAGTGATAGGGGTACTCACTTCTTTAATGAAATAATTAGGATTATGTTCGTAGAATTTATGGTGGCCCATCATAAAAATACCCCATATAACCGTCAAGAAAATGGAACTATTGAGGAATTTAACAAGATACTAAGTCACACATTAACTAAGATTTGTGACGTTGGAAGACAAGATTGGGATGATAAGGTATCATCCATTCTATGGGCATATAGGACAACCTATAAAAGGTTGAACAAGGCCACACCATTTCAATTGGTGTTTGGCATGGAGGTTTTTTTACCGTGGAATTCATGTTACCTTCACTGCGTAAAATGCGTGTAGGAGGGTTAGTTGATGAACAAGTGTTGGAAGAAAGAATTGATAAGTTGATGCAGTTAGACAAAAGGAGGTCACTTGTTAGATGGAGTCAGAAGATAGAAAAAGAAATATAGAAGGCATGGCATGATTTTCATATCAATAATAAGAAGTTTGAGGTTGGGTAGTTGGTGTTGTTGTATGATTACAAGTACTTGCACCATCCTGGGAAGTTGAAAGTTCATTGGTTGGGACCTTACATCATATCATACATTCTTGATTTAGGAACTTTCTAATTACAAGTGCTAGATGGGACGAGGTTACTAGGTCACTTAATGAGATTAGGCTAAAGCCCTACTATAAATAAGTCTTCTAGGTGTTTGTAATAAGTAAGTGTTGCCAATTAGTTTATAATTTCCCCTTATGCTTTTTATTTTCTTTTGTTTCCATTTCTCATTGCTTGTTCCTTTATTTTATTTTACTTTTCACCTTGTGTGCCAATAACCACGTTATTTTTCCAAGGTTGTGTATGCGCAGAAGACCATGCATCTATTTTAGTGTGGGGTGAAGTGATGCGAAGTATAATCCATTAATACAAGTTTGAACCTGGGAGTGGAAGTTGTAAGAAATGGCTTGGATGAAGGATAAAAATGCGTGTAAGGTTAATAAGCATGTAGAAGAAAAGGTGGACAAGGATGGTTGGTGTCAAGAAGGCTTTGTGGAAACCACATACAGAAAGGATGAAGAGCGCATGAACAACATGAGGTAGGAAAAGGCAAAAATTGGGTAAAGTATAGAAGAAGTTCCTTTGATGATGTGGATGCATGCGTAACATTATTTGGTCGAGTTGGATTTTTCACCCGGAAGGTTGTAAAGGGTTTTTCGCATAGGATGTGGTGCGTGGGTAAAGGAGCTTAAAGTCAGCTTAGTCAAAAAAATTATATTTAATGTTAAAGTAAGTTGGTAGGTGGTATAGCATTTAATGCGAAAAAGAAGAAAAAACTATAAATATAAGGTCGGGCAAGTCATTTGTTACCTTGCATTTATGAAGTAGAAGAAGCTCTTGTGAACTAGGGCATCTAGAGAGAATTTGTGTGAAGAAAGGAGAATCCAGAATTTAAGTGTACATATAGATTAGATCTACAAACCATAAGGAGGAAGTACATGGGCGTGAGGAAGGTTGTGTGAAGAGCGTCATCTTATAGAAGGATTTCCTGGTTAGGGTTTGGTAGCTAGGGCATGGAGAAAAAAAGATTCATTTTAAGGGTTGAAGCTTCGGAGTGAGATTTGGATTGAGTAGAGTAGAAAAGTAGAGAAAGAGGAAGGATTGTTTAAGATCATCCCAAACAAAATAATGGCATTAAGGAAACCAACCATTTCACCAAATAAAACAAAGTGAAAGGGAAAGGAAATAAAATCAGTGCTTATCACAAGCACCAATGAATAACGGTATGTGGAAATGCAGTACCCATATGGGGTATTTCTAGGAAAATAATGGGATTCACACCTACCAAAGATGGCTGTAAGCAATTATAATCATCACATGACCACAATAGAGAAGGAAATAGCATTGGATATGGTCCGATCAACTAACAATAGGATGTCAAACGTAATGCCCATTTACAACAATGATGTGAAGGTCAAATTAGAGAAGGCTGGACTATTACAGTTATATGAGTTTCCCTACTTTGGCAAGCACGAGTGCATTTATCGATTTGCAGATATCACACGTGAATGAGGATCATTTTTATTTTGTAGGGTGTAAGATGCGCATCACACCACAACTGATATCGAAGTTCACAGGCCTTAATTATGAAGGAGATATCATTGATGATGATCTAAGTGACAATGAGGCTATCAAGGAGATTATAGCTGCATATGAATACAAGAAGGGGTCACGATAATTTGACATCACTGAGATACCAGACCTAGTGATGAGGATGGTAGTGCACTTAGTCACCAAGATCAATGACTAGGAATGATGGACAAAAGTAAACAAGGCATAGTTGAATGTATGTCAGAAGATATTAGAATGAACCATCTAAAACTTGTCTGTTTTCATCATGGATGAAATTATAAGTAGTGAGTAGGAGGGAGAGAAGATAATTTTTAGTAACCTCCTCCTCACCACTGTGTTTTTAGAGATTGGAGTTCCCAATAGGCCAAAACAATTTTTTTGGGAGTATCCAAAAAGGATCCCTCACCCACAAAAAGGTTTGCAAAATATACTTGTGAAACCATGGCAACTTCTCATAAGGCACACCTAGACAAGTGGTATAATAAAATGCATGATGCATTTAGGGATGAGTGGAGGATCCTAGAGCATTTTCCCATGCTCGTGGGTGGAGAGGAAGAACTTGCAGTATACCAACACTTTTGCATAGGCAAATTTATGTTGACATATGATAATATGAGTCTGTGGTGTAAGCTACCCTTCTCCTTCACTGTGGTATACTTGAAGCCAGATTTAACCAGTTCAAAGAGGCCAAGAGACTAAGGTTTGACCTTAGAGAGGTAGATATAGACCACTATGAGCTGCACCAGAATATCTTCTACCCAAATAAGCATATGTACATGGAAAGATATGTCTCCCACAAGATACATATGATGAAGCCTTTAACGATGCCAATTGTAGGAAGGACTGCAACAAGGGTGTATCTATGCATAAGGCAAAAAATTGAAAATGGAACTTATTTGGAGAATGATGTCTCCATCCTGAAGACCCTACAGGAAGGAAGAAGTTAGCACCTAGAAAGAGAAGAGGTGTGTAGAAGGCACCAAGTGTTCAAACCACACAAATGGTGAGTGCCCCAGAGGAAAGTGCTAAGCCTAGTACTTATGCTTGGAGAAACAAGTCTCTTGTAAAGGTGAAGACCCTAGAAAAGAGGTGTTAGAGTATGAAGATCCCCTCACCTAGGAGGAATTGCCAAGGAAGACATCACCTGTCAAAGAAAAGGAAAGAGAAGAATCTCCTGTATTAGAATCCCCAATAAAGAAGAAGTAGAAGGTGATTGATGAGGTAGATTCAGAAGAGATGGAGAATCTAGATGCCTACATCAGCGATAGGGATGATGATGATGAGCTAGAAGGAGGTGAAGACCATCCTATCTATGAGATACATGATTCTAAAGAAGAAAGAGATGAGGAATATAATGAAGGAGATGAGAAGGAGGATGAAGAAGAAGTTGAGACTCAAGGCAAGGGGGTAAGCAGAGAAGAAAATACAAAGGATTAGAGGACCCCATGCCTAAAAAAGGAATAGATAAATGAGGTCGTAGAGAAATAAGTGGAAAAAATCATCAAGGACTTGGTGGAACAAGAAGTAGAATGCAACACGAGATGTGGTGATGAAGGAAGCTGAGGAGGAGAGTGTAGGAAAATAATATGGCAGCATGGGAGGAGATACTATTTTGGCTATAAGATTTTAAAAATCCACACACATAGAGAGGAAGAGCACAAGAAACACAAGTTCAAGAAATGGGCTACATTGATGATCGATCAACATGTTGTGTGCGTGCTTCGAGAGCACCGTGCCAACAGAACAAATTTTAGCCATGACTTCATTTGATGAGGAAGGTGCATACCCTTAGACAAGGAAAATGCTATCATGGGCATTTGAATCCCATATTGATGAGCCTGAGTTTAAGGTAAGCTAAGGAGCATTGATGAAAGTGCCTAAAAAAAAGGGATAAACTCCTTCATGAATTATCAATGATGATTGGATGATCAAGTCTATAATGTGCTAAACAAAGTTTCAATTGAGGTTGAAGCTAGGCTCTTCAGAAGAAATGACAAGGTGAAGTTCCTAGAGAAAAGACTTGAGAAAAGGGAAGAAGAGCTCCTTGAAAAAGAAAGGCCACGAAGCAAGAGGAATTAATTAGCACTCAGTTAAGGTGTGAGCTAAAGGATGAAAAGGTAAGAGTGCGTGAGGCATACAAAAAGATAGAGATGATCATGGATGCCATTGCATTAAAACATCAAGACTTAACACTACCCACACAAAAGTATGGATCATCCTTGCAATTCCTATAGGACTTGACCAACATACTCACCTTAGAATCTGCAGAGGAGGCATTGGCACACCAAGAAAAATAAAATAAGATGAAGGTTGTGGAAATTTTTGCTCAGTACAACAAGAACCTTACCGATGTAAAAGTCATTGTGCAAGTTACGGAGGCCACCTATAATAATTACGTAGATAGGGATAGAGTGGAAAGTATCTTAGTTGCCACTGATGAAGAGGAACTCAAGGAGTTCTAGGAAAAGAACAAAGGGAACAAGGATGAGAGAGACAAGATCCTATCTGAAGTAGAAAAGAAATTAGAGGCCATTGAGACCTTGTAGGGCTCAATCAAGAACCAGCTGAAGGAATTGTACCCCTAAATCACTCGGAGGATGGATGCACTCGAGGATTTGGGCAAACAACTAGAGGAGATCATAGATACAATGAGTGCTAAGGGAGAGGAGATGAGTTTTGAAGAAGTGAGTGCCCTGGTGGGGGACCTCTGTCGTGAGCTCAAAGCGAGGTTGACACTTGGGGAAAGTTAGAAGTATATTTAAGGGAGGAATTCCCTCTCCTCCTTCAAGTAAAGTTCCCCATTATTTCATTATTTTCCCCATTTTTCATCATTCCTTTATACTTCCATTTCAAACATTCGCAAGGATCCACAATTCTTTATTTCTCTATTGAAGAGTGTTTCAAGGACGGATAATGAGGCATAGTGTGGGGTGATGTTGGCCCCCAAAATATCAGCTAAGTACAAGAAGGTGCATGGGCACACGAGACCTAGTTAAATAAGGGTGTGGGGGTTGAAGGTGCATAAGGAAGGGTTATAGAATGGTTTTGAAGAACATATGGCATGTGCATGCAAGGAAAAATAGGTTTTTACTTAGTTGCATTTGGCATCCCGGTGTAACACATGAGAAAAGCATGACCCTTTTGGATAAGGTTCCAACTTGGAAATTATGGATCAAAAGGGAATATTCTAGGCATGTGATGGAATGTTCTATAATACATCATTACAAGGAGTGGAGAGCTCATATCTGAGAAGGCATGCTTCCATGGAGGACCACTTCGACACTTGGTGACTGATATATAAATTCTGAAAGGAATGGCAGTGGGTGCTAAGGTTATAAATAAAAGCACTTGATAGAAGATAGATATAGATGTTAAAGGAGAGAAAAGAGGTGAAGACCTGTAGGAACAAAATGGGGGACGTTATGGGTTAGGGATTAGAAGATCCCTATGAGAAATGACACACTTAGAGGGATGGTTTTCATTCTTCTTTGTAATATGATGAACATAATATATTTTTGATGCATGACTTAGCTCGCATAGTTGTATGAGGATCTTTTATGACCTAAAGGGATGTAATGTGGGTTATTAACTCTATTAGTATGAATATAATGCTCTGTTATAAATCATTTGTGTTCAGGAGTATAATACTTATGCATTTCCTTTCTGTATGAACCACCTCCATGTGTTCTTGTTATTTATCTTATCTGCATACAATGAGATGACAACTCTTTCTAAGTTCTTAAGAATGTGGTATAGTTATTTTTGTCCTGCATTTGATTATCTATCCTAAGATGATGAATTCTCATGAAAATCACATAAAGGAGAGACTCTACACCCTCGTGCGCCACGGTGAGTGCCCAATGCCCACTAAGGGATATGCCGACTTGCATGGGATTAGAATATTGGTCTAAAGATATAAAATAGGACTACACTTATCCATTTCCACTATTTTTTAAAATTCATCTTGTCTCTTATCCTCTATCTTCCTTTCGTATGCACTAATGATAGCTAGAACCTCATACATATCAAAAATACTAAGTGTCTTTCCTTCCATAAGCATATGCCAACACTTTCCCTTTCTATACCTTGTTTTATGCCCCTTGGATATAATAATATTTATTCAATTTTCTTCCAATAAGGACAACAATTTACAAATAATGTTAATATGGGAAGTTTAAGAATGTTTTTTCCATTTGTCTTATCTATTTTTTTAGATTTGGGTGTAGTTTTAGGAATGTAAACTAAAGAAAAATCATATAATTATTCCCAACTTAAATGTGGATAATATTTATATAAATAATATAAAATTACCAATGTGATAATTCTTGGATAGGATAATGAACTCAAATTACCTTCTACTTCCCTAACCATTTTTTCTAGATGTTTTAATAAGAAAAAGGAATTTTCATAAGCTTATTATGTCTTAAGCGAGAAATATTTTTGAAATTATAACAAAAAATCAAAGAATGGTGACCTTCACAAATGAAATAGTGCTAAATTATTTTTATCATTTTAGGTTAAAAATAAAGGATATTAGTGTGCTAGAGACCATTAATCAAGGTAGAAATAATATCCTTAGGAAGAATAAAATCATACTTAAATTAGGTTGTTATTTTGACCATGTGCCAACACTACCTTGTAACCATAGAAATTTGCTAAGATTTCCTCATTCACCTTAATTATTATTCCTCTTACCTTTTATTTATTTTTAGTGTATGATTAAGAAAATTATTTTCTACCTTATCTTTATATGCATATAATATCTTCGTCCTAGAGATCTAACTAAATTTTATTAGGAGATCAAACATTGCTGGTTATCTTAAAACCCCTTATGGATCAATGGCTCTGATAACTTTATCATCCCCATCACATAAATTAAAAGAGAGAAAAAATGAAAAATAATTTTTTTATTATGAAGTGGGAACAATCAATTTGCAATAGTAATAATGATTCTACTTCCACAAATTTTAATGCAACAAGTTTTCCACAACTACCCTTTAATAAAATGAATAGATTTAATAACTTATTATTTCCACAAATTTAGTAACTAAATATTAGAATGCTTCTATCCATATTTATGTGAAATTACTTTTAAAATACCTAAAAATCCTTCTCATCCTTTCAAAATCACCCCTCATTTCCCTTATGTTATAAAAATGACTCCTTGTCATCATTAGAAGATTAGCTATCAAATCTTAAGGATTATTTTTCCATTTTGAAACCACTAATTGCTCCTACATATCAAGATTTAAAAAATACCCATTTTAATTCTTATTTGTAATTTTAGTCCATTTTTATGATTGAGGATTTTATCATTTTTAGGATGATTGAAATTAGGAGTTTCCTTCTAGTAGTAGAAAATACTTCTACTATAGTTCTCTACAAATTAGATTTAACACTCTAAGTTAAAGCTTTTGTTGTCTTTATCAAGAGTGGTTTTTTTCCAATTTTTTAATTCTTGGTGAAAATATATTTGAAAAAATGTAATCAATTGAGACATGGAAATCCATTATTTTTCACTCTACAAACCCACCTCCTCTCTTTGCCTTATAATTTCCTAATTCAGAATGAAGATCGACCATATCTCCCATGTCTTATTTCTCAAGCTTATCCTTGAAATTCCATGAATTGGTATTCAAACAAAACCAAATGTCCAAGTGGTTTATACGTGGGATAACCTCATTTGTATCCATATCCCGATGAATATAATACTTATAAGAATATATCGAAACATATAATTAAAGATTATCCCTACCTTATGAATCAATTAAAGAAGTCCTACCATTATCATAAGAACCCTAGGCTTGTTGATCAAAAGTATATTGGAAATGGGTTTGAAGATAAAATACTCTAATGTTCCTTATATATTGGAGAATCTTCTAGATTTTTTATCTCTAACACTTCCATATCCAAGGAAAGAAAATATATGTTATAGTTTTTCATATGTTTTTCAAGGTGATCACAACATGAATTTGATGCTTATTCTTTAAATAATCTATTTTATATGTCATTTTAGTTAATGAATAGGGTGTTCTCATTAACAACCTAATCCATCAATGGATTTTCAACTAAGAGTCTGTTGAGGTTTGGAAAAACCTAGAATTATTCCCAAGATAACCACACGTAAAGAAAATTTATCTTTGATTTTTAAATTCCACTTGTTGAATAATTTCTAGTTTTTATACCTTAATTTTAATTTCCTCGAGTATGATTAAGTATGATTAACCTTGAATTTTATATAGACAGATCTAACCTCAAATATCATAAATGTAACACCCTTGACAGTTGTTATTTTCCTCCTTTGCATTTCAAGTGTTGACATGTGATTTTCCTTATAAAGATATGTTCTTTTGATTGTTGGAGATCATGCTTGATATGGAAAAATCATTTCTATTCTTAAGATCCTTTGACTGAATTGGAATGGCTTCCTTGAATCCATTTTTCACTTCTTGTAGGTGAGTTTCAATCTGGTTTAAGAGTTGTAAACTTATCTATTAATCTAACTCATCCTTGGATCAATTTCAGTGATCCAAGGAATGTTTTAAATCTACTCTGTTGAACGAATGGTAAATTGACATTCCATGAATTAAGAGACATATTGACTAAACTTTGTTGTTACAAGTTCTTTGATTTTTGTGTGAACGTATTTCCATTCAGTTGTATGTTGTGCTTGGGTCCTTGGAGATTGATCATGGCAGGACATTGCTGAAAACATGAAAATACAACCTATTCACGACATAGGAAGGATTCGGGATCCTAAAAAGGACTATCCTATGGAATTCTAAGCTAGGTAAGAATATTCACTACCTAAGATATGTCACTTAACAGAATTATTATTCTAAATTAAAGCTTCTTATTCTAATTTGTTGGTTGATTGGCATCCTAACCTAAGCTCTGTGCTAAAGGATATGGAAAGGTTACTAGGCTATTAAAATTAACCTAGAACCTAATACTATAAGGTTTTATGATGATCTAACCTAATGCCTAAAACTATTATGTTGTGAATTAATCTAACCTATGTGGAAACTACCTAAGGCTATGTGTTAAGACCTATGGTGGAAATTTGTTGTTAGGGTTATATCCTAAGGTATGTATTATAAACTACCTAAGATCTAACCTAAGAAATTTGATCTATCCTAAACTAATGGGTATGAAAGGGGAATTAGGTGGTTGCATGCATTAAGGGTGATGGTTCCTATGGAATTTATGTTATTGATAAGGTTTTTAATGCATAGGGTACTGCCAGTTTTGGTAGGGGCTAGTGACTTGGTGGAGGCTTATGTGGAAGTGTCACTAAAATGGAATTTCATGTTAATTTTGATTTGGCATTCGCCAGACTTGGAAGGTGGTGGAAAGGAAGGATAGGCAGGAAAATTGGAATTAATGAAATTTATTATTTTTATTTTTGTGCACAACAGTCTTGGAAGGCATGCAAGTGGGTTTGTCTGGGGTTGTTTCACTTTGCATGTTTCACGATTTTTTCTCTGCATGCTCTCTAGTTTTTCAAACCAGCAGATTGAACTACACTTAATGGCTATTTTTGAAGTCTTAGACCTATTTTCGGTTCATGGGATGTATAAGAAGCATTGTGGAAAAAGAATATGGTTGTTTGATCTTTCGTGGGGAAGAGGAGAAGTTGTGAGCTCGGCTAGAGGTCTCCTTCGATTTGGCGAAGCACTATCAGGCATGATAGGCTCTAACCATTAAAATATCTTGCTTTTTTCTAAATGTTTTCATTAAAACAACTCGATCTATTAAGATTTGTGGATTGCATATTTTATCTGGTTATTTGCTTGCTGGGTTTTATAAATCTTGTGTTCTTGATCATGAATCCATGGTAAATATGGTTCTGTTTGGAAACTTACGTTGTGTTTGTTTAAAAACATGATACATGCATGCAAAAACATATTTTGTAACTCTGCTTGTCATTTTTGTATCTGGTAATTGAAGGGTTCTATTTTGATGACCTTTGTTGCTAATGATTATTGTGCTGAGTTATTTGGGAACCTCGACTTCCACTTTGTTACTGTGGAAATTCATGTTTGTTGATCTTGAGCTTGTATTTTGCTGTAATTTGTATTCAAGCTCGTATTTTTGTTTGGATCCTATTTTGGTTTCGTGTTTGATTTGAAGCTGTTGATAGAGATTCTAGTACTAAGGAATCGTGTTTTGATTCTTGTGATGACCTAGACTGTTGTTGAAGTCCGTATATAGCTTAGAACTTGTGTTTATTTTCTAGTGACCATCTCGATCATTATTTGAAAGTGTCTCCTTAGATTTGGCGAAGCACTTTATCGGGCATGATAGGTGTAACCATTAAAATATCTTGCTTTCTTCTAAATGTTTTCATTAAAACGACTCGATCTATTAAGATTTGTGGATTGCATATTTTTCCGGTTATTTTCTTGCTGGGTTTTATAAATCTTATGATCGTGATCATGAATCCATAGTAAATATGGTTATGTTTGGAAAATTACATTGTGTTGGTTTAAAAACATGATACATGCATGCAAATATGTATTTGTAACTCTGCTTGTCATTTTTGTATCTAGTAATTGAAGGGTTCTATTTTGATTACCATCGCTTGCTAATGATTATTATGCACGATTATTTGGGAACCTTGACTTCTACCACATTCGTGGAAATTCGTGTTTGTCGATCTTGAGCTTGTATTGAGTTTGTATTTTGCTGTAACTTGTATTCAAGCTCGTATTTATTTTTGGATCTTGTTTTGGTTTCATGTTCGATTTGAATTGTTGATAGAGGTTCTAGTACTAAGGAATCGTGTTTTGATTCTTGTGATGACCTAGACTGTTGTTGAAGTCTATATATAGCTTAGAACTTGTGTTTATTTTCTACTGACCATTTGAACTGTTATTGAAAGTGTCTCCTTAGATTTGGTAGAAGCACTATCAGGAATGATAGGATCTAACCATTAAAATCTCTTTCTTTCTTCTAAATGTTTTCATTAAAACAACTCTAATCTATTAAGATTTTTGGATTGCATAATTTATCTGGTTATTTCCTTGCTGGGTTTTATAAATCTTGTGATCATGATCATGAATCCATGGTAAATATAGTTCTATTTTGAAACTTACGTTGTGTTGGTTTAAAAACATGATACATGCATGCAAATACATATTTTGTAACTCTGCTTGTCATTTTTGTATCTGGTAATTAAAGGGTTCTGTTTTGATGACCTTCGTTGCTAATGATTATTGTGCTGAGTTATTTGGGAACCTTGACTTCCCTATTACTATGGGAATTCGTGTTTGTTGATCTTGAGCTTGTATTTTGCTGTAACTTGTATTCAAGCTCATATTTTTATTTGGATCTTGTTTTGGTTTCGTGTTTGATTTGAAGTTTTGATAGAGGTTCTTGTACTAAGGAATCATGTTTTGATTCTTGTGATGACCTGGACTGTTGTTGAAGTCCGTATATGGCTTAGAACTTGTGTTTATTTTCTAGTGACCATTTGAACTATTATTGAAAGTTCATTAAGTACATGACACTCATATTTTGTTGTTGGTATAGGTCTGAACCCCAATAAGAAACTTATATTTCATTTGAATTGGAAAATAGGGTTTGATGAGATGTTAATAGGAAATGGAAGCTCTCTGCTTTTTTGAATTGTTAATAGGTATTTGTATACTACCTTGTTTTAAGATGTTGGTGTATATTTGAACTCATGTATGAGATTCCATGATGCGACACTGTATAATTTAATTATTACTAATGTGTTTGGAAATTGTAACTTGAGCAAGGTGTCGGTTCTATTCTGGTATTATTTTGGGTTTTATTTGTTTAAGATGTAAACTAAAAAGAGAATATGCTATTGTCCTGAACTTGTGTATATTCACTTGAGTGGTACCAAACCTTTGTGGGAGCTTATGTTCAACATTGTGCTCGAGAATTGTATTACGAGTCCTGAACTGGTTATATTACAAATATGATCGATTGGGTCTTGGATTTTAAATAGGGTTTATTACTTGGTTAAATGATTTAAAAACTCAGAACTCTTTTGGAACCAACTACATGTGCAAGGAGAAAAATTAGAGGCATGGTTTAAATGGGTAATTTTAGAGTTGTTAGTTTCCTATTCAGGTTTTACACTTCTTGTTGGGTCCAATAAATGAATGCTTGAGTCTTAAGGATAAAGGAAATTGTGATTTCTTAGGGATGTAGTGTTGTTTTAAACTTCACTGTTATACTGATTCAAGCTAAAAATGGAACTCATGCCTTTTTATGGTAAAGATTTTAGGGAAGGTTTCAATACGTTTTCTTCTTATTCTAAAGTTGATCTTGAACTCTCCTTTGGGAATAAATTTATGAACTTATTTGTTTGTATTAGAAAAAGGGAATTGTTGTTAAGTATAATGAGATGAATTAAGGATTGAACCATATCCTGTTAAGATTCCTTTTCTAAGGTTGTTGGGTTAAGTTCATTTGATTGGAACCACCTGTTAATTATTCTTATAGGAAAAGAAGATTATTACATTGTTTAGTCTTCTTGTACATAACATTTGACTGAAATAAAGTAGAAAGAGATTGATGATTGGTTTGTTGAATAGAAAATGTAAACTTGTTGGTTGGCTGTTTTTATTAGATTAGTCAAAAACCAGGATCGACTCCCAAGCGCTACTACAAAAGAGAGGGACATAACCAGAAATAAAATAGAAAGAAAAACCCAAAAAGGGGTCTTAGAAAAATGAGTTAAATAGGCTTAACTCTTACTTGTTGGTTGGTTGTTGATCCTTTATTTTCCTCTTGGATTAATATGTGATTATGTTATGATGAATATCTAAAATGTTGAATTTTAAGGTAGTTGACCTTTAAATGAAACAGTTTAAGTCATGACATGAACCTATTTCTGCTTTGTGGATGTTATGTGTTTTGGGCATAGTTGAAATGGTTTCCCTTCTTCCTTTGCTTAAAAGTTAGGTGAACCACCCTACTAAGAACCATGTTTTATACACTTCTTTTTCTTATAGTAAAGATAAGTGTTGTATTCTATTATTGTAGAATTGGGAACAATGAGATGATAAGATTTGTTGTTTGATAAAGGTAATTGTTAGGATCAATTGAACTTTAAATTGTAAGGAAAATGTTATATATTCTACTCTCTCTCTTAGAAGTGAATTCAGATTTATTAATGTATTCCTTCTTTGATTGTTGTTACTTATGCTTATAGTATGATATACTAATTGTTTCATTAAAGCAGGGTTGTTTTTAATGGAACAATTAGTGGAATGCACTTCATTTTAAGGCTTAGTGCTTATCATGCTCAATTCATTGAACCGATCCGTGCTAGCAATTTTCATCCTCATTTTATACATTAGAACAAGTGAATTTTTTTTTTTTGATAAATGCTTACCGGTTCTAAATACATAATTTAGAACTCACAAATCAAATAACCATTCTTATAATAAAGAAAACCATATGATGCTGTAATGACTCTGAGTACCTCCGATCTATTCATTCCATGACTCTGTAATCTACCGATCTATTCATGAGTAATAAGAGTTGGCGTTTTTATTTAACACTCCACTCTTGCGGGTTCTCTCCCTATTCTCGGGATTCGTAATGCTCATCCAAGGAACCTATCTCGAATAATTGTTACCATTATTCATCGGCATCTCATCCTTAGACTAGGTGAATTAGGACAACGCAATCAGCAAGCTTGCGATACTTTGGCCAAAGATTTGAAACATATCGCTTATGTCTCTCGTATTCCTTAACGGCATACTCGTCAACTGGAATACGTCCTACACCCCATTCCTAAGTTATATAGAACGTCTTATACCGACTTCACACATAGTCCTCCTATCCCAAATTATTCACTCGGAAATGGATTAGTAAGGTGATAACGTTATATGGATGCCCACGAGGACTAGGGATACGATGACATACTGGTTCAACCCTAGTTAAACCAGTGTGTCAAGATACCCCGAATCTCCTAGGCAGCCTTATAACGTGACCACATTCCTAATCGGTCCCAGAGTAACTTGTTCGAGTTCATGGTGTAAATCTTATCGATCAATGCAAAGGGTGTCGTCACAAGACACCTGCATTGTTGTATCTTCGAGAAGATCCTAACCTTCTCGGAGGTACAACCCTGCAGTTGACTTGTGCCGTCAACCTTTAAATCCACCTCGAAAAGATCTACTTATTAAAAAGTGTTACATACGCTGAGTTAAATTATATTAAAAGACGTTCCCCTAAGGTTAGCCTTTCCCAATCCCTGGGTTCCTCACCTTAGAATGACCTTTCTTAATAAAACCCTTTACACAGAGAAGTTATTAAGACTAAGGTTCCATCAAGGAGTTCATAGAATATACATAATTCTAAATCAACGAAATTGGACAATAACCCATAATCTTCACATGTGATTGCCAACAGAACCCCTTTTTGGTTTATTTCAGTTCTCATTACTGAATTTATATCGTACTTATAAGTATCAAGATATAATGATTAAGAATCCAATTAAATGTTGTCCTGGCTTAATCAAGACTAGGGATTAATAATTTAATTCAGCTTGTTTAGCGTTCTGCTTAGGTTTATTTTAACCCTAGTTTCCAGTAAGACAGTGATCTATATTTCAATTTAGCTTTAGATAGAACACACTAGAATTGCTAAACAATCATAAGTATTCAGTCACATATTCTTGCAAGCTTACATTGATAATCACAAAAGTCTCCAAATTATACAATAATAACAATGCTCTCAAGATATTTGAACCGAAGAAGGTCAAACTATCAAGATAAGAATACAAACACATAAGTAACAAATATCAATTTCCATTCCTTTCAGAACTAATCAAATACATTTTATGCATTCAGCATACTTGATACAATACTCTACGGAAAAAGAACATCTTTCCACATATAGTACATTTAGAAAATCAAGTTGTATTTCAACTTAAAATCAAATTAAACAATCTGATCATCCTATCAGATCTGCGTGCTTTTACCACTTACGGCATCCATCTGCAAAAATTGTCAACATGGGTCAGTTCGATGAACTGAGCATGATAAGCACTAACTCTTAAAACAATTGCAATCCATCAATTGTTTTCATTAAACACCCTGTTTAAATGAGATCAATTCACCCAACAAGTAAACATATTTCATCAAAATATTAGGGATCAAGAAGAACGAAAGTATCTGAGACAACTATCCATCTGAATCCCCAGGACAACAAACATCAGACAGATCATTACATTCATCATAGTAAAATGAATATCATAACAACCCATGATTTCAGCAGTAGTTAAAACAGTTCCAACAGTTAGATAAAAATATATATCAACATATACTTTACAACAGAAGAGAAATAAACGATCATACATATTTCCCTCAGAACTAGCTCATGACTGTACCGTCTTTCCAAGAGCAAAGCATTCACCTTAAACACATGCGAATAAATCAGACGAGACCACCAAAAGCACCACTGTTTTGTTTAAGTTTAAAATATAATAAACTACAAGACAAAGAGTTCTCACGCCACGCCAAAAGTTGATGACTATCTACCAAACAGACTCTGCATGACCTCCCACACGAAGCGACAAACAAGAAGATAATCACAGCCATTGCCTGTTGAGGTGCAGTCGACAACTCCTAAGTTCAATTAAACTCAAGAATTGATATCCATGCGACAGAAGACGTAACACGCCAACAATCCCTTACATCAACCTACAGCCCATTCTAGTCCTTACTAAACACTGTAAGGCTTTTCGACCCAAGGTCGAAATCAAAGAACTTCTATTTTATCGCAGTCAACAATGGACTTCTTGACATTAAGCAATTGATGTTTCCCTAAGACTATGCAGAGATAATCTTACAACATTCCCGCAACATGCACAGCCTCATCTAACTGGAATAATCAGAAAGGAAACATAATATACCGTATTCACATCTGGACGCATTCAGAATTTGAAGTATGGTATTCACGACCCACTTTCACAGAGCCAAGATACATGATATCTATCTATACTCAAGGAACCCAACAGTGCCAAAAACAACAACTGTACCAATCAGCTTAAATAGAGGCAGATACTATAGCTACCTATCAAGGATTCAACTGAATCCGAACAACAGTATACAAGATAAATAATAGTTAATGATTCCAATGGTGCCAACAATGGTAACCATTCAAAATCAGGCTTACACAAAAGCTAAATACTGATTTCGTAACAAGGAATCCAACTGAGCCTCTTCAATATTTTTCGCTCAAGCTTTCACAGATGGGAAACGTAAAAGTACACCCAAAGAGTCTGTACCAGAAATTCATTACAAATTAACAGAGGTCATATTACCTGTTACTCCTTCAAGACTCTTACAAAATCAAATTACCAACATTCAAAGATATATAGCTTCAACAGAGGTCCATAATATACGAATCATCCAATGTACTCCATAGAGTCGTTTTGAATACAATAAATAATTATAATGCAAACTATCACCGAGTTCAATCCCGTAATTTGCAACGCAAGGGAGGGAGAAACAACTTCTATAGGGTCGCAATAAATACTGAAACACAGCCAGTTATCCATTCAACAAAACCTAAATAACATAGCGAAACCCAACAAGATTCAGTAACCACTACCTTAATAACCTCGACAGAACTTACAAAGAAGTCCAATCAAACTGAACAAAAAGTCCATCAGTATCCTTTCCAACGAGTATCAACAACAAGCATCAACAGTAAGCATTAACAACAAGTATCAACAGTAGCCTGTACCCATCAAGAGAACAATTCATGGGCTCTCACAGAGCAGGCCCAACATACATTCTTGCATATATTTCACAAATTAAAGCCGGAATGCAAAACACCATGAAATATTGCAACAGTTCGAAAAATAAAATACACCCATCAAGGTTTTAATTGAAAAATCGAACCAGCAAGAAGATACAGTAACAAAATCACCCCAAGCTACCATAAAAACCATCTAATTCCAAAAATCATCTGAACAGAGTTGTTCTAATGAAATCATTTGAAAGAGAGCAAGATTTTTAAAGGTTAGGGCCTAACATGCCTGGTTATTTGCTTAAAATTTCGAAGCAGACCACTGAAAGAGCTCGAACCTTCTCCTCCTTTTCCAAGTTAGATCCACCAACAAAATTTTGCTATTACCATGACTTATAAATTTTCCTTGCCAGAGAAAAGAGCTAGTTACGCTCATACTTGCCATGCAACTCCAAGAAGACTGGTGCGAAGAACCAGTGATCAAACAGAGGGAAAACCGGAGCGCTTGAAAAACCAAACAAACCATTAACTTTCCATTTTGCATGCCTTCCCGTGAAACCCGAGCTCGAAGACCGAGTTCATAAATGACATTTACTCCAAATTTCCCGCTAAATTTCCATTGCCACCGACCGCCATAGTTGGCGATGGACAAATGCACATCAAAGACCATTTCCAACTTTGGCGACCTGCCACGTCGGCTCAAGTTAGCCGTTTTAAAAACCTCCACCAAATTACCTGTCCCTCATGCTTATCCATGCATTTAATGACATAGAAACTGCCGCCCATGGTTCGCACCTTCCATATGTCCCCTTCTTTGTTCAATAGTTAGGTTAGTAACTTAGGTTAGGATTTAGGATAACACCTAGTCTAACCTCTTAGCACATAGATACTAACTTAGAACATTAGCTCTTAGCTTAGGTCTAGGTTAGATTAACACTAATCTAACCCCTAGGTTAAGTTTAGTTTTAGGTTACTAACCTTAATAAATCCAGTTTAGGTCTAATATTTCAAATGCTCAGAAAAAGAACCTTCAACATACATTCACGAACAGGGTTCACTCCTGCACTGCCAATAGGCTATAGAATTTTATGTAACTGAATTATTACCTGGTCCACGATCAAGACCTTCCAGATATATCACGATATCGGGCACCAGTTCATTTAACATGATCAACCTGAGTTATACTCTGACTAGCTTATTCAATGCATCCAGACCTTGCAACCTGCTTAAGGTCTATAATTTTAATTCATCACGAATAAGCTTAAAGCACCACTTGGATCAATACCACTGATCCAAGGCTTGGTCTTATAGATGGATAACTCCATAATTCATTCCAAGATCAGATTAAACTCAGGTGTAAAATGAAAGAAATAAAAGAGTCCAATCATATTCCGACTCAGTCAAAGATCTGCAATTTGCAAAGAAGATACAGTACATATCAAGCATGACTTCTCAATCAAGGGAACACATCCTTTCAAAAGAAATCACATATCAACACTTGTATGCTCAGGAGGAAGTAACTACAGTCCAAGGTGTTACATGCTTCCCTCCTAAAAGATTCATCGTCCCGATGATTACATATTCGATTAACCTTCAGGTCAACCAATTTATTAGTTCACAAAACAATGCGACTATTTTCCAACTTGAATAGTTCCAGAAATCAATGTCACAACACATTTTATTCAGCCTGAATAATGTTTGCCTCCATCTGGCTTTCATATAAACTTAAAAAAAAAAAATATAAGTTCATAAAAGAAATGTTTTGTCAACAGATTTCATTCTGTTGAAAAAGAGAAGGAAAAGCAATCTTCATCTCTTCCAAATTTTCCCAAGTTGCACTTTCTTCGTTAAACTGGTCCCACTGGACCTTACATTGCTGTATTTCACGATTTCTCAAATGCAATTGGTGAGTTTCCAGCACTCGTGTGGGTTTAACCACGATTATTCCTGGGTCTTGGACCTGCAAGGAATTCCAATTTAAAACATGTGACAGATCTGAAACGTATTTCTTAAGCAAAGAAATATGGAAAACATCATGCATGCGAGATAAAGCAGGTGGTAATGCTAATCGATAAGCTACAGGATTGATTATTTCGACAATTTCGAAAGGTCCCACGAATCGAGGTGACAACTTGGCAGCCTTGCCAAAAGTTATAGAACTCTTTCTGGGTTTAACACGAAGAAAAACCTTCTCACCAAGTTCAAACCTGCGATCAATCCGCTTAAGGTCAGCATAGCTCTTCTGTCTATCCGCTGCTTCCTTTAATCATTCACGAATCAGCTTAACTTGTTGTTCCATTTCTGTGAGAATCTCTGGTCCAATTACCACTCTATCCTCAACACTATCCCAGCTAACAGGAGTTCTGCACTTTCTTCCATAAAGTGCTTCAAATGGTGCCATTTTAAGAGATGAGTGATAAGTGTTGTTGTATGCGAACTCAACTAATGGAAGATACTCTTCCCATTTATATTGTTGATCCATGCAATACATTCGCAACATGTCCTCCAACACTTGATTTACCCTCTCAGTTTGTCCATCCGTTTCAGGATGATATGCAGAACTGAAGTTTAGTTTCATTCCAAGAGCTGCGTTAAGCGTTTGCCAAAATCTTGACGTCATTCTTGGATCCCTGTCAGATATAATCAATTCTGGTACACCATGTAATCTGAAAATTTCGTGTACGAATCTTTTGGCCAGCACTGGTGAATCATCCTTTAGATTTCCAGCGATGAAATGAGCTACCTTAGTTAGTTTATCTACAACTACCAGGATAACATCATGTTTGTTCCTGGACATGGGTAACCCTTGTACAAAGTCCATGGTTATTACTTGCCATTTGTACTGTGGTATGCTATGAGGATATAACAGTCCAGCAGGGTGCATATGTTCTGCCTTAACCCGCTGACATTCCAAACAATGAGTCACAAAATCAATGACATCCTTTTTCATACCTTTCCAAAAGTATTGTTGTTTCAAATCAGCAAGCATTTTTGTGATTCCCGGGTGTCCAGAGAAAGGTGAATTATGAAATTCAACTAACAACTTCTTCCTCAAATCATTCAGCATAGGTACGTATACCCTGTTTTCATAACGCAAGATTCCTTCATTATCCAAATGAAAACCTTTATACCTTATATCCTTTGGTTCTGCAGCAAGCTGCTTTTACTTGTTGAAAGTATGCATCTGATTCTGAGGCACTTTTTACCTCATCTTTAAACTGAGTTCTTAATGTTATAAGAGCAGAAATGTGCCTCCTACGACTTAGAGCATCAACTACTCTATTCTCCTTCCCTTTGATATAGCTAATATCAAAATCATATTGTGATAAAAATTCTAACCACCTCTCTCTGTCGGCATTCAAAGTTAGTTGAGTAAAAATATATTTCAGTCCTAAGTGATCAGTTTTCAACTCAAAAGGTTTCCCAAGTAAGTAGTGTCTCCAGACTTGAAGTGCATGAACAATGGCAGCAAGTTCCAAATCATGAGGGGCATAATTCAGCTCATGTAATTTAAGTTTTCTACTTTCATATGCTATGACTTGATCATTTTGAAGCAAAACACCTCCAAGGCCTTCCCGTAAGCATCGTTATAACAAAAGAAACTCCCATTAGGTCAGTACAACTAATATAGGTGCAGAAGTCAACTGGTCTTTCAGACTTTTGAAAGCCGCTTCGCACTTATCATTCCATATGAATTTCTTATCCTTCTTTTGCAATGAAGTTATTGGTGCAGCTACTTTAGAAAAATCCTTAACAAATTTTCTATAGTAACCAGCAAGACCCATGAAGCTTCTTACTTCGTGCACATTCTTTGGTGCAGGCCACTCAGTTATTGCCACTATTTTTGAAGGATCTACAACAATTCCTTCTTTACTTATGACATGACCCAAATAGTGAACTTCTGAATCAAAGAAAGAACATTTGGATAACTTACCATACAACTTTCTTTTTCTCAAAATTCCCAAAACTATCTTCAAATGCTCATTGTGCTCCTCAACGCTTTTAGAATAAATGAGAATATCATCCAAGAATACAAGTACAAACTTGTCCAGATATTCTTGAAAAATATTGTTCATTAAGTTCATAAAGGTTGTGGGTGCATTAGTTAATCCAAAGGGTAGAACCGTGAATTCATAATGTCCGTACCTTGTTCGGAAAGCTGTTTTATGAATATCTTCTTCTCTAATCCTTAACTGATGATAGCCAGATCGAAGATCTATCTTAGAATAAACCGCTGCTCCACGCATCTGATCAAATAGATCATCGATCCTTGGAAGTGGATATCTGTTCTTGATTGTTGCTTTGTTCAACATCCGATAATCAATACACAGCCTTAGTGTTCCATCCTTCTTTTTTACAAATATTACGGGCGCTCCCCAAGGTGAAACACTTGGCCTAATCAAACCTTTAGACAAAAGCTCTTGCAACTGTGCCTTAAGCTCAACTAACTCTGTAGTAGTCATCCGATAAGGTGCTTTGGAAATAGGTTCTGTTCCTGGTTTGATTTCGATGGTGAAGTCAAATTCTCTCTTGGGTGGTAACCCTGGTAATTCCTCAGGAAAAACATCCCTGAAACTTTGTAATAGAGGAAATTGTTTCATGAAATCATCATCTTCTTCTGAAAATTCAGATATCTTTACTGCATAAAGGGTGCATCCTTTATTTTTAGCCTTTTTAAGCTGCATAGCTGACAGTTTTCTAACTGAAATTTCCCGTTTCACACCTTGAATCTCTGTTGTTTCCAGCTGATCATCTAAACATTTTATGTTCTTTTCATAGCAATCTACCTTTGCTTTATGGTCAGCTAACCAATTGACACCGATGACAATGTCATACGATCCCAAAGGTGTAACATAGAGGTCAACTTCCGTGGAGAAATTAGGTAAGTCAAGGACTGCCCCAAAAAGACACATACTCACTGTATGAACAGAGTTATTACCATACTGTACAGTCCAAGATTTATCCATTTTTCCAGCTTTTCTTTTAAGTTTAGAAGCAAGTTTATTAGAAATAAAACATTCAGTAGCTCCTGTATCAAAAAGAATAGTGACAGGTATGCCAAATAACTTACCCGGAACTTCTATAGGTGTCACTTGCTTTTCAGCTTGCTTGTCTCTGCTATCGCAAAGCATGTATCTTATGTCGCTGACACGATCATCCTTCTTCAAAGGGCACTGATTTGCGTAGTGATCTTTGCCACAATTGTAGCAGCCTCCTACAGGTCCCTTTTTAGGCTCAAAATTGCCTCCAGTCTTGTAATTGTCACGTTGTCCTCCATAGGGCTTCTGCCCATTGTTATAATTTTTAGCAAAATTATCCCTTACATTTCCAAAGAGGCTTAGTCCACACGCTTTCTTACTATTATCCCCTGGAAACTTACTTTTGTTTCCAAACTTTTTCCATGGTCCCTTTTTGGGTGCAAGAGAGGTTGAAGAAGGGTTTGCAGTCTTCTTCCGCACTTCCTCTTTATGAGCAGAAATAGCCTTTAATTTCTATTCTTGCCTTATGGCCTTTTCAACAACTCCTTCCATAGTGGTTGGACTGTGAACATCGACCTCTCCCCCTATCACGGGATTCAATCCCATGATGAATTTCCGTATTCTGAACTTCTCGTCAGTTTGATACTGCGGTACATACTTGAGGAGTTTTGTAAACCGCTCCCAGAATTCAGTTACCGTTAGCTTCCCTTGAGCTAAGTTCTGAAATTCTGTCATTTTCTGATCATAGAAAAGTTGTGGCAGCCAACGTTGCCTAAAATAGCCTTTAAATTGATCCCAAGTAACGTTGGTCTCATCAATGTTTAGTTCAGCTTTACGGCTATCCCACCACGAAGATGCTTCGTGGGAAAGCTGATAGGCTCCCCAAATAGCTTTGGTTTCCTCTGAGAAGTTCCTTATTGCAAAGTACTTCTCCATTTCACTGAGCCAGTTCTCAGCTCCATCTCCTAATGTGGTGCCATCATACTTAGGTGGGCTTATCCTTTTTATATCATTAGTGAGTTCTGCTGCCAACCTGGCCTTTTTATTTTCTGGTTGGACAGGTGCATTTCCAGCATTAACATCAACACCCATATTGGGGTTGTCCTCAGGAGGTTGTTGATTGTTATTATCAGCTTCTTCATCCTCCTCATTTCCCATCACCTGCTGTTCAAGTACAGCTAAACGATCTCTTGTGTCCAACAGGGCAGCAAGGATCTCATCAAGTTTTTGGGTTGTTGCCGCTCCTCCTTCAGGTGGAGCATTATTCGCAACGTTCCCCCTTGTTCTAACCATTTTTTGTTACAAGAAAATTCAGGTTTTATCAGATTATGGACACAATAGGCCCAAGAGCTGCAACCTTCAGCTCTGATACCAAGATGTAACATCCTCATTTTATACATTAGAACAAGTGATTTTTTTTTTTTTTTGATAAATGCTTACTGGTTCTAAATACATAATTTAGAACTCACAAATCAAATAACCATTCTTATAACAGAAAACCATATGCCACTGTAATGACTCGGAGTACCTCCGATCTATTCATTCCATGACTCGGTAATCTACCGATCTATTCATGAGTAATAAGAGTTGGCATTTTTATTTAACACTCCACTCTTGCGGTTCTCTTCCCTATTCTGGGATTCAGAATGCTCTGTCCAAGGAACCTATCTGAATAATTGTTACCATTATTCATCGGCATCTCATCCCTTAGACTAGGTGAATTAGGACAACGCAATCAGCAGCTTGCGATACTTTGGCCAAAGATTTGAAACATACTGCTTATGTCTCGTATTCCTTAACGGCATACTCGTCAATCTGGAATACGTCCTACACCCCATTCCTAAGTTATATAGAACGTCTTATACTGACTTCTGTCAGTCCCTCCTATCCCAAATTATTCACTCGGAAACGGATTAGTAAGGTGATAACGTTATATGGATGCCCACGAGGACTAGGGATACGATGACATACTGGTTCAACCCTAGTTAAACCAGTGTGTCAAGATACCCCGAATCTCCTAGGCAGCCTTATAACGTGACCACATTCCTAATCGGTCCCAGAGTAACTTGTTCGAGTTCATGGTGTAAATCTTATCGATCAATGCAAAGGGTGTCGTCACAAGACACCTGCATTGTTGTATCTTCGAGAAGATCCTAACCTTCTCGGAGGTACAACCCCGCAGCTTGACTTGTGCGCCAACCTTTAAATCCACCTCGAAAAGATCTACTTATTAAAAAGTGTTACATACGCTGAGTTAAATTATATTAAAAGACGTTCCCCTAAGGTTAGCCTTTCCCAATCCCTGGGTTCCTCACCTTAGAATGACCTTTCTTAATAAAACCCTTTACACAGAGAAGTTATTAAGACTAAGGTTCCATCAAGGAGTTCATAGAATATACATAATTCTAAATCAACGAAATTGGACAATAACCCATAATCTTCACATGTGATTGCACAAGGAAACCCTTTTTGGTTTATTTCAGTTCTCATTACTGAATTTATATCGTACTTATAAGTATCAAGATATAATGATTAAGAATCCAATTAAATGTTGTCCTGGCTTAATCAAGACTAGGGATTAATAATTTAATTCAGCTTGTTTAGCGTTCTGCTTAGGTTTATTTTAACCCTAGTTTCCAAAGAAGACAAATTGATCTATATTTCAATTTAGCTTTAGATAGAACACACTAGAATTGCTAAACAATCATAAGTATTCAGTCACATATTCTTGCAAGCTTACATTGATAATCACAAAAGTCTCCAAATTATACAATAATAACAATGCTCTCAAGATATTTGAACCGAAGAAGGTCAAACTATCAAGATAAGAATACAAACACATAAGTAACAAATATCAATTTCCATTCCTTTTAGAACTAATCAAATACATTTTATGCATTCAGCATACTTGATACAATACTCTACGGAAAAAGAACATCTTTCCACATATAGTACATTTAGAAAATCAAGTTGTATTTCAACTTAAAATCAAATTAAACAATCTGATCATCCTATCAGATCTGCGTGCTT
This sequence comes from Taxus wallichiana var. yunnanensis, assembly GCA_018340775.1. Classification (NCBI taxonomy): domain Eukaryota; kingdom Viridiplantae; phylum Streptophyta; class Pinopsida; order Cupressales; family Taxaceae; genus Taxus; species Taxus wallichiana. The sequence continues at coordinate 907,844,656 of CM031234.1, read as the reverse complement.
TTACCACTTACGGCATCCATCTGCAAAAATTGTCAACATGGGTCAGTTTGATGAACTGAGCATGATAAGCACTAACTCTTAAAACAATTGCAATCCATCAATTGTTTTCATTAAACACCCTGTTTAAATGAGATCAATTCACCCAACAAGTAAACATATTTCATCAAAATATTAGGGATCAAGAAGAACGAAAGTATCTGAGACAACTATCCATCTGAATCCCCAGGACAACAAACATCAGATGATCATTACATTCATCATAGTAAAATGAATATCATAACAACCCATGATTCAAAGAATAAGTAGTTAAAACAGTTCCAACTAGTTAGATAAAAATATATATATCAACATATACTTTACAATAGAAGAGAAATAAACGATCATACATATTTCCCTCAGAACTAGCTCATGACTGTACCGTCTTTCCAAGAGCAAAGCATTCACCTTAAACACATGCGAATAAATCAGACGAGACCACCAAAAGCACCACTGTTTTGTTTAAGTTTAAAATATAATAAACTACAGTACAGTAGCTCTCACGCCAAACAGTGATGACTATCTACCAAACAGACTCTGCATGACCTCCCACACGAAGCGACAAACAAGAAGATAATCATAGCCATTATCTGTTGAGGTGCAGTCGACAACTCCTAAGTTCAATTAAACTCAAGAATTGATATCCATGCGATAGAAGACGTAACACGCCAACAATCCCTTACATCAACCTACAGCCCATTCTAGTCCTTTCTAATCACTGTAAGGCTTTTAGACCCAAGGTCGAAATCGAGAACTTCTATTTTATCGCAGTCAACAATAGACTTCTTGACATTAAGCAATTGATGTTTCCCTAAGACTATGCAGAGATAATCTTACAACATTCCCGCAACATGCACAGCCTCATCTAACTGGAATAATCAGAAAGGAAACATAATATACCGTATTCACATCTGGACGCATTCAGAATTTGAAGTATGGTATTCACGACCCACTTTCACAGAGCCAAGATACATGATATCTATCTATACTCAAGGAACCCAACAGTGCCAAAAACAACAAGTGTACCAATCAGGCTTAAATAGAGGCAGATACTATAGTTACCTATCAAGGATTCAACTGAATCCGAACAACAGTATACAAGATAAATAATAGTTAATGATTCCAACTATGCCAACAATGGTAACCATTCAAAATCAGGCTTACACAAAAGCTAAATACTGATTTCGTAACAAGGAATCCAACTGAGCCTCTTCATTATTTTTTGCTCAAGCTTTCACAGATGGGAAACGTAGAAGTACACCCAAAGAGTCTGTACCAGAAATTCATTACAAATTAACAGAGGTCATATTACCTGTTACTCCTTCAAGACTCTTACAAAATCAAATTACCAACATTCAAAGATATATAGCTTCAACAGAGGTCCATAATATACGAATCATCCAATGTACTCCATAGAGTCATTTTGAATACAATAAATAATTATAATGCAAACTATCACCGAGTTCAATCCCGTAATTTGCAACGCAAGGGAGGGAGAAACAACTTCTATAGGGTCGCAATAAATACTGAAACACAGCCAGTTATCCATTCAACAAAACCTAAATAACATAGCGAAACCCAACAAGATTCAGTAACCACTACCTTAATAACCTCGACAGAACTTACAAAGAAGTCCAATCAAACTGAACAAAAAGTCCATCAGTATCCTTTCCAACGAGTATCAACAACAAGCATCAACAGTAAGCATTAACAACAAGTATCAACAGTAGTCTGTACCCATCAAGAGAACAATTCATGGGCTCTCACAGAGCAGGCCCAGCATACATTCTTGCATATATTTCGCAAATTAAAGCCGGAATGCAAAACACCATGAAATATTGCAACAGTTTGAAAAATAAAATACACCCATCAAGGTTTTAATTGAAAAATCGAACCAGCAAGAAGATACAGTAACAAAATCACCCCAAGCTACCATAAAAACCATCTAATTCCAAAATCATCTCGAAACAGAGTTGTTCTAATGAAATCATTTGAAAGAGAGCAAGATTTTTAAAGGTTAGGGCCTAACATGCCCGGTTATTTGCTTAAAATTTCAAGGCACTCACCGAAAGAGCTCAAACCTTCTCCTCCTTTTCCAAGTTAGATCCACCAACAAAAATTTGCTATTACCATGACTTATAAATTTTCCTTGCCAGAGGAAAGAGCTAGTTACGCTCATACTTGCCATAACTCCAAGAAGATCAAAAGTAAGAACCAAGTGATCAAACAGAGGAAAACGGAGCGCATGAAAACCAAACAAACCATTAACTTTCCATTTTGCATGCCTTCCCGTGAAACCCGAGCTCGAAGACCGAGTTCATTAATTGCATTTACTCCCAATTTCCCGCTCAATCTCCACTGCCACCGACCGCCATAGTTGGCGATGGACAAATGCACATCAAAGACCATTTCCAACTTTGGCGACCTGCCACGTCGGCTCAAGTTAGCCATTTTAAAAACTTCTACCAAATTACCTGTCCCTCATGCTTATCCATGCATTTAATGCCATAGAAACTGCCGCCCATGGTTCGCACCCTTCCATATGTCCCCTTCTTCCTTGTTCAATAGTTAGGTTAGTAACTTAGGTTAGGATTTAGGATAACACTTAGTCTAACCTCTTAACACATAGATACTAACTTAGAACATTAGCTTATAGCTTAGGCCTAGGTTAGATTAACACTAATCTAATCCCCTAGGTTAAAGTTTAGTTTTAGGTTACTAACCTTAATAAATCCAGTTTAGGTCTAATATTTCAAATGCTCAGAAAAAGAACCTTCAACATACATTCACGAATAGGGTTCACTCCTGCACTGCCAATAGGCTATAGAATTTTATGTAACTGAATTATTACCTGGTCCACGATCAAGACCTTCCAGATATATCACGATATCGGGCACCAGTTCATTTAACATGATCAACCTGAGTTATACTCCGGACTAGCTTATTCAATGCATCCAGACCTTGCAACCTGCTTAAGGTCTATAATTTTAATTCATCACGAATAAGCTTAAAGCACCACTTGGATCAATACCACTGATCCAAGGCTTGGTCTTATAGATGGATAACTCCATAATTCATTCCAAGATCAGATTAAACTCAGGTGTAAAATGAAAGAAATAAAAGAGTCCAATCATATTCGACTCGACTACCAAAGATCTCGTAATTTGCAAAGAAGATACAAGACATATCAAGCATGACTTCTCAATCAAGGGAACACATCCTTTCAAAAGAAATCACATATTTCCTCACACGGTTAAGTCACATTATATGGAACTTATAATGTTGCTATCATGTTTTAGTTAGCATGATTATTAATCCCATTAAATAAACATTAAAGGCAATATTAAGTCAAGGAAGTTCTTTAACGATCAATTGAATCTGGTATAGAAAATAAATTAAGGAGTGTTAGATTAGGGCTTGGCAAGGTTGCTGAAATCTATTTTTAATAACCCAAATTAATTAAATTATAACAATCTCCTAGGGGTATGTACATCTCGATGAGGTTGTTCTGTAGGATGTTGGCACATGCCAACTACAGGGTTGTACCTTTGAGAAGATTAGGATCTTCTCAAGGATACAATGATGTAGTTGACATGTGGCAACACCCTTCTGCATTGATCATCTAGATCTACACACATTGGACTTGAACTTAGTTTCTCTCTAGGTCTGGTTAGTAGCATGTTTAAGATAAGGAGTAGCCCTCTAAAACTCAGGGTACCTTGGCACACGGGGTTGACTTAGGTGGACCCAGTATGCCAACTTACCCTAAGTTTTCATGAGCCTCTTCCTATCATAACATATGTTGTTAACTCAAACTAGGGTTAAACCTTGGGCAAGTGGACTGATGGAAGTCAGTAAAGGACATTCTAGATAACAATAGAGTGGGGTGAAGGACGTATTCTAGATTGACGAGTATGTCATCAAGGAATAGTAATACAAACAATATGATAGAAATCTTTGGCCAAAGTATCGCAAGCTACTGGTTGCGTTGTCCTATGTCACCTAGTCTAAGGTTTGCGATGTAGATTATTATTGGTAACAAATATTTAGATAGGTTCCTTAGACAGATCACTCAATACCTGAATAGGAAAGGGAACCAAGTATACTTAGTATATATGAAAGTATTCAATACTTAATGTTAAACGTGAATAGATCGGTAGTTCACCGAGTCATGAAATGAATAGATCGGTAGCTCACCAAGTCATTACAGTTGCATATGGCTATCTATTATAATAATGGTTGTTAAATAATGTGTGTTCTAAATTATGTATTTAGAACACAAAACATTATTCATGTAATAAACAAAATTCCCCTTGTTTCTAAAGTCTTAAAATGGGAATGTTACATCTTGGTATCGAAAGTGAAGGTTGCAGCTCTTAGACCTATTGTGTTTATAATATGATGAAACTTAAATTTTCTTGTAATATAAAATGGTGAGAACAAGAGGAAATGTTCCTAATAACCTCCACCCGGGAAGGAGTGACAACTACCCAAAAACTCGATGAGATCCTTACGCCTGTTGAACACAAGAGATCATTTGGCTGTGTTATAACAACAAGTAATGGGTAATGAGGAGGAAGAAGAAGATGATAACAATAATTAGCCACCTCTAGGGGACAACGCCAATGTGGGTGTTGATAATAACAATGCTAACATACTTGTTTAGCATGAGAACAAAAAGGCTAGGCTAGCAGTTGAACTCACTAATGATATAAAAAGAATAAGTACACCTAAGTTTGATGGCACCACATTAGAAGAGGGGGCTGAGAACTAGCTTAGTGAAATGGAGAAATACTTTGCAATAAGAAATTTCTCAGAAGAAACAAAGTCTATATGGGGAGCATATCAAATTTCACACGAAGCATCTTCATGGTGGGATAACCGCAAGGATGAGTTAAATATTGATGAAACTAACATCACCTAGGATCAATTTAAAATTTATTTTAGGCAATGTTTTTTGCCACAACTTTATTATGATCAGAAAATGACTAAATTTCATAACTTAACTCAAGGAAAGCTAACTGTAATTGAGTATTAGGAGCAGTTTACAAAAATCCTTAAGTATGTGCCTCAGTACCAAATTGATGATAAGTTTAGGATATGGAAATTCATCATGGGATTAAATCCCATTATAGGAGGAGAGGTGGATGTTCACAGCCCAACCACGATGGAAGGGGTTGTTGAAAAAGCCATAAGGTAGGAACAGAAATTAAAGGCTATTTCTGATCATAAGGAGGAAGTAAGGAAGAAAGTTTCAAACCCTCTTCAGCTTTTCTTGCACCTAAGAAGGGACCATGGAAGAAGTTTGGTAATAAAAGTAAGTTTTCATCTAATGTAAATAGAAAATCAGCAAGGAATAAGATTGTTGGAAATGCATGGAACAATTTTGTCAAGAATAATAACAATGGACGAAGTCCTATGGAGGTCAAAATGATAACTTTAAGGTCTGGAAATAATTCCGAGTCTAGAAAGGGACCAATAGGAGGCTGTTATAATTGTGGTAGGGATCATTATGTAAATCAATTTCCTTTGAATAAAGATGATCATAATCAAGTAGAACAAGATACATGTTTTAGTACCGACAAACAAAGTGAGAAACAGCCACACCCATAGAAGTTTCGGGTAAGTTATTTGGTTTAACAATACTTATTATTTTTTACACTAGAGTTACTTGAATGTTTTATTTCTAGTAAATTAGCATCAAAATTAAAAATAAAATATGGAAACATGGATAAAACATGGGTATGCAGTATGGTAATAATGTTGTTCATACAGTTAATATGTGTCTTTTTGGAGCAAAGTCCTTGATTTACCTAACTTTTCAATAGAGGTTGATATTTATGTTGCACCTTTAGGGTCTTATGATGTAAAAATAGGTGTTAATTGGTTAGCGAGAACATAAGGCTAAAGTGGATTTTTTTGAAAAATGCATTAGTTGTTTAGATGACCTATAGAAAAAGCAGAGATTCAGTGGTGTGAAATGAGAGATTTCAGTTAGAAAAGCGTCATTATGCCACTTAAAAAGGCCAAAAATAAAGGATGTACCTTACATACAAGTAAAAATTATTGAATCAACAAAAGAAAGTAGTGATATTATGGAACGATATCCGTTGTTACGAGACTTCAGTGGTGTATTTCCGGAAGAATTTCTAGGTCTACCACCTAAAAGGGAGTTTGAATTCATGATTGAAATCAAACTAGGTATTGAACCTATTTCTAAGGCACCTTATCGAATGAATACTATAGAATTAGTAGAGCTTAAGGCTCAATTGCAAGAACTTTTTTCTAAGGGTTTGATTAGACCAAGTGTTTCACCTTGGGGAATACCCATAATTTTTGTGAAAAAGAAAGATGGAACACTTATATTGTGCATTGATTACAAAATGTTAAACAAGGCAACAATCAAGAATAGATATCCACTCCCTAGGATTGATGATTTATTTGATCATATGCATGGAGCATCGGTATATTCCAAGATAGATCTTCAATATAGATATCATCAATCTGTGAATTAAGGATGAGGATATTCATAAAACAACTTTTAGAACAAGGTATGGACATTATGATTTTACAGTTTTACCTTTTGGATTAACTAATGCACCTGTGGCATTTATGAATTTAATGAATAATATCTTTCAAGAATACTTGGACAAATTTGTGCTCGTATTCTTGGACAACATTCTCATATATTCTAAAAGCATTGAGGAGCATCATGAGCATTTGAAAATAGTTTTGGAAATTCTGAGAAAGAGACGATTGTTTGGTAAGCTATCCAAATGTTCCTTTTATGACACAGAAGTGCACTATTTGGGTCATGTAATTAGTAAAGATGGAATTGTTGTAGATCCTTCAAAAATTATAGCTATAATGAAATGGCCTGCACCAAATAATGTACATGAAGTTAGAAGCTTCATGGGACTTGTTGGCTACTATAGGAAATTTGTAAAAGACTTTTCTAAGATAGTCTGCACCAATAACTTCCTTACAGAAGAAAGATAAAAAGTTTGTTTGGAGTGAGAAATGTGAAATTGCATTTAAAACATTGAAGGAACAGTTAAATTCAGCACCTATTCTTGCAGTATCAAATCCTAATTGAGATTTTATGTTGGTAACTGATGCATCCAGAGAAGGTATAGGAGGTATTTTGTTACAAATTGGTCATGTTATAGCATACGAAAGTAGAAAAATTAAGTTACATGAGTTGAATTATGCTCCACATGATTTAGAGCTTGTTACCATTGTTCATGGACTCCAAGTTTGGAGGCATTATCTACTTGGTAAACCATTTGAGTTGAAAATTGATCATCTTGGGCTGAAGTACACTTTTACTCTACCAAATCTGAATGCAAAACAGTGAAGGTGGTTAGATTTTTTGTCTCAATATTATTTTGACATAAGTTACACTAAAGGAAAAGAAAATAGAGTTGTTGATGCTCTAAGTCGTAGGAAGCACATTTCTTCTCTTATAACACTTAGAACTCAATTTAAGGATGAAGTAAAAAGTGTTATGGAATCTGATTCTTACTTTCAGCAAGTAAAAACAACGCTTGCTGCTGATCCAAAAGATGAAAGATATAAGAGTTTTCACTTTTATAATGAAGGAATCTTACGATATGAAAACATAGTATACATAGCTTTGCTTAATGATTTGAGAAAGAAATTTTTAGCTGAATTTAACAATTCACCTTTTTTTGGACACCCGGCATTACTAAGATGCTTGTTGATATAAAACATCAATATTTCTAGGAAAGGAATGAAAAATGATGTTATTGATTTTGTGACACATTGCCTTGAATGTCAATGAGTTAAAGCAGAACATATGCACCCAGCCGGTTTGTTGTATCCTCATAGCATACCGCAATACAAATGGCAGGTAATAAGCATGAATTTTGTACAAGGGTTACCTATGTCAATAAATAAGCATGATGTTATCTTAGTAGTTATTGATAAACTAACAAAGGTAGCACATTTTATTGCTGGAAAACTGAAGGATGATTCTCCTGTTTTGGCTAAAAGATTTGTCTATGAAATTTTCAGATTACATGGAGTACCTGAATTAATCATTTTGGATAGAGATCCTAGAATGACATCAAGATTTTGGCAAACACTTAATGCAGCTCTAGGAACTAAGCTAAATTTCAGTTCTGTGTATCATCCAGAAATAGATGGGTAGATTGAAAGAGTAAATCAAGTTTTAGAAGATATGTTACGAATGTATTACATGGATCAACAAAGTATAAGTGGGAAGAGTATCTTCCATTAGTTGAATTCGCATACAATAATACATATCATGCTTCTCTTAAGATGGCACCTTTCGAGGCATTATACGGAAGAAAATGCAGAACCCCTGTTAGTTGGGATAACATAGAAGATAGAGAGGTAATTGGACCTAAAATCCTTACGGAAATGGAACAACAAGTTAAAATGATTCGTGAACACTTGAAAGAAGCAGCAGATAGGAAAAAGAGTTACATTGACTTAAAGTAGGTTGACAGGAAATTTGAACTTGGTGAGAAGGTTTTTCTTCGGGTTAAACTGAAAAAGAGTTCTATAACTTTTGGCAAGGCTGCCAAGTTATCACCACATTATGTGGGACCTTTTGAAATAGTTGAAGTAATCAACCCTATAGCTTATCATTTAGCATTACCACCTGCTTTGTCATGAATGCATGATGTTTTCCATATTTCTTTGCTTAATAAATACATTTTAGATTTATCACATGTGTTAAATTGGAATTTCTTACAGTCCAAGACCCAGGAATAATCATGGTTAAACCCATTCGAGTGCTTGAAACTTGCCAGTTACATTTAAGAAATCAAGAAATAAGTCAATGTAAGGTCCAGTGGGACCAGTTTAACGAAGAGAGTGCAACTTGGGAAAATCTAGAGGATATGAAAACTAATTTTCCATATCTATTTGAACAGAATTGATTTTGTTGATTGATAAAAATTTATGATTTTATCTTTATATGACAATAAGTATGCCAGTTTTGGGCAGATATTTATTTGATTTGAATAAACAACTATTTAATGTTGATTTCTAGAACTATAAGATTTTGGTATATTTGACTTAGGATAAGAGAAGTGAATGAATTGATTGTCCTTGGTGTAAATTGTTAAAAGAGGTAATCATCGGGATGATGATTCTTTTAGGAGGGAAGCATGTAACACCCTTGACAGTTGTTATTTTCCTCCTTTGCATTTCAAGTGTTGACATGTGATTTTCCTTATAAATATATGTTCTTTTGATTGTTAGAGATCATGCTTGATATGGACAAATCATTTTTGTTCTTAAGATCCTTTGACTAAATTGGAATGGCTTCCTTGAATCCATTTTTCACTTCTTGTAGGTGAGTTTCAATCTAGTTTAAGAGTTGTAAACTTATCTATTAATTTGACTCATCCTTGGATCAATTTCAATGATCCAAGGAATGTTTTAAATCTGCTCTATTGAACGAATGGTAAATTGACATTCCATGAATTAAGAGACATATTGACTGAACTTTGTTGTTACAAGTTCTTTGATTTTTGTGTGAACGTATTTCCATTCAGTTGTATGTTGTGCTTGGGTCCTTGGAGATCGATCATGGCAGGACATTACTTTGATGAACACAAAAATATAGCATGTTCACAGCATAAGAAGGATTTGGGATCCTAAAAAGGACTATCCTATGAAATCCTAAGCTAGGTAAGAATATTTGCTACCTAAGCTATGTCACTTAATAGAATTCTTATTCTAACCTAAAGCTTCCTATTCTACTTTGTTGGTTGATTGGCATCCTAACCTAAGCTCTGTGCTAAAGGATATGGAAAGGTTACTAGGCTATTAAAATTAACCTAGAACCTAATACTATAAGGTTTTATGATGATCTAACCTAATTCCTAAAACTATTATGTTGTGAATTAATCTAACCTATGTGGAAACTACCTAAGGCTATGTGTTAAGACCTATGGTGGAAATTTGTTGTTAGGGTTATATCCTAAGGTATGTATTATAAACTACCTAAGATCTAACCTAAGTAATTTGATCTATCCTAAACTAATGGGTATGAAAGGGGAATTAGGTTGTCATATGCATTAATGGAGACGGTTCCTATGGAATTTATGTTATTGATAAGGTTTTAATGTATAGGGTACTGCCAGTTTTGGCAGCGGCTAGTGACTTGGCGGAGGCTTATGTGGAAGTGTCACTAAAATGGAATTTCATGTTAATTTTGATTTGGCATTCACTAGACTTGGAAGGCGGTGGCAAGGAAGGATAGGTGGGAAAATTGGAATTAATGAAACTTATTGTTTTTAGTTTTCGTGCACAAACCATCTTGGAAGGCATGTAAGCAGGTTTGTCTGGGGTTGTTTCACTTTACATGTTTCACGATTTTTCTCTACATGCTCTCTGGTTTTTTGAACCAGCAGATTGAACTGCACTTAATGGCTATTTTTGAAGTCTTAGACCTATTTTCAGTTCATGGGATGTATAAGAGGCATTATGGAAAAATAATATGGTTGTTTGATCTTTCGTGGGGAAGAGGAGAAGTTGTGAGCTTGGCTAGAGGTCTCCTTTAATTTGGCAGAAGCACTATTAGGCATGATAGGCTCTAACCATTAAAATCTCTTGCTTTCTTCTAAATGTTTTCATTAAAACAACTCTGCTCTATTAAGATTTGTGGATTGCATATTTTATCTGGTTATTTTCTTGCTGGGTTTAATAAATCTTGTGTTCTTGATCATGAATCCATGGTAAATACGGTTTGTTTGGAAACTTACATTTTGTTGGTTTAAAAACATGATACATGCATGCAAATACATATTTTGTAAGTCTCGCTTGTCATTTTTGTATCCGTAATCAAAGGGTTATGTTTTGATGACCATCCTTGCTAATGATTATTGTGCTCAGTTATTTGGGAACCTCGACTTCCACTTGTTACTATGGAAATTTGTGTTTTTGATCTTGAGCTTGTATGTAGCTTGTATTTTTCGTAACTTGTATTCAAACTCGTATTTCTGTTTGGATCTTTTTTGGTTTCGTGTTCGATTTGAACTATTGATAGAGGTTCTTGTACTAAGGAATCATGTTTTGATTCTTGTGATGACCTGGATTGTTGTTGAAGTTTGTATATGGCTTAGAGCTTGTGTTTATTTTCTAGTGACCATTTGAACTATTATTGAAAGTTCATTAAGTACATGACACTTGTATTTTGTTGTTGGTATAGGTCTGAACCCGGTAAGAAACTTATATTTCATTTGAATTGGAAAATAGGGTTTGATGAGATGTTAACAGGAAATGGAAGCTCTCTACTTTTCTAAATTGTTAATAGGTATTTGTATACTACCTTGTTTTAAGATGCTGGTGTATATTCGAACTCATGTATGAGATTTCGTGATGCGACACTATACAATTTAATTGTTACTAATGTGTTTGGAAATTGTAACCTGAGCAAGGTGTCAGTTCTGTTATGGTATTATTTTGGGTTTTCTTTGTTTAAGATGTAAACTAAAAAGAGAATATGTTGTTGTCCTGAACTTGTGTATATTCACTTGAGTGGTACCAAACCTTTGTGGGAGCTTATGTTCAACATTGTGCTTGGAATTTTATTATGAGTCTTGAACTGCTTGTATTACAAATATGATTGATTGGGTCTTGGATTTGAAATCGGGTTTACTACTTGGTTAAATGGTGTAAAAACTTAGAACTCTTTTAGGAACCAACTACATGCACAAGGAGAAAAACTGGAGGCATGGTTTAAATGGGTAATTTCATAGTTTTTAGTTTCCTATTCAGGTTTTACATTTCTTGTCGGGTCCAATGAATGAATGCTTGAGTCTTAAGGATAAAGGAAATTGTGATTTCTTAGGGATGTAGTGTTGTTTTAAACTTCACTGTTATACTGATTTGAGCTAAAAATGGAACTCATGCCTTTTTATGGTAAATATTTTAGGGAAGGTTTCAATACATTTTCTTCTTATTCTAAAGTTGATCTTGAACTCTCCTTTGGGAATAAATTTATGAACTTATTTTTCTGTATTAGAAAAAGGGAATTGTTGTTAAGTATAATGAGATGAATTAAGGATTGAACCATATCCTGTTAAGATTCCTTTTCTAAGGCTGTTGGGTTAAGTTCATTTGATTGGAACCACCTGTTAATTATTCATATAGGAAAAGAATATTATTACGTTGTTTAGTCTTCTTGTACCTAACATTTGACTAAAATAAAATAGAAAGATATTGATGATTGGTTTGTTGAATAGAAAGTGTAAAATTGTTGGTTGGTTGTTTTTTATTAGATTAGTCAAAAACCAGGATCGACTCCCAAGGGCCACTACAAAAGAGAGGACATAACCGTAAATAAAACAAAAACAAAAACCTAGAAAGGGGTCCTAGAAAATGAGTTAAACAGACTTAACTCTTACTTGTTGGTTGATTGTTGATCCTTTATTTTCCTCCTAGATTAATATGTGATTAATCATTCGACGAATAACTAGAATGTTGAATTTTAAGGTAGTTGACCTTTAAATGAAACAGTTTAAGTCATGACATGAACCTATTTCTATGCTTTGTGGATGTTATGTGTTTTGGGCATAGTTGAAATGGTTTCCTTCTTCCTTTTCTTAAAATTTAGGTTACTCACCCTACTGAGAACCATGTTGTAAACACTTCTTTTGTCTTATAGTAAAGATAAGTGTTGTATTCTATTATTGTAGAATTGGGAACAATGAGATGATAAGATCTGTTGTTTGATAAAGGTAATTGTTAGGATTGATTGAATGTTAAATTGTAAGGTAAATGTTATATATTATGATCTCTCTCTTAGAAGTGAATTCAGATTTATTAATGTATTCCTTCTCTAATTGTTATTACTTATGCTTATAGTATGATATACTAATTGTTTCATTAAAGCAAGGTTGTTTTTAATGGAACAATTAGTGGAATGCACTTCATTTTAAGGCTTAGTGCTTATCATGCTTAGTTCATTGAACTGACCCGTGCTAGAAATTTTTTTATATGGACTTCGTAAGTGAAAAAGAAAGGCAAAAACTTATATGATGCATTGGCTGATTTAAGTCTGATTCTTGTAGAGAATTTTAATTCGTTCTTGAGTTGTATTGAAAAAGAAAAGTTATATTCTTTTTAGAATGAAGGTTGTTGTTAGGCAGTATGCCTAAAATGCATAAGTTTTGTAAATGTATAAGTTTTAAAGATGAATTGAAAGTTGAGAATTTACTTGCATTGGATGTGTAAATTATCTTGTACTTGTATAATAGAGATGGAATCCTATCTTGTTGATATTCTCCATATTATTTATATGCTTAATTGGGTATTCTTGGATAAGTTTGATAATGGGATTTAGAATATTCTCCCTAAATAAGATGTAGCTTGCTAAGTTGCAGAATTTGATGATCATATCTAAACAATTCAACATAGTAATATGATGTGGAATGAACATTTAGTAAAAACTAAAGAATTTGTAAATGATATAAAGGGGTGTTAAACCCTAGCACTTAACCATGTAAAGGAAGACCCTTCCTCTAACATAAGAATGCAAATGAAAAGGAAGATATGATTCCTAATCATTAGACTTCATTTTAATAAAGTCTACTTAGTTACAACCTAGGTGGTTGCTACACTTCCTTGAATGGTTAAGTCACATTAAATGGAACTTATAATGTTGTTGTCATGTTTTGGTTAATGGATTATTAATCCCATTAAATGAACATTAAAGGCAATCTTAAGTCAAGGAAGTTCTTTAACGATCAATTGAATCTGGTATAGAAAATAACTTAAGGAGTGTTGGATTAGGGCTTGGCAAGGTTGCTGAAATCTATTTTTAATAATCCAAATTAATTAAATTATAATAAGCTCCTAGGGGTATGTACATCTTGATGAGGTTGTTCTGTAGGATGTTGGCACATGCCAACTACAGGGTTGTACCTTTGAGAAGATTAGGATCTTCTCAAGGATACAATGATGCAGTTGACATGTGGCAACACCCTTCTGCATTGATCATCTAGATCTACACACATTGGACTTGAACTTAGTTTCTCTCTAGGTCTGGTTAGTAGCATGTTTAAGATAAGGAGTATCCCTCTAAAACTTAGGGTACCTTGGCACATGGGGTTGACTTAGGTTGACCTAGTATGCCAACTTACCCTAAGTTTTCATGAGCCTCTTCCTATCATAACATATGTTATTAACTCGAACTAGGGTTAAACCTTGGGCAAGTGGACTGACGGAAGTCAGTAAAGGACATTCTAGATAAAAATAGAGTGGGGTGAAGGATGTATTCTAGAGATTGAGTATGTCATCAAGGAATAGTAATACGAACAATATGATACAAATCTTTGGCCAAAGTATCGCAAGCTATTGGTTGTGTTGTCCTATGTCACCTAGTCTAAGGTTCGTGATGTAGATGAATATTGGTAACAAATATTCAGATAGATTCCTTAGATAGATCACTCAATACACTGGAGCAGGGAAAGGGAACCAATTATACGTAGTTTATATAAAAGTATTCAATACTAATGTTAAACATGAATAGATTGGTAGTTCACCGAGTCATGAAATGAATAGATCGGTAGCTCACCGAGTCATTACAACTACATATGGTTATCTATTATAAGAATGGTTGTTAAAGAATGTGTGTTCTAAATTATGTATTTAGAACAGAGAACATTATTCATGCAAAAAAAAATTCCCCTTGTTTCTAAAGTCTTAAAATGGGAATGTTACAATAAATCTAGGTTCAATTTCATATAATTCCCTTAAATAATTTCCAATCATCCAAAAAAGTCTCTAGGTTCCAAGGTTATAATTGTAAAGTATAAAGACACCCATATTTATATTGATGTAGATTCTAAGTTGGCCTTTAAAAAATATTTATCCAAGAGAGCAAGTTAAAGATTTCACTTGAGATTTTCCATTTAGATTTTAATTTTTTCTCTCTCCACCCTTGATCCAAATTTTAAAGGGAACCATCCTTTACCACTTAAAAATGATCACTCATATGCTTGTCCTCCCAATTGTCTTTTATCCATATTTTAAGTCACCTTTCTTTCCAAAATATACTAAGAAGTTTCCCTAAAATTCTATGATATTTTAGGTCTTGGAGCTCATATTTAATGAGATATTCAAGAATAAGGACCCTTATATTGGAAGGATAAATAAGTTGATTCTCTTTCATATGATAGCTTCCAAATTATATCTAGATGGATTCCTGCAAGGATGGATCTTTTTCGCCCCATATAGAGAATTTTCTTAGTTCAATTTAAATTTTATATCCACCTAAAGGAAACCATAAAACTTGTTTTCGCTCTTTTCAATGATTAGAAAAAGAATTTAAAAAGGGGGAATCCACAATAACCCCATATTATTATTTTTGAATTCCTCAAATAAGTTTTCTATATCTAAAATGTTATCTTTAAAGTTTATTTAAATATTTTTATGGCCTACAAGGGTTTATAGAGGTGATTCCATAAATAGAAACCCTAACACTCTTGTAGTCATCCATTCTTCCTCTTATATAACATTAAAAAAATTCACATGCCATTTTTAGTTAAAATCCTCTCTTCTTTTAGATTGTATCATTTCCTTCTTCCATCATTCACCAATCACCCGTGACTACCAATTGAAGACCAATCATTATAAAATGTTCATATAAGGTGTATACATATTTGACCCTGAATATAATTGTGTGTTATAATAATGTAATCATCATATTTATTTTCTAGATAGTGTGTCTACTCATCTCATATTTCTTATTTGAAACTACAACGTTTGATATTTAGTTTTGAAGAATCAATTTAAAAACTTTACAAGAAATTTTATTTTGAACTAGAATTATCCTATAGATGGATAATTTGTGTGCAATATATAGGTCTCATATGGTTTTTTAAAATATCAAGGAAGGTTTTTGTGCTACTTTTAGATGATTTATGTGAGAAGGTGACAACATGAGGATCTACTTGGTACTTCTCGATCCTTCCATTTTCTATAGAGTTTAATAAAATGAATTGAAATTATTTATGTTTCATTAAAACCAAGAAGGAATTTACAACATCTATAATGTCCCTCTTAAGGATTTACAAATGATGGCACCTCTAGGGTCAAACCAAAATTATCTCATCCTAGCTCTCTCTTTTGGCTCTATGGCCAATATCGACCTCTATATCTCAACACCCCTCTCTATCCTTTAGGCTAATCAAACATCCCTTTGGCCCCTAAGACCATCAACAATGTCCACCTCGACAAATCGACTAACTTTAATTTGGTGAATTAATTTTCCTTTTATGGCCGTGTGCCTAAGTTATCCCGCTTCTCTCTCTCGTGATGTCTTCTCCACTTTTCCCACTTAGAATTCAAATTTAAAATATGATCTTTAATTATCTTATCCATGTGATTTGATCTTGGCTAATCCTTTCATGCCATATCACTTGGTGATTAGATTTTCCTTATCGGCCACTCCATCGACTAATCATTATCACCCAAGTGACCATGCATATTTGTGTTCAACTCATCCTATTTTCTAGTTGTTGATGAGTCTTATCACCTCGTGCCTCATCCTTTACAAATTTTTGTAACCTTTCCTCATGCTTTGACTCTATGATATCTTCATGCACTTCTTTTATCTATGTATTTTCCCACGTATCTCGGGATCCTCAAAATCCTTAGTGCATGCCTTTTTCTTCCTTGGTGATTTCTTCCTTATATTTCTACAACTTTCATGGTTTCTTCTCTGGGAAAATTATTTCCTTGTGTCACTTCCCCCTATAGACACCAAAATTGGGTCACACTCCCATTGGTCCCTTGTTAAGTAACCGGATCAAGCATACTCATCTAACCATGGTCCCCTCCACCCCAAATTAATATTAATTTAATTAACTTAATTAAATTAATACCCATCCTCACAATATTCAATACTTAATTATTTTAATTAAGATAATTTCCACCTCACCCTATACCTATTCTTGGCATGTTCCCATAACTAACAATAACTAAGTATTACTTTCCTTAATGAGCTAAGATTTGGTCTAACCTAAAATCAATCGCTAAAATCTCTCTAACCACATTCCCTCTCATTAGAAGGGAATTTTTTGTTCTAATATGTGATAATAAAACTAATCTGGGCCAAAGAAATTAGAAGCATCTTCCCATTTTAGTAAACCTAGGGAATCCCACCTAAACTGATGCCGATCAACCCGCCGCTTCTCGAAACATCATCGGTTACCATTTATTCACCCAAACAGCCTTATTTTGGGGGTTGGCACATCTCGAGAGCAAGAAAAGGAGATCGAGTGAGCTGCATGAAAGTGAAACAAGCATCCTTTTACGCATCTAGACATCCAAAGCCATCACCAGGATCAATCATAGAGCCATTACATTCACAAGAGCACTCGGGAAATCACCACTACAAGACCATACACATATTCTCCAATCAACCACCTCCACCACTCAGCCATTAGATCCTTAACACAGTAAGTATGGCCCTAACCAATAGGGTTTATTTCAGTTAGTAATATTTATTACTCATGTTATTAATCTATTCTTTGCATGCTTATTGCTTCATCACCCACTTTCCTGTGAAGTCAAATATCCCTTCACCCATATCACCAAATCAACTATCCTCACCTATTTTATACTTCTAAGAATACCTAAGACCTCTATAGACCTTCTCATTCACTCTACCAAACTTTATTTGACCTCAAATCACCCTTTCCATTTAATCTATTTGAGTTTCTTTTACCTCGACCATACCGACGCTGGTTATCCACAACCGTTGTTGGTTCTACCTAAACTAGCATCGGTCACATTTAGCGAAATTGATCTTTGTGTTTTACACCTTGACCAAGAACAGACCCAACAATCACCCTACCAATTGACCTAAATAACCCAAAATTAGACCCGACTAGTCCCAGTACCTTGATAGACACCTCACCTCTTAGATCCAACTATAGCCTAGCCTATTGTGATTGGATTTTCTTATTGTACTTGAATGAGATACCTAAATCATATCAACTACAGTAGGACTTTGTTTATTTCTCACATTAACTTGTTTTAAATAGTGGATTGACAATCGTCTATGAAGTATCACAATTCCTGGAACTAGCATATGCCAAGTAAATCCACTATCATATATCATTTAACTATCTTTTTGTGGTCTTGTTTTCTATTACAAGTATTTCCTCCTAGCCAAAATGAAGCTCTCACATTCAGTTGTGGATCAAGAAGTCGAGAACATGTGCAACAATCATTAACCGACCAACATTTAATAGGTATTCCTCCTTGGCCCTTACCCTTATCTGTTTCATCATTTTGAAAAGGTGAAGAAAATGGTGAAACATTTAGGCTCACTTGGTGGGACCCATCAAGGGTTATTTTTCATTTATTAATTCCTAGGTGAAAGTTGTGCATTTGTTTCCCTTCAAAAAGCTTCCTATTAAATTTATTCTTTTGGAATCATTCTCCTTCTTTCTATTTCCTAAAAACAATCATATTTTTGGTTCTTTAAAAAGAACACACCTTCCTTTCTTTTTGCATTACATTAGTGAAAGAGCATCCCTCTTCTGTTCATCTCTTGATACATTGAATATTACATTTTGATTTCAGTTTTAAAACACTTGCATTGCATTCTAATTTGTTGCATTATTAGCTCACATTAAAATTGAGGGCAACCTATATGCTAGAAGTCATGCCCAAGTTGATGGTTGACACAAAGAATTGTAGAAAGCACATTTTTTCTCTCTTTGTGTCTTACCAAACTTGCACAAAATCATAATATACACATATTTCTTAAACAACATCTTACCCGGGAACATCTGTCAGTGATCACACGATCCGGTTAGCAGGTACTCCCCAGCTCATTGCCTCTGTCAAGTCATCATCTCAGAGGATGGCCCACCCCCACCATAACATACCTAAAACCTCTCCTTTTAGATATCCTTCTTCGTAGGACACCTTCCGAACCAAAAATTATGTTCTAAATACACACAGTTAGTCCTAAATAGCATAAGCTAAACAAACATAACAAAATCACTGTTAGGATTGTGCTTTTTCTTAATGTTATTCTTGGCTTGTGTTTTGAGGTGTGAGACTATGAATCTCCATTTTCTTCTTCCTTGCACACTCCACCATCGTAGTTGGAGTATTTTGACTTTGAGTGTGTCAAGGCCCCATATCCTCATTCTTAGGGTTATGAGTTTGATTCTTCACTTAATTTAAATCACAAAACCAATGTTCTTCATTCCTTTCTTATTTCATAGTCGCAATGTTGGTCCAACGACCTTCACCAGTTCACATCGATCATTGTCGGTTAAACCAAAACCGAGTGTTCGAATTCTAGCTTTCAAGTTACTTTTCCTAGAATAGATTTCAGCATTTTTTTTGTTCGCTTTTCGACCCTCAAGGCATCATCATATTTATCCCCTGTTTATACTTACTGTCATACATAGTTTTCACAGATACACATCCAACATTCCTATTTCATTTTTTTGAGACTAGTTTCTTCCACAGTGATCGGTATCGGTTTTAGAAAGCGTCATCAGTGTTCCCCCAACTATCACCGGTTAGCCTAACCATAATCAATTTTCCCATAATCACATCGATCAATCGACCGCCATTGGTTGCCTATGTTTGATTTTTTCAAAATCTAGACATTGACCGATTCACCTCCTAGACCCCATTATTCTCTATTTCTACTATTTTCTGTGTCATCTACAAAATACAGTCTTACCAGTCCAGCACTTGTTCACATGGTGCTGACTCGTAGCTAGAATAACACCCTCATATTCCACGCTAGTCGTCAACCACTCCCACCTAGTCCCTCACCGCCTTCCGTCCTGTCACTGTGGATCTAACCTTACCTACCACCATTGTTACAGGTGATGAAAAAATTTCACAACTCCTTGACAGAATCTTGTGGCCTTACTTGTTCTACCTTTCCCACTCTTCCACCCGAGACTCCTTTGGTCAGTTGATATATGGCATGTCTGTATCAATCTCTCCTACCCTTATTCCTGTTGCTTTGCATCAGCCCCTAATAATATGGCATTACCCTCACCTGCTTCACCCCTAATAGTTTCGTAGCTAGGACCCATACCCACCATGACCGTTGTGTCTATAGTTTCCCTCACACCTATTATATCTGTTGTCCCCTCATCAACCACCTAGACCATAGCACAATCCACACCCATTATCTCACAAATACCCATTGCAACACAACTACCCCTAGTGTTGGTGTCCCTACTCCATTCTAGAATCTCATCCTCTCCATCCCACAAACACTACCCCCAATTGCTACCAGAGTCACGATGACCATCTCACCTACATACACCTACTATCAACAACCCCCTATCTCATTTGTCACCCATTCTAGATATGTACCTTCTATGTCAGTTCCTTATTCTCAACCTCCCTATCAGGTTTAGTATCCACCTCCTTATGCCACAGGAGGTGTCCCTCCATCAAAACCTACCAATGACCTCATCAAGTTGATGATGGAAAAGATGCAAACACTAGAAGCATCGGTTTCTAGCTCACGTAATTCCCTCACCTATGATGAAATTTGTAATGATCCTATTCACCCATCCATTCCTATTCAACCATACCCCATACATTGGGAAATGCCAAAATTCAACCACTTTAGTAGCAAATAAGATCCACAACAACATTTTTGGTTATTTAAACATGGGTTTTACCGATTTCCCATGATGATGCTTTACTTTTGATGACTTTCCCAATGTCCTTGACAGGACCTGCATTGGACTGGTATAGTGGACTATCAAGAAACTCCATTTACTCATTCAATCAAGTAGCCCAAGCCTTCCTAGATCACTTCTCCATCAACATTATTAAGAAGGTTACCATGACAAATATTTATTCCACATGACAAAGTATGACGATGAGTCTATTGCTAACTTTGTCACTCGTTGGTGTAGCCTCATTAACCAACTCACATTCCAATTACCTCAAACTGAGCTTATAGAACTATTTATTTGAGCATGTGCTAGAAACATCTCACCAACCCTACAGGTGTAAACTTTTCACACTTTCAACGAGGCATTCACCATGGCATGGAAATTGGAAATTCATACTATCAAAGAAAAGAATATTCAACTTCATAACAAGAACATCACATTCAAATCAAATGATACTTCTTCATCTTTGAAACCCCAAAATAACTATTCAAAGCCCAAAGGGTCTGTTAATGTCATAGTTCTCAAGGCCATTCCCCCTCATCAATCAAACCCAACTAAACCCCCTTCTAATCTCTCTCCTATCCAAGCTTTCCAGTTTAGATGAGAATAGTGAAAGTACACTTCCCTAGGAGAATCTTATTCTTCCATTTTGGAAAAGCTTATTAAAGATGGTGTCATCACCTTTCCACCTATAAAACCCCATACTAATTTTGACCTTGAGTGACCCATGCGTGTGTGGTATAAGGAACATGAATTTTGTAACTACCATGATATCAAAGGTCACAACAATAATAACTACATCATCTTCACGAATATCATCCAAGAAATGTGTCGGTTTCTCAAATGTGCACCCATGTCTCGGATCTCCGAAAGGGGCTGAGGTTTCGAGACCATAATGGAACCATCCCCAAGTTGTGGGACCTTGCAAACTTGGGATGGATCTCTAAAGAAGGCCGATTCCTCTCTCTATATCTATTCTACTCTTGTTACTCCTAGTCTTTGAAAGGGGAAACTAAACTAAGAATGCGAGGAACTAGGGAAAGGAGGATAACATGAAATAAACTACACTAAAAGGTGATAACACCGAAAAGAGGGATGAATACTATCTATTTTGAGTAAGAATGACATGAAATGTGTGAAAGGAGGTTAGACACGATTAGCACAAGTAAACCACGCATTCACCAAATCATTCTCATGGAACATAACCAAATATAGAAGCTGCATAGGGGACTCAAGTAGCACAACAATACATAATCCAAGAGAAGAGGCAAGAAGAAGGAATGCAAAAATGTTAGGATAGAGAATAGTCACAAAATGATGCTTTTATTACTTCCAATAATACACGAGAATTTTTCCGGTGAAAAGGAGGTCGATATCCACATGCAAGAGCCAAACATGGAGGTCTCGTAACTCAAAATAAAGAAAATATGGAGTCCTTAGCAATATGCGTAGGGATCTAGAGTTTCCAACATCACAAATGAGCCTTGCACTTACATTTATAGATGAATCCATCGAGGAAGAAGGGAAAAGAGGGAAAACCTAAATTTGAAACACAACCACCAACAAGAAGCATTCAATGTCCAGTAAATCCACTTAGAAATCATGAATACATACACTTCCCCATGCCTATTTGACGTGTTGAAGACAAAAGAGGGTGGATCAAACCAAATTGGGTGGTTTGAGAAATCAGATCTGCTGATCAATGTTCTAAGAGATGTTCTCCCAATTCTCACCTACCAGATCCACCAGAATTTGAAATTTGAATTTTTGGCACTATTGTTAATATCAATAACTTTTTGACAAGTCTAGGTGCACGCTAATTTGAGCTCTGTAGCTGATGATATGGCTGTTAGAAGATGTCAGAGTTGTCGGCGTATACAAGACACGTGGCATGCACCGATTGGTTGAGATGGTGGCCAAATGTATAACTATTTGTCATTTTTGCCACGTGTTAATCATTCATTTATTATAAGGATTTGACACCCTATTGGCATGCCCTGACTAGTCGCGCTACACACTTAAGCATGTCAAAAGATGATTTGGCACAGAAGGGTGCATGGAGAAAATAGAGGAAAGCATAGAGGGAGCACACGTGATGTGTGTGGGGAGATGAATCAAACTAGTGAGTAGAGAACGTATGGTTAAGGCATAACTATTACAAAGTAATGGGTGCGGTGTGTGAAGGGTCAAAGACTTAGGCACGTGGGGTGGAAAGAAATTGACTCGGAAAGAAGTGAATGCATGGGCGGAAGATGTGAGGGGAAGTGGAAGGAGGAAGGGAAGGGGTGCAAAGCAGAATATGACCTAAGGGAATGTGCCAAATGATTTTGAGCACATGTAATTCTTCAATAGATAACTTAGGGCTAGAATGTGTATGCAAGTTATCCAAATCACTAGGAGAGCTATTTGGATAACAATTTTGGTGACTTTCGGGGCCATCTGCCTACTAGATGCAAGAGACCTAGTAGCCTAAAGCATCCATTGGGCATGGAGTTTACTTTTTCAATCATGAAAATGCCCCTGTAATCTCTTGAAAATTATATTTTTACCCTATTCTAAATCTTACAACTACTGAGAGAGGCTCGCATTCTAGAAGTAACAAAAGAGCATGCGTAGGAAGCACATGAGAGGAAAGAACTATGTACAAACAAACAATGTGTGTGGAGCACACTTGGAGGAATTGAAACTACTTTAATATATACAACATGATGTAGCAAACCTAATGGAAGTGTTTGAGATAGATCCTGTTTATTGGGATTTGTAGCACGCTTCCATCTAGATGAGTTAACTCGAAAGAGTTAGCTTCTTTGTAGGACTTGATGATGTATGGGCCACTCTAAAGTGCATCAAACTTTTAATGGTGCCCTGGTTTAGCTCTGTCAACATCCCATTTTAGAACCAGGTCTCTAACTTTACAAGCTTGAGGCCTAGCCTTTCTATCAAACCATTTCTTTGTTTCTTGTTGATGTTTATTCTAGCGTGATCATGGCATATTTTTGAGCTCTTCAAGATGAATTCACTCTTCCATCCTGATTTCTCTCTAATATGTGCTCTAAAATTCTAGCTATTGGGAAAGCGCTAATGAATTTAGTTCTAGTGTCAAAGGAAGGGCGGCATCCTTTCCATAGACAAGCTTGTAAGGAAAAGTTCCTATTACATTGTTTCTTGTGATTGTGTCTACCCAGAGCGTGCGTAAGACCTTTGTATGCCATTGTCTTTGGCTGGTGTTCATTGTGAGCTTCATGATTCTAATCAAGTTCTTGTTTGTTGATTCTACTAGACTGTTTCCCTGAGGGTAATAGTTGGAAGAGGTTTTCAGGTAAATGTCCAAACTTAGAGCCCAATCAATGATTTTAGCACCAAGGAAGGCCTTCGTATTATCGAGATATAATGGTTTAATGAATGCCAAAGCGTTGTGACTAAACCTTTGAGAAAGTCAAGGATGATTTCCTTAGTTGATTCCTTAAGCGCGAGAGCTTCTATCCATTTGGTGAAGTAATTTGTAGCTATCAGCACCCATTTGTGTCCAACACTTGAAGGAGGATTGATCATGCCTATGAATTCGAGACCCCATTATGCAAAAGGCTGATCTGGTTGGATTGGGTAGAGGGGAAGCACTGCCAATAGTTTCTTTCGCAAAGAAAGCACATTCCAAGAATTTTTAACCCACCTATGTGCATCTACAAACAAGGTAGGCCAAAAGATACCTATCATTATGATCTTTATTGATGTAGTTTTGGCAAAGAAGTGTCCACCAGAGAATCCATTATGAAATTATGCTAACACTTGTTTAGTCTACGCACCATTGATACATCTTGACATCATGCCATCTAGATTTCTTTTGAAGAGAATTCCTTCAATCAAAACATAAGGAATAGATTGCAACCTCAAATGCCTTCTCTTTTCTTTATTCAAACCGAAGGGTATGCACCCTTGGAAAGGAATGTGATCATGTCCTTCATCTAGTCACGCATGCCGGGGTCTGAATTTTTTTCATGTTCTACACGCGGGAGGTATTCATCCAAAAATAATGAAGCCTCATGTTCACTCTACACATCCTTAGCAATCTACTTGTAGAGTGCACTACCTCTTACTCGCTTCATGCCCTTAATAGTCACATCATATTCCATGATTTTTGTCACCCATCGCACTCTCTTCTCACTAATTTCTGCTCCCATGATGAAGTCTCTGATAGATGAGTGAGAGACTAACACCTTGATATGATTTGTGGTGAGCATAATTTTGAATTTCTTAAGTTTGCGTATGATGGCAAAGACCTTCTTCTCTATGTGACTATATTTCAATTCATAATTATTCAGTGTATGGATGAATAAGGCCACTGGCTATTCCAGTCCTTGTTCATTTTCCTATGTCAAGACAACAATAATGCTTGCATCAGAACCATAAGCATAAAGGATGAAATCCTTTGAGTAATCTAGTTGAGGAGTGTTGGTGTACAAGAAATCTCTTTCTTGATCTTTTTGAAGCTTTCTCTTCCTTCTGCTATCCATTTGAAGGCTATGTCCTTCTTGAGCATAAGGGTGATGGGTTGAACCAGTCTTGCAAAGTTAGGGATAAAACACCTAACAAAGTTAATCTTGCCAAGGAAGGATTTGTAAGGATTTGTTTACGCTAGCAGGGAAAGGGATAGGATGGCTGAAATGTGCTCAGGATCAATCGTGATGCCATCCTTTGAAACCACATGGCCCAAGAGCCTACCTTGAGCCACCGCAAAATTGCACTTCTTGGGGTTAAGAGATACCCCAAATTCTCTACATCTCTCAAAGACCTTTTCTAGGTGTGCCATGTGATCCATGCTCTACTTTGAGAAGATATTTATATCATCAAGGTAAACCAAGATGAACTCATTAATGTAACCTTTGAAGGAAATATCCATGGTGCGCTGAAATGTTATACCCGCATTTGACAGACCAAAGGGCATTTTTTGGTATGCATATGTTCCCCACTTGGTTGTAAATGCCATTTTGAATTTATCCTCTTCCTTGATTAGTATCTGGTTGAAACCTGAATATCCATCTAGCATGGAGAACCTTTGCGTGCTAGCTTCTGATATGCGTAGAATCCACTCCATTGAAGGAAAAGGATAGTAATCCTTTAGAGATGCCTTATTCAAATATCTAAAATCAACACAAATTCTGATTTCACCATTATTCTTGTGTACTGCAACCAGATTTGTGACACGAGTAGAGTATTTAATAGGAAAGATAATTTTTTCCTCAATAAGTTTTGATAGTTCCTTTCTCATGAGGGGCTCTATCCTTGGATTGACTGGCCATTGTTTCTGTTTGACAGGATTTATGCCAGGATCAAGGTCAATGGAGTGTTGAGAAACACTTGGATCAAAACCTTTGAGGTCTTCATACTCCCATGAGAAAATCTAACGTATTTTTCACAAAGAGAGATGAAGACCTATTTTTCTTCTTGTGCACAAGTCTGTGAGCAACAACTCCTTTCCATGTGCAATAGTAATGGAGGATAAATCGTTTTGCATGGCATGCATGTATCTTTCTTCACCCTTGAACTTATCATCGGAGCTGAATATTTTCTCTAAGGTGACCAGCCCTTTAGGAAACTTATTTGTCTTTATCTTTATTACTTGGTCACCATAGTTGTCATGCAAGTCAACTTGCATACTTGATGAAAATTCAACTTCATTCTAGATAAATTGGATGATATGCGCATCATTATTAAACACTTTCCAGTTGGTGTTATTATCTGGAATGGATGGTCTGATTACCATCTTAATGTGTTGAGTGTTCCCTTTGACAAATTCCTCAGTAGGAGAAAATTGTGAACCGAGCGCGGCCATTTGGTCAACTTCTTTGTTCATTCTACGTGGGACTACCTATAGATTAAGGGCATCAAAGCTCTCAAGTAGGTCCCAAACTCTATGTTTGTAAGATTTAAGAAGATTATTCTTTGTCTAGAATTTTTGGTGACTTGGTGGATGACCAATTATGTGTCCCCAAAGATCTGCAGTGCTTTAATTTTCTTCTTTTCAATAATAAGCAAGCCATGCACCAGCACTTCATATTCTACCACATTGTTAGAATACGTAAAATACAGCTTATGCGTGAAGAAAAATTTCTCATCCATAGGGGAAATGAGAACCAATCCTTCCTACGTCATTTTTTTCTTATGGATCCATCAAAGTATAACTTACATAGACCAGTTTGAACTTTGTCTCCTATGAGCGCACGCGGAAGTGTAGTGTCTTCTTCTAGAATGCAATAAGTACTAAGACTAGTTTCATAGGCTTCTAGTTATATAGCATAGGGATATAATTTTCAATGTCTCTCCACCCATTCATCAAGTACTAGGTCTAGAATAGAGGGTGGAAGAAACTTCTCTTCGAGGAACCGAAACTTGTTCTTCTTGGATAAGACAATTGGCTTAGAGAGGGATGGGACATATGGCTCTACATGATAAGAAAATATGGGTGCAGCTTATATGGTAAACTAGGTACCATACCTTGTCTTGAGTAACATATGAGACTAATCAAAATACAAGTAACCACCCACCTTAGCAATAAATTATCTAGCTATACATAGGACAAACAAATGAGGAAGGTCAATAATTGACACATCTTGAGTAATTGTCGAGGCTTGGACATGCATGGAGAGTTAACTCAAGATCCTTGATGACTTCTAAGGTGGTTACAACTGATCCATCATGTTATAGGACTCCTTTAGAAAAGGGCTATATTTTAGACCTAAGACATCAACTATCTTCTTAGGAATAACAGAACTACTAGCTCTTGAGTCAAGCTGAGTTATGCACTAGGTGTTTACCTATAATCAAAGACATAAAGAAGGGTGGGGTTTTGAAATTTTACTTACTTGTTCCTCCTCTTCTTGGCAGATTTTGACAGAAGTGTGTGGCTTCTACATAACCGGTTCAACTCATGGAAGTTGCATCAGAGCTTCATGTAGAAGATCCCACTAAGATGGAATGGTCAAGGCATCCTACATTGTGATGTTTATGTTTGTTTTCTTCATCGGTCAATAATGTTGACGGAAGCCCCCACCTTGTGAATTTTGGGAACAACATCCCTTCTTGAGTGTTAAGGTATGGAAGCTTGAATTTAGCTGCTAGAGTAGAGGCCTAGCCTACAAAGGATGGGTGCATGCTTATTTAGAAGGATTTTCACGTGGGACCTCCTGCATAGGGAATTAAACATTTTTGCTGTAAGAGGTCTTTCGTGATTATTTTTTATTTTGAAGATCTACTTGTATTACTGGGACTGTGACATGTGAACCAAACTCTAATATTATTTTCTTATACCTTGTGTTGTCTACAACTTGAGTGTGTAGTCTTTTTGTTTCTTCTGCAGCTTGGTTGATTGCACAGAAGTCCTCCGTACCAAAGAACATCAAATTGGTTTCCAGAGGAACTTCTGGTCCTTCTGGATTATCTGCTTCATAGGCACTTGATGAGGGCTCACATGATGAAGCATTTTGGATCATGAAGGCTTGGGCATGCATAGCATTAACACAATGATATTGACTATGAGGCATTTTTCAAGGGAAGCACCATTCTGACTCTTGTGCCAAGTTATTCTAAATAGGAACAAGTGCTCGGCTCACACTAGGTGCTAGGAGAGAAGGCACGGGAGGGACAACTTGCAAGGGTAGATGTGCATTAGGCTACCATCTATCATTCTACTAGTTGGGCATGTATATTTGATTTCCATATTGATTCTGCCAAGACTGATTGCCTTAGCCATGCACCTGATTGGAAATGCCTCTATACGTTTATGCTTGCTACTTTTCTAATGATATTATCTTGTTTGATAAATTTTTGATCAAGGACTTGAATTCTTCATCCTCCTTTTACTGTGATGGAGAATAGGATGTTTAGGAAACCGGTTGTGCACCCTTCTCAGGAGTAGGAATAGGGGCCACAAAAGGCTACGGTGCTTGTGACATCTCACGAGAACAAGGGCATGGGCAGTCTAGAAGCCAACTTTCCTTCCGAGTGAAACTATTTTCTTCCCTTATTGTAATGTTATAAGCAATGGTATAGTCCTATCCCCCATAGATTGGATCATAATTCAAATATCATTGTTGAGAACCTTTAGATAATAAAGGAAAGCATGTTGGGTTGTAGGTCTTACCACAATAGGAATTATGTCCCAAGGCTTCTAAAATTTGATGTTGAAATCAGTCATATGCTCATTGGGTGCCCTCCTTCTTGTTGTTAGTTGCTCCACCAAAGATAAGTGATCTAACTTTTCTTCAAAATAACTACACAGAGTTATTCCCATATCATCCCAAGTGGTGATAGATCCAAGTCTCAAGTCTTAGTACCATTGAATTGATTTAAATTTGAAAGAGGTTGCAAGCAACTGACTGACTTCTACATCATTATGTGTGATCAGATAGAGTAAACACACATTTGCTACATCCTGGATATGCTCTGAGGGGTGACTTGATTCTCACCAAGTAAAGTAAGGAATACTTTTGAGTGCACCATTTGACATATCATGCTGCATGGCCAAGAGCAAGGGACTCCCTCCATCAAAGTTCACAAAACTTCTTAATGGAGGAGGTGGCTAATGCACCATTACAGGGCACATAGGTTGTCTATTTACAGGAGGATTTAAATGGGCGTGACATGCTGGAGATAGAGATGTGCACCTGGGCTTTCTGGAATGAACTCTTATTGAGGATAACTAGAGGTTTTCAAAAGAATTTTTAGTTTTTGCACTTCTTCTTGTGTGCACTTATCTCATGAAAGGCACTCAAGATTGTCAAAGCAGATATTTTAAAATATTGGGAGTCAGAAGATGTGTTTGAAAGGAGCCTCTTCAAAGGCTGAAACACTAATTCCACACACTAGAACTTAGAGATATGAAATTTGAGCTTTTAATCCTGGTCCCCCTTTGGGTGTGCTGAAAGCTGTTGGTTTCTCAAACATATACTCACGTCTCGGATCTCTGAAAAGGGGCCGAGGTGTCTAAGACCATAATGGAATCACCCCT
Organism: Taxus wallichiana var. yunnanensis; assembly: GCA_018340775.1. NCBI lineage: Eukaryota > Viridiplantae > Streptophyta > Pinopsida > Cupressales > Taxaceae > Taxus > Taxus wallichiana. The sequence continues at coordinate 907,814,932 of CM031234.1, read as the reverse complement.
AAGTTGTGGGACCTTGAAATCTTGGGACGGATCTTTGGAGAAGGCCAGTTCCTCTATCTATATCTATTGCTACTGTTACTCCTAGTGCTGAAAGGGGAAACTAAACTAAGAATGCCAAGGAACTAGGGAAAGGAGGATAACATGAAATAAACTACACTAAAAGGTGATAGCACTAGAAAAAAGGGATGAAAACTATCTGTTATGAGCAAGAATGACATGGAATGTGTGAAAGGAGGCTAGGAACAAGTAGTAGAGCAAAAATCACATTCACCAAATCGTTCTCATGGAACACAACCAAATATAGAACTGCAAGGGACTTGAAGTAGCACAACAATACATCTTTGTAAGAGAAGAGGCAAGAAGAAGGAATGCAAAAACGTTAGGATAGAGAATAATCACAAAATTATGCTTCTATTACTTACTGATAATGCATAGAATCTGTTATAATGATAAGTAGCCCGATATCCACATGCAAGAGCCAAACATGGAGGTGCTAACTCAAAATAAAGAAAATATGGAGTCCTTAGCAACATGTGAAGGGATCTAGAGTATCCAACATCACAAATGATCCTTGCTCTTAAATTTATAGATGAATCCATGGAGGAAGAAATGAAAATGAGGGAAAACCCAAATTTGAAACATAACCACCAACAAGAAGCATTCAATTCTGAAAATCCACTTGGAAATCTATGAAATACGCTTCCCCATGCCTGTTTGACATGTTGAAGAAAAAGAGGGTGGATCATACCAAATTGGGTGGTTGGAGCAATTAGATCTACTCATCAATGTTTAGAGAGACATTTTCCACATTCTCACCTACCAAATTCACAGAATTTGAAATTTGAATTTCAAACGCTGTTATTCTTTGATGTCGCATCTTTCGAGAAGTCCAAGCACACGCTGATCTAATCTTTGTAGCTAATGATATGGATGTTAGAAGATGTTAGAGTCATCGGCATATAAAAGACATGTGGCACACGTTGATTGGCTGAGATGGTGGCCAAATGTATAAATATTATTTGTTTACGCCATGTGTTAATCATTCATTTGTTGTAAGGATTTGACGCCTTTTGTTAGTGCGCCTGATTGGTCACACGTTGCACACTTAAGCATGTCAAAGATGATCTAGCACAAAAGGGTGCATGGAGAAAATAGAGGAAAGTGTAGAGGGAACACGCGCGATGCACGTGGCGAGGTGAATCAAACAAGTGAGTAGAAAATGTATGGTTAAGGCACAACTATTACAAAGTAATGAGTGCGGTGCGCGAAGGGTCAAAGACTTAGGTGCGCGGGGTGGAAAGAGACTGACTCGGAAGAAGGTGAACACATAAAATGCGGGCACAAGGGGAAGTGGAAGGATGAAGGAAAGGGAAAGTAGGTAAAATTTTACCTAAGGGAATGTGCCAAATTATTTTGAGCACGCACAATTCTTCAATAGATAACTTAGGGCCAAAATGTGTATGTAAGTTATCTAAATTGCTAGAGAGCTATTTGGATAACAAAATGATAGAAAATGGAGATCTAGTCTTGGATAGCCTAAATACACCGCTAACCAAAACCTCGCGTATCTTCAAGAAGCCATTCCCTAATCATGCCTCATCTTCCAACCAAGTGATGATACCTCAAACAATGATAGCAATGTCCACGAGGTCCACACTATTTTCGACAATATACCGGTTTTCGCAATTGCCTTATGTTCCTTCCATAGATGAAATCTTATCCCACACTCCCCTACCTACACCAAAATCTATTTCATCTACTCTTCTACCCACAGAGGAACCCCCTTCATGTTCCCCTTCACCTATGGATGAGCCTATAATTAGCACGCTACCTTTAACCCCTCAAAATTTTGAGCGGTTATCGGTGACACCTCTCCTACTCACAGAATATGTAGGTCCACCACCTACACCAACACAAGGAGAGCCCACTTTGGCTAACCCATTCGTCCTCTACCCATGGAGGATACTATAGAAGTGCCACCACCTAGAGATGACCATTCACCATCAGAACTTCAAGATCCCGTTGATATTCTTTCGGCTATCTTACCCACAGAGTTCGAGGCTAGCCATTTCCCTATATCTCAAACACATTTTATGGGGATTTCCACTTGATCCATCTCGAATCCACTTACAATATTACCATTATCATGTTTGGCCAATCACCTGGACTATGTTGATAGAGCCTTACTTTGGGGGCATCTTCTACTTCCTATTTCAACACAAATGCAATTGTCACTTGCTGACACCTCCACTATCTATCCAAAAGTGTTTCGAGAAACCAAACCAAACACAACCACAACTATTACAATACCTTCCATGACACCACTCATGGAGAAACTCACACCTCTTCCCATATCCCAACATGCATCTACACCCAAACTCAGGCCTATATCATCTCCCTTTCCTAAACCTATCACTACCTTAGGGGTCATACCAATATCTAACCTTACTCACCCACCCATCAAATTAGATTTAGCTACATCTTCCAAAACTAACACAAAACTTAACTCGGCCCCTAAAAGAAGATCCAATCTCCTAGATCTCATACCCCAACCTCACCAACCACACCTTTATCACCTTCACCCCTTCCATCCATCCTAGGATCTCACCCCTCGAACCTCGTCAAGAAACACCCATCCATTGATAAAACAAGAACACATCAAATAATTTCCCCATCACATACCTCTAATATACCCAAGCAACCCACACAACCTCCACCTCACCCATAACCTTCTTACCACCCATACCTCTAATACCATCAATAAATTCTTCACTACCCATGACACTTCCTTCTCTTTCACTCACACCTCCTACCCAACCCGCACCACCTACCTCCACAAAGACCTCGGTTACCCCCATGGGTAACCCACCCTCTTCCACCATCTTCTTTTCCCTCCACATATCATGCGCCCATATCACCTTTACCCAAAAAGATGCAACCTAAAGCTAAAAATCTACTACCCTCTAATAAGGTAGTTAAACTAACCACACCTTCTATTGCAGTTCATCTACCATGCCCCTACCCAAGCAGATACGACCAACACCTAAGACCACACCACACACAAAACTAGTAGCCCAGCCTACTCCCCCTCTTGTAAAGAATATTCCTCCACAATAAGTCGTACATGTACCCAATCCCACATTCCCCTCCCATTGTGATCCTTTGGCGAGGATCCTACACAAAAATCTTAACTATCCTCCTCAAAAACTTTTGTCATCACATTACCACCTCTTAAACCTTACGACCCACTCAAACCTAAACCAAAAGGGTTTGATGAAACCAAAATTTTCACCTACCATCGTGTGCTAGGACATGATATAGAGAACTGTAAGGCTTTGAAAACCACTCTTTTCAATTGTTTCTTCTGAAGAAAACTTTGAAGATGATGATCTTTTTGATGAGAACCCCATTTTTCCTTCACCAATTTCCACAAATATTCCCTCATTGCCTACTCAACGACCAAAATCTCCGCCCTCACAACTCTTAGATACATCCTCAAGATTTGAAATTAATATGGTTCACATAAGAGAGTTGGCCAAACCACCACCCAAATTCCAATGCACCCTACTAATCTCACAAGGCTCGTATCCACCACTAGGGTTTTGTCCCTCTTTCCACTATACCTTCCATGACACACCCTCTTCATCTACCTCCCCTCAGATTAACATGATCAACATTGCCACCCGTGCTCGAAATACAAGGGTAAAGAGAAATCAAGTGGTCCATTAACAAACCCCGTACCCAATATACCATCCTCACCCACACCCAAAGTCATCATTCGAGGTCCTGCATATCCCATTTCCGATGGGGTCACACATCACACAATGCTAAAACAACTACATAAATCCCCCTCAAAATGTCTTTATATGACCTCGTCCAAACCTCGGAGTCACATCATCAATCCCTCATAGAGGTCCTTCAATCTATCAAAGTCTTACCAAATGATCCCACACCCATAGCCTCTGTCATTACCCCTCACCATGTAGCCTCTCTCATTAGGTCTTCACCTTCATCTACACCTCCACCCACTCACCAAGTGGCCACCCTCAATTTTGCAGATAAAGAGATCACTCCCTTCTAGTCTAATGACCCCAACCCCACTCTTTTCATCTCTGTCTTTATCAATAATATATGCATATGACACATTATGATTGATGGTGGTGTTAGTATCAACATCATCTCCTCTCATTCATATGACCAAATGCAAATACCTACCCATTGCATGCATGGTAATCCCATTATGTTGTGGTCCTTCAATGACACCATGACCTCTACACTAGGTACCATTGTTCTCATTGTCTGCGTAGGCCCCCCACACTGTCCCAAAACCTTTCTATGTCCTAGAAGGGGACTTCGGTATAACTTGTTGGTTGGCCAACCTTGGATCGGTGTTATGGGTTGTGTCCTTCAACGTTACATCGATGCCTAAAATTTGAACACGAGGCACATAATTACACCATCCCTCTACTGACCCCTCACCTTTCAAGACCTGTAAAATGATATATCAACCCAATGATATACTTATACCGGTCAAGGCATCTACCACCAAAACCACTTCACCTCCACCCATGAGCCCATCCACCCAAATTGTCACTACTTCTACTACATCTAACCTCACTATCCCCTACCTGCGGTTGTAGCCTTTACCGATGGTGCCCTGTCTCTCCTTCATCTAGCAAACCATCTATACCCACTACCCACATACCAACTAATGATTCCTTAGAATGTGTTTTTCATCACCTCACTCTAAGAGAATACCACCCATATAATAGTGATACCTTCCTCACCCCAAAAGAGTACATGAATCTATGTCAACACCTCGATTCTGAAATTTGCATTGGTGACGTTTTCCCTTATGGCCCTCCATTTATTTGCACCAATCTAATGTATGGGGGACTTGATATGGGGACCTCTAAACCCTAACCTCCATCCCAAACCCAACCATTTTCATCGACTGCACTCCCTCACTAATCACCATTTCACTCACTTTCCTCCACGGTGTGCATGGAAAGGATTTGGCTTCATTTTTATGAACAAGGATGCCACACTAACATCTCTTGTACCTCTCATAAACACAATGATCATAGTGGTATTGGTTTCAACACTCCACCCTCTAAGAAGGTTCACATCGACTTTATCCGGGATGAGAATTTTTCCCCCTCTCATTCACCCACATTACCATCCTCACCCACGGAGTCCATATAACCTAAATCTATACCTCCTAACTTTTTTTTCATAAACATCATTTCCACTGGGACCGTTGACCTATCAATGCGATGATGAGGCTCCCTCTTCTATCCCATTCCTTTATCTGACATGATTGATCAAGATATGCCTTGATTAATATCATTCAATGTCAGGACGATGAGTCCATCCTCACCTACCTTGGTGTAGAAGACTCTTATATTCATCAGTCATTACCCTCTAAAACGCGCAAACCATGTTGAATGAATCCACCATCAAAATCAACATTAATACTCGGGACGACCGCACATTCTAAAGATCATTCAATCCTTAGATGTTATTGAATAGGAAGCCTTGACTCTTTCCTTGGGACAATAACAACACATTTTATTGGTCCTATGTTGATATGCCTAGTATTGATCCAAAAATCGTTGTTCACAATATCCTAACCATTCGATGCTGAAACCTATCAAATGAAAATGCATCCTTGCATTGCTCTTCTGGTCAAAGAAGAGCTTCATTGCCTTCTCTTAGTTTCCTTCATTTACCCATTGATTGTCCCCAATGGATTTCTAACATCGTTCATGTCACGAAAGCAACAGGAGGACTCCACATTTACACGGGTTTCCATGACCTCAACCTCTCCTATCCCAAAGATGATTTCCCACTCCCGGGCATTGACCAACTAGTTGATCTCACTCACTGGCCATGAAATGTTATTTCTCATAGACGCTCTCTTGGGCTATAATAAAATATTACTAGCTCTCGAGGGTCAACACAAGCTGCCTTCATCACCCCTTGGGGACTTTCGATTATCGATTCATGCCCTTTGGTCTCAAAAAATGTTGGTGCTACATATCAGTGGGCCATGACTTACATCTTCCATAACATCATGCATCACATATTGGAGGATTATGTAGATGATCTACTTGCCAAATCCAAACATCAAACTGAACACCTACCCATTATTAAAGTCATCTTTGACCGCCTCATCAAATATTGTGTTCGTCTTTAACCAAAAAAGTGCATCTTTGCGGTACTTTCTGGGAAACTCCTAGGTTTCATCGTTTATTTGTGTGGCATAGAATTTGATCCTGTTAAAGTCAAGGCTATCCTTGAAATTCCACCACCCACTAATAGCCATCAACTTCTGACCTACAAGGAAAATTGTAATGAATTCATTTTTTTATCTCCTAGCTTTTAACCACTATCAACCATTCCACATCTTCTCAAGAAAGACATTTCATTCAAATGGGATGATGAATGTCATAAAGCCTTGAAGCCTTGAAAAAATACCTACTTCAACCACCAATGCTCATTCCTCCTAAGGATGACCAGACCTTCTACCTATATATTTCCACCACTAACCATTCTCTAGGTGTCATGCTTGCTCATTGCAACAACCAACACCAAGAGCAAGCGGTTATTACATAATCCATACCCTTCTTGAATATGAAACTAGATATACCCATGCCAAAAAAAAATTCCTAGCCTTAGTTTTTGTCACCACCAAACTCCACCATTACCTACTCAACCACAAAACCTTCGTCATTACTAATACTAACCCATTACACTACATGTATGCCAAACCTTATCAAAATCAGCGTGTCGCATGTTGGCTTATTGTTACGGCCAACCTCGACCTTGAATTCATCCATCAAAAGTCCATCAAGGGCCAAACTATCACCAACCAATTGGCCGATGCACCCATTTTCAGGATCAACCCTCTAACTTTGAATTTCCAGATGAGTCTATTGCTACCCTTTCCCTAGACAAACTTTCTTACCAAATGACACTCTTCTTGATGGCTCCAAGTGTCAAAATGGGGGTAGGGATGGTGTTATCCTCATTCCTCTTAATGGTGAACCTATGCCTTTGTCTTTCAAACTTTATTTTGATTATACAAACAATATTATTGAATACGAAGAACTCGTATTGGATCTCAGAGCTACTTATGCCTTAGATGTTAAGCCAATCATCATATTTGGTGATTCTTAGTTGGTCATAAACCAAGTCAATGGTATATACCAGTTTCGTAATGAGATACTTTAAAAGTATAAGCATCACGTGGACATACTTTTGACCACCTTTGATCATTACACACTTCAAACAACCCCACGTTCTACCAATAAATTTGCAGATACCATAGCTTGCTTGGCTTCTCAGATACCTGCTTTGCCCACTGACTCTAAAATATTTGTCACCATACAAAGACTACAATCACCCTCTTATTTTCCTCATGAAGTCTACTCTATCAGAACCACTACTCCTGACCCCAGTGACCTTTGGTATAAGCAATATACAAACTATCTCTCCCTTCCCATTTTACTCACCGATCTCACTCGTAATGGACAATGTGCCTTTCTTAAAAGTGTCTCCCATTATGTCATCATGGGTGGTCTTCTATACAAATGTGGTTTCGACAACATTCTCTTGCGATGCCTTACTAGTTCTGAAATTACTTACACCATTAAGGAAGTTCACGATTGAATATGTCGAGACCACTTTAGTGGTCTCACTGTCACAAAATGAATTCTTCACCTATGCTATTACTGGCCAACCCTAAACCATGATTGTTGCGATTATGTCAAATGTTGCATAAAATTCCAGCAACATGCTAATCTCCATCACACCCCTATTCATGCCTTACAGGTCGTGTGAGACCTTTGGCCTTTCTCTCAATGGGGTTTGGATCTTGTTGGTGAGATCAACCCCCATTCTTCACAATGCCACCAATGGATCATAACCGCTATTGAATATTACACTAAATGGGTAGAAGCCATTCCCCTCATTTCCACCAAAGTCAAGAAAATATGTGAATTCATCAACCATCACATCATCTGTCACTTTGGTGTCCCTCACCACATTATCACGGATAATGGAAAACAATTTAAAAAAAAACCTTACGTAAACTATGTGGTGCTTTTGGAATCTAACTTAGTTTCTCATCACCTTATTACTCACAAACCAATAGTCAAGCCAAATCAACCAATAAAACCTTGAACAAAATCCTTATGAAGGTGGTGAATGATACTGGGAAGGATTGGAATATGAACATTCCTTTCACCTTATGGGATTATTGCACTAGTATTCTCACTTCGACTGCTGCCACACCCTTTTCTTTGGTCTACGATACTAAGGCCGTCTTACCTCTCGAAGTCTAGATTCCATCCCGACATGCTCAACGACGATGACTTCAAGGATCATTTGGTGTAACTTGAATTATTAGATGAACATCATCTCAATGCTCTTGACCAGCTCCAAATCTACCAAAAACGTATCGAACAAGCCTATGATAAACATGTCCACGAACAAACTTTTCAATTGGTGAGCTCATCACGAAGGAAAATCAACATGTAACCAAAGAGGAGAAAATTAAACAGGAAAAATTTCTCCTAATTAGCTTGGACCTATATCATCACCCATGCCTAAGGATCAGGTGATTATCGTTTATCTTCACTCGAAGGTAAACCCAAACTGAGCCCCTTAATGCCTTGCATCTTTGACCATTTTATTGTTGATATCAAGTCCTATATCAATTTTTGTCAATTGATTGCTCATCCCTTGAGTGTTATTCACCTTCCATAATTACCCATTTTGAGGATCCATGACTAAACAAGAATCATGTGATTACCTGTCACCTTTTAGCCTTGTCTTCAATATGAGTACCATGGCTCTGCTCATAGCATGATTCTCATGGATACTTTTCATCTTCTTCAAGATGGAATCCCATGGTCATTCATCACTTGAAACCACCTCTTTCACAGTTAATATTTGTGTACTATGATCTTGTCTTCTAAATCTGGAACCTAATCGTCCTCTATAATCTTGTCCATGACTTAAATGTCTAAAAAACAAAGGGATACAACTCCTTGAGTCAAACTTCCAGCAAAGATGACTCCCTCAAAAGGGACATCTCTTCTTTATATTCTACCACTATCAATAGACTACTCCCTCGAAGGACAACTATATACGGTCATTACAAAATATAATAAATATTCATAAGCTTCCCACATCGATCAGCTTCACGAAGACCTCAAGGAGATAATATATTCATCCCATATAGAATTCCCACATCGATCAGTCTATTAAAAACAAACAAATCAAGAAAAATATGAAATTTTCATCATGGACTTTCCTATTTTGGATTATAGGTTTCTTGTTCCGAAATACATGTCATCATACACTAAGTTACACTAAACCTCTCATTCTCACCTCCTTGTCTTTTTACCTAAATTCCTCATTACTTAAGGGACTTTTCGCAAATGTGACATTTCATGATCATGTGAATTTTCTTCACCCTTAAAACAATCCATTATGTAAGGCTTGTAGGGTCTTCTGTTCATAAGCCCATCTAGGGTATGGTATACTCATTAGGGTTCTTATCAATTAAGCAACTCTTTTACCACCTCTTACCATTCACCTTCCTCGTTACCTATTGATTATCCTATACAAGACCAAATCCTTGGCACATGTATTTAAAAATAAATCAACCATACCTACAACCTAAACTAAATCATGCCTATGACCTACATCACCCATGCCTAACACCTATCTAGACTATTCCACTATTTCACCCTAATCTTCCCTAGCTTATGGGGGAACTACATCGGCCCTACGGTCTCTTTTTTATTTGGGACTATGTAGGCAGCACTCGAGGACATGGGGCCCTTAAAGGATAGCTCACCACTCTCTCCCTAACCAATTCCCTCTGCCCCTTTCCTAGTCACATTCTACCCTAGTTAGTTTCCTTTTATATCAATAATTAGAAATTAAAACCAAAAAAACAACAATTGCTTCACATCTTTACCGTCATCACTCATACATTCATTTCATATTGTCTACCATTTATTTACCATTATAAAACATTTTCATACAAAACATCTTAATATGATCCACATCATCATTAATTGCACAAATTAATGAATTAAAAACTCAACCATGCCTAAACCAACCTAAATTCAATCATTCCTAAGTCAACCTAACTCCATCCATGCCTATGACCTAACTCAACCATGCCTAAGCCAACCTAAACTCCATCATGCCTAAACTGACCTGACTCCACCATACATATACGAACTTGACTCTAGCATGCCTAATCCACCTGATTTCCACCTATATATGTATATATAACAATGAAAATTAAAACATGTACACCATTCATACTATAAACACCATCATCTATAAATTGGAAAGTCTGTATAAAAATACATGTGAATATATATCTCAATAATAATCATCAAAATGTACAAAACTTTCATATACACCATCACCATCTTCAAAGCACGTAGTCTGTATATCATCAAAATATTAAAAACTCTCATATAAAGCCTCACCATCTTTGGCACGCAAGTCATTATATGATCAAAATCAATAAAGTATCGTATACATCCTCACTCTCTTTGGAACGCAGGCCGGTGTATATCAAAAATAAAACAACTACATCAAAATGGAGGTCCACATGGCTATCAGGCATCATCCACGGATATCCTCCATCTCTGTCTCCCCTATCTCCTCCTCCTCATCCTTGGATCTTGTATGGTAGCCTGCTAACATCTCACCACCCATCATGGGTCATGGTTGGGTTCTGGCTGGTACATCATGTGGGAATTTCTTCCATGAACTAGTGGTCTTTCCCTAACCCTGTCTCAGGACTCGTTTCCCCCATGTGCTCTCCACACTGTGGGTGTGTGACCTAGTCCTCTCACTCAAGGCCTATTATACCTTGTAATCTCCATAGGATAGGAAATATATCCCTACCGCCATCAGTTAGTCTTGATAATACCTAGCCTCATCTAGGGCATCCCACAATTTGGCTACAAGTATTGTCTTTGGTGGCCCCATTGGCCTCTCGACCCATGTACCTATCTGTGGGACCCCTGTCCTACCCCTTCCTATAAAATGGGACCCTATCCCACCCCTACCTATAAACTGGGACCCTGTCCCGGTGCCTATGGTGGTGCCACCAGCCTCGCACCCCTGTGCCCGTATCTAGGTCTATAGGGCCCTGATCTTCACTGCATAGTGGCCAATGGCGGCCTGTAAACTTGTAACTGCACCTATAGGGTAGCCACTGTATCCCATCACCATCACTGCAATGCGGGTGCTTGTCCGTATGCTTATATCGGGCTGTAAACTAGCCACCTATGCCTGTAAAGTGGCCACTTATGCCTATGCACCTATCAACTACCCCTGCACCATCCCCAGCTATGTAATCAAGGTAGCCACCTTCCCCTGTAGGGTGTCCCTTTGAATAGTGATGGTGGCTAAATATGGCTGCCCTGGCCTCACCGGTACTACTTGTAGGTGTGTAGCCCACCACTATCTATATTTGTTAGTCACCCCAGCATCATCGATCCTCGGTCTCTCACCTGCTCCTCCTACTCTATAGGAACTTTCGGCTAGGGAAGAGGCAATGGCCTCTCTACATCATCCCTCATGTACTGTGGGAAGGGTGGAGGTATATCTGCGGTATCCCAAATTGTTGTCTAACCCTATCTATAGGTATCATCTCATACTCTCTAGAATGTCACCCCTATATCCATCTGAGTAGCTACAATCCATCTAGTTCCTTGGTCATCTTCAATATGAGGAAAACCCACATATGGTCTCCGAATGATGTCTATCTTTGGATAACTACTCCGGTAAATGCCTGTAGTAGGAAACATCATACCCTACCGACTCGATGCTCTCCCATAGTAAGCACCCATCACTGTAACCCACCCGAACCAAACTTGGCTCCAATGCATCATCCGGTGCATACCTCTGACCCACACACACCTTGATGTGCTTGTATGCCTAAAAATGAAGTAGAAAGGTGCAACACAAGTTGAACCTCTGAATTAAATCCATATGCCCATAACTCCTGTATAGTTGCACCGGGAATGCTAGCATCTATAAAAAGGGTGCAGTCTATCACCATATCATGCGGGACCCCCATCAATGATCGCGGGGAATCTCCCACCCTCTACATCTGGCAGTGCAAAGAAGCAAACTACCTCCATCAACAACACAACTAGCCTAGTCTCCTTTGGACTAGCCAAGTACATCCCCACATAGCTCATGTTGGCACTGTGAAACCTCATCTCTGCCAACCCCTCACCAAGGACTATCATTATCAATTACTCGGATGCCTTTGAGGAGATCAAATATACCTACGCCCCCACTATCGACAATTGCATAATCCGCACACATCCTCTAGGGTGACCATGATCTCACCCGTCGGTAGATGGAATGTGTTGGTCACTGAATCCAATCTTTCGATGAGGACGACCATCAAACTTGGCTACCAGACTATATGCCAGTAGCGTCTAACCCCAATCAAACCAACCTCTACAACATGCCACCAATCCTCAACTGTTACACCTCCTCAAACCGTCACGAGTAGGGGTGGTACCTATCTCGCATCCGTATTTGGTCTTTTTCCCGCATCTAATAAAACATCAAATTAATACACCTTGCTCAAACCCACAATCACTCTTGACACCTCACCTACACCTATTACCCTCCCTCTTTTTCCCCTCACAACTTACCTTCTTACCACATATTCTATATACCCACCCCAACCCTCATCCAATATTGATCATACCATACCTCTTTTAACCTCTTACCCATCCTCTATTTTTTATCACCATCCCACTCTCTATCTTACCTACCCACCCTAGGGCTCTTTTACTCCTTTTTCTCCACATGATGACCAGATCTTGGTTACTCCTAACCACCCACAGTCTCTCCTAAACTAGCCTCTATCACCTTATCTGGTGGTACCCGGCTCGACATCACCGAGCGTCACCACCCCTTGATTGATGCCGAGTCCTTTGTCGTACAAAAATCTGCGACACCCAAACCCCTCTTTTTCCTAAAACACTTCCTTCTTCTCACCCATTCCTACCTAACTCTACCCTTAACTCCTCCCTACCCCTAATTCACCTACCCACACCTCTCCCCATTCCTATTTTACCCAATTTTCCTTCCCAAATTCAAATTCCCTTTTCCCCCTAAAAGCTGTATTCCTTCCTTGACCTATATACCTAATCTACCTCCCAAACCAATGCAAGATATTGAATCTTACCTCATCACACTTCCATCTCTGTGGTGGCATGCCGAGCCACTACACCGGTGGTCCACCCAATCCCTCTCCCACCTCTTCCATGTCCAATCACCAAATCCAATCCTCTTGACCTCCACCCAATCACAATCAATCCCCCTGTGCTCGTGAACCCATCTACCTAGCTCCTTTAACAAACTGGATCTCTCCAGCTCAGTAGAATATCCTCCCATGTTTTTTCCTCTTGACAAAGCACACCTTGTTCAACACTCTATCATTTTCACAAAATCCAAACCATACAAATGAATCCATATTATACGGATTTTTTCTTTTTATATACCCACGTTGACCTGACTAACATCGGTTATACCTAAACCAACATCGATCTCTGCACTACCTAGCACACCATGGTTGGTTATACAAAAATCGAAATTGGTCACCTACCCTAATAAACTATGCTTGGATTACCTAGACCGTCACCGGTTTTGTATGACCAGCATCGGTTACCTGTCATACTCTTTCCCATTCCCTTTCCCCATTTTCAACTAACACTTAACCAAACCAGCCATCGTTTGACCTTACCCACCCTTATAACAACCAACCTCCATGCCTACCTTACCTATACTTGTCCTTAATTACATTTTGGGACTTGTTATTTTACCCATACCTCGGACCTACGTGTCATGATCGGCTATTTAGACCCGAAACATTGTTACTGACCTGTGAACTCATGTGACCGCTATACCTTGCAACACTGTTACCCATGTTGTTTGACCTAATGACCTTACTTTTCCTATTGCCATGACCATTTATCCTGACCCAACCTTTGGTGTATCGGAACATACCTAAATGTTCCTACACCTGACCTATGAAGTGCTTTTGCACCATATCCAATACCTTGGATACCGGAATCACCTCAACCTTGTTTGGATAAACCTATCAAAATTTAGACAATGTAGAGTTTGCATGCTCTTTAACTTGGTACCGTGCTATAGTTTATACGTGTGCGTGTGTTTGACTATTACTACCTTTGACCTTGGCCCATTACCTAGATTACCCGATTGGACCTTTACCCCATTACCCTCATTATCAAACCACTCACCGATTTTGTCTTCTGCCACATCAGTTCCTAGTTTGAGGGGGATCACCTTCACCCACACATGGGGCAACCACATCTTACTTTTTTCAATGTTGCTTATCAATACAAGCTATGCAACAAAAAGGGGCAAAATGTAGACACCAAAATTGGGTCACACTCCCCTTGGTCCCTTGTCAAGTAATCAGCTCAAGCATACTCATCTAACCATGGCCCCTTCCACCCCACATTAATATTAATTTAATTAACTTAATTAAATTAATACCCATCCTCACAATATTTATTACTTAATTATTTTAATTAAGCTAATTTCCACCTCACCCTAGACCTATTCTTGGCATGTTTCCATAACTAACAATAACTAAGTCTTACTTTCCTTAATGGGCTAAGATTTGGTCTAACCCTAAAATCTCTCTAACCACATTCTCACTCACTAGAAGGAAGTTTTCATTCTAATCCGCAAGAATAAAACTAAGCGGGCACAAGAAATTATAAAGATCTACCCATTTTAGTAAAACTAGGGAATCCCACCTCAAGCGATGTCGGTCACCCCTAAACCGACACCTTTAGTCAACCTGAACCATCATCGATTACCATTTATTCACCCAAACAACATTTTTTTGGGTTGGCACATTCGAGAGCAAGGAAATGAGATCGGAGCTACATACAAGCAAAACAAGCACCTTTTACGCATCCAAACATCTAGAGCCATCACGGGATCAATCATAGAGCCATTGTATTCATGGGAGCACTCTGGGAAATCACCACTATAAGACCATACATGTATTATCTAATCAACCACCTCCACCACTCAGCTAAGTATGGCCCTAACCAGCAGGGGTTTATTTCAATTAGTAATCTTTATTACTCATGTTATTAATATATTATTTGCATGCTTATTGCTTCATCACCCACTTTCTTGTGAACTCAATTATCCCTTCACCCATATCACCAAATCACCTATCCTCACCTACTATATACTTTTGAGCATACCTAAGACCTCTATAGACCTCCCCATTCACTCTCCCAAACTTTATTTGACCTCATATCACCCCTGTCATTTAATCTATTTGAGTTTCTTTCATATCAACCATACCAACACCGATTATCCACATCCATCATCGGTTCTACCTAAACCAACATTGAACACATTTAAGCGATGTCGGTCTCTACATGTTTTACACCTTGATCGAGAACAAACTCAACAATCATCCTACCAGTTGACCTAAATAACCCAAAATCAGACCACGACTAGTCCCAGTACCTTGTGACGGACACCTCACCTCTCGAGATCCAACTATAGCCTAGCCTATTGTGATTATATTTTCTTATTGTACTTGAATGAGATACCTAAATCATATCAACTACGGTAGGAATTTGTTTATTTCTTGCATTAAATTTTTTTAAACAATACATTGAAAACCATCTAGGAAGTATCATTTAACTATATTTTTGTGGTCTTATTTTCTATTACAGGTAGTTCCTCCTAGCCAAAAGGAAGCTCGACATTCAGCTATGGATCAAGAAGTTAGAGCGCGTGCTACAAACATCAACCAACTAGCATTTAATAGGTATTCCTCCTTGGCCCTTACCCTTATCTGTTTCATCATTTGAAAAAGGTGAAACATCCCCACTCCTTTTCCTCCTTATTCCTTCTCGTGCACCCATGCCTCTTATTACTATGGGATTCTTCTCCTATGCACACCTTTTCATTCTTCTACACACTCTTCTATGTTTTCCTCATGTGCATTCTTTACTGCACCTTGCTCCTTGACCTTCTTCTCATAATATTCTTCCTTTTCTTTGATGTAACTATCCTCATATATCATCCTTTAATTTATGGGCCTTTCTTCTATTCATGTATCTCCACTAGTCACTTAAAGACACTTATTTTTTTCCTTTTCACTTTCTTTTACAACCTCTCTCTTCTTCTAACAACTTCTTTTATATTGTTGTGTATCTTCATTATGCTTTCCTTTCCTCTCTACTACTCATCCTTCTTTCCTTGTGATATCCCATCAAGTATTATCACCACACTTCATCTCCATATATTTTCTCATCTATATTCCTGCATAGTACCTTTGATGTAACCCTATGACATCTCCTTTTCTCCCTTATTTTTGTACTTCTTAAGGGCTTCTCCTCACTTTGCCACCTCTTAGGATTTGTTAGACCACACTCTCACTGATGACATCTATTTTTTCCTCTCCCATATTGTGCCAAATTTTCTCTTCCACTTCCTCTTGCAGTCTCATTGCGTAAATCTTCTAGAGCCTCTCCATAATGCTCCACCTTTAGATATTTTCCAACCTCTTCTATTTATAGTGTACCCTTTCCCACATGCACTCTAGAAACTATTCCCCTTATTTGATATGAATTTTTTTCCTTCAAGACAACTTCTTTTGGGCCAAACCACTACTGGCCTCTCTTGATATGAGTTTCCTCCATATTATTCTATAGTTTCTATGAAATTCTATAGCACTCCCTCTATCTTATGTTATTCTCTTCATTTATGTGCCTTTTTGCATGCCTCCTCTCAAAATTTCCTTGGATATCCTTATCTGGTATACCCTTTTTCATGTACACTCTAGCAATCTCCATGGATTTCTTAGCGTTCCTCATAATGGTGCTCCCATTATCTTGTGTATCTTCGCCTAAACACTCCTAAAATCATCTTGAAGTTTATTCTTATGTGAAACCTTTTCCACCTCTCCCTTCCAAAGGTGAGATCTCCTCACTTACGCTTTCTATGGCACATGCCACTTCATGATCCTTTCGGATGCTCTCTTAAACATCTTTTATGTATTTTGTGTACATCCCCTCCTTTTGTACATTTTCCTCCTTCCATTGCACTTCCCTTTCCATGATCTATTTCCATTGTTCTATACATATTTGTATATGTTCATGGGTTTTGTTTATCATTTCCTCCTCCCAGGCATCCTCGTTCACTATCAAGATAATCTCATGCACTACCAAATTTAACGCACCTCTACTTACACATCCTTTTATGGTACTCCTACATATGAACCATCTTCTCTTGGTGGTTCTATCACAATGAGTAATATATTTATGTTTTCTCTTCTCACACATCCTCCGAGATGTGCCTCCATACATGCCTTCTTATGGTGCTCTTCTAGAAATTTTTGCATGTTATTTTTTGTGTACCTTCGACTCTCTATTTAGTCCTTCCTTTTCTCTTGCATTTGGAGGAAAGACTCCTAATTTTTAGTGGTCTTCTTCTATACACTCCAATTAGGTCCAAAAATTTAGAGTACCGAATCTCTTCCATCATTTCCTTAATATTCATAATGTACTGCATCGACACACCTTCCTTTCTTTGTGCGAACATACTAATTGTTACATGTTACCTTCTATACACATTCTCTACCCACTTCACATAGTGGAGAACATTATTCCTTTGTGTCGGTTACCCCACGTTCAATGATTTTCCAACTCCATTTGTAGGAAATTATCATACTCTAATACAACTTGATGACATGAGGCTCTACTAGGTTCTTTATCATGAAAAATTTATAACATGAAAAATTGAAAAATTTGGCCATGAAAAATAAGCCTACCATTTGAAAACCTATCTCTCGGCCATTGTAAACCCTTCCTATAGCTAGACCATCAACTCATGCAAACCATTTGGGTCTGTGCCACCCTCATTATGGATAAGAGTAAAGTTATAACATGTTTTTAAATTGTTTTTCATGTGTAGAGAAATGATTCAGAATAATTTCATGATAATACTAAGCTCTGAGGTGGAATAGTGTTCTCTAAAGCACTAAATTGGTTATTTTTAGCCATATTGCAACATAAGGACATCCTCTGGAAGCTATAAGGGAATACTAAAGCCATATAGAAGTTATGAAGGAGATAAAATAGGTTATCCGATGTAGTTTAGGTGAAATTTTTGGGATAATTGATGTTGAGAACAAGTTAAGAAAAAATGGGTCATTTTGGGCACATGGAATGAAGGCTCTAATGGAGAAAGTCAACTTGTTTGGGAGATTCGGGAGTTTTGGGAGGATTTGGAAGCTCATAAAATACTCAATAGAAATATCTTATAATTATCCATATTATGGGAGCATAATTTTTTGTCGAATCTGTAAGTAATTTTGTGATAGCTCAAGTCATTGTTGTGTTCCTTCGTACTAAAAGGGTGAATGGCTCCAGAAATAAAATTATAGGCTGAAAAAATTCTTGAAAGTGATGCGAATGAACTCATTATATTATTTGGATTCCAAATCATATAATATTTCACCTCCAAACTCCAACTTTCACTCCTGGGGAAGAAAGTGTGAGTCACACATTTTAATTTTATGTTGGGATGATGATGTCAACATCACTTAAAGGTTTAAGTGCACATTTCAAGGATATGTGTCCAAGTTTAAAATGTATACTCCTCCTATGTATGTTATGGTTTTGTCACTTAAAAGTTGTAACTTGAAGTGTTAGGTGAGCACAACACAAAAATAGACCACTTTCTCATGATGAACTCCCCTTGGCGCATTTTTGAGCATGTGGTGTCCCCTTGGATTGTACCCAATGTGAAAAGGGACATGGGGGACTAAAAATGAGCTCCCCATGAGGATTTTCTCCCAGTAACTTGCAAGTCATCACTTTTTCACCTAGGAAGTTACAAACTTGCATGTTTTCTTAACTACTTGCCCCCTCATGTTGCATACACACATGAAATTTTTTTCACCCTTTATGTACCCTCACATTTTCCCTAAGGTGAAGAGGGAGATGAGGGATGAAAAATTTCAATCCCTCTCTCTTAACTAGCCCCTGGACACATGCAAAACCACAATGCAACTCCCGAGTGTTAATTTCCATTCCCTTGCATCTCATCCACATGAAACAAAAAGATGAAACTTGGAATGATCTGATTAAAATTGAACTTGTGTGTCCCATTTGTCCCTTTGTCCCTTATTTTTAAGTTGTAACTATAAATTAAATCTCATCCAACATTGGTTAAGCCTATTTGAGTCAAGATGGAGTTAAGGTGTGCAAGTGAGATCAAAATGATTCTTGTTAAAACACTACACCATTTTTAAGTTCCAAAGATGAATTTTCTCTCCCAAATATCATTACCATTTTTGGTATGTTACTAACAATGGAATTTTAATCATATATCCCAAACCCCTTCTCTGATCCTCAAGATATTTTAACATCATCTCTTTCTAAAAAAAAATTCAAATGAATCCAAACTTTCATCTAATGGTGGGTATGCATTATTTTCAATGGCCATACAAAGTTTCCCAAAATAAAAACTCATTTTTCATATCTATGGAGTTCTGACGATTGAAATCCTCTAAAAATTGGAGAAAAACATCCTTATGAAATAACAAAACTTTTGAGACCACTCTCATTCCATTCTAACAATAGGAAGAACCACTTCTAAAAATAGTAAGAATTCATAAGTGTTATAGTTTATGAATAGTAAGTATTACAAATAGTTCATTTTCATAGTTTTCATTTCTTTGTGCACATCAGGAAAACTCAAAAGTGTCAAATTGAGCAACTGGTAACTAAAAATGGACTTCTCAAAATAATAATTACTAAAAATAGTAAGTTATAGGATATTGGTTAGCAAATAAGGATGTTAAGCGTCTCAAAATGAATAAAGAGCACCTAGATGTGTTTGGCACAATTGTGGAACATCATGGTGAGTGGTCATATTCATGGTTTCACAATATACACTTTCAGTTGAGAATGGAAGTAATTCTTATATATGAAAAATGACCCATTTCAATGAGGAGAAGATGATAAAGAAGGTGTTTTAGCATCCTCAAGATGATTCGATTAATAAAAGGTGACATATTTTTCACAGAGATGAATTTTAAATCCAAGGGGAGTAAGGTGATGCTCTCCATGTTTTGAATCCCACCTTGTATTCAAGAAGGATCATCATGTTTCCATTATTTGGAAACCATATTGAGTTCACATGGTGCAATTCACTTAGTAGTGTTTTTGAACACTCATTCAATGCCTTGGAATGTGTGGATATCACAAGAGGAAGCACTTACAATCATAGTTTTTAGTTCAATGGGTGGTCGAGGCCAATAATATCATTCATGAAGAATTTCCTCAAAGGTCCATCAAAATCATATTCTTCATCAGCAAGAGATTTCTCATCTCCGTATTTCCACTTCTCTCTCTTATTATCTCTCCCCTCTCCCTCTCTCTCTCTAACATTATATTTCTTCATTGGGAATGTACTTTTTCACTCTTTCATCTTATTCACTTAAGTGAATTAATGTTGTATTGTAAAAGTACCTTTTCAAAAATAAGAAAAGGACTTAATTCCATTCCTAAGGAATTTGAAAGGTCACAAGTGGTGGTGAGATGAAAATTCACATGGGGGGAGAGGAAGAGACATTTTTGTAAGCTATAAATTGGAATGGCTTCTCCATTCCAAAGGGTTAACATTTTTGTTTATTACTAGTTATTTTCTTTCACTTCTACTACAAGTAATAAACTACCATTTTATATCTCCTTTCATTCACTATTTTCTTCCATACTCTCTACTTTACAACTTTGTAAGCAATTGTGATCTTGTATAACCAAGAAAGAACTTTATGTATTTGATTAATGAATTCATAGAACTTTGTGTCTCTAATTTATTAGTCTTGTTATTGCTTAATTTTTTGTTGTATTCTATTAAATGTAGACATACTCTAGTTAGTGTTGGTGATAATCTTTAAGTTCCTACTCACAACATTAACTCCCCTCTCTATTTATCCTACTCCCCTTTACCTCTCTCCAAACTAATTCCTCCCTTATACATTGTATAAGAACTTTTCCAGAGGTTTAGTGGAGTATTCTTGTGTGATCCATGGCCTAATGACCAACCCAAATTTTATTTAGTCCTTTCATTTAATAATGGGAGCTTCCCCATACCCAAGAAGAAGGGGATAATCCCCTTGATCGTTGGTCGAAACTAATAATCTTCCAACAAAAATTATTTCACCAACACAGTACTCCCCGAGCCTACCATTTTCTATAGAGTTCAACCCAATAGATTGAAAATGTTTATGTTTCCTTAAAATCAAGAAGGCCTTTACAGAATCTACAATGTCCATCTTAGGGATTTATGAACGTTGGTGCCTCTAGGTCAAACTAGACTTATCTCATCCTAACTCTCTTTTGGCTCTAATATTGATCTCGACCTCTATCTCTCATCCCCCTCTCTCCTTTGGCCTAATATGGCATACCTTAGGCCCCTAAAAACCTCAATAATGACCACCTCATCCAATCAAATAACTTTAATTTGGTGAATTATTTTTCCTTTTATGGCGTTCTCGACTTATCATGTTTCCCTCTCCTCTCGTGATAGATTTTCCACTTTTCCCACTCATAATTCAAATTTAAACTAGGCTCTTCAAATCCATTTGGTATACTCTTTTCCAATCCTTCTACGCCATGTCACTTGGTGGTTAGATTCTCCTTATTAGCCACTCCATTGCCTACTCAATGTTAACCACGTGACCATGTAGATTTTTGGTGTTCTTCATTTCTTTTATCTCGTTGTTATGTCTTATCACCTCAAGCCTCATCCTTTGCATATTTTTCACATCCTTGCCTCATGCTTCAGATCCCTTGGATATCTTCATGTTATTATTTTATAACTTCAAAATTTTCCTCCATATCTCGGGATCCTCGTAATCCTACGTGCATGCCTTCATCTTCCTTAGTGTTTGCTTCCTTATCTTTTTGTACCTTCCTTGGTTGCTTCTCTAGGACAATTCCTTCCATTCTTCACTTCCTCTATGCCTTTTCCTCCTTTTTCCTCCTTTTGTGCTCATGCCTCTTCCATAAATGGGCTTCTTCTCTTATGCACAACTTTTCATTCTTCTACCCAATCTTTATTGCTTTCCCCATGTGCCTTTTTTCCAAAACCTTTTTCCTCGACCTGATTTTCACAATATTCTTTCTTTTCTTTGATGAAACTATCCTCATGTGCAATCCTTTACCTTACGTACCTTTATTCCACACATGTCTCTCTCTGGTGGCATCAGGCCAATTTTTCTATCCTTTTCACTTCTCTCGTGACCTCCCTCTTCTTCTGGAAGCTTCTCTTATTCTTCCATGCATCTTCCTTGCGCTTTACTTTCCTTTCTCTTACGCATCCTTCAATTCTCACGCACACCTTTCTTCTCTCGCTACAGTTTCCCTAATTCCATGGATGCCCCTACATCAAAATGTATTATGATAAATCCATGAGGCTCCTAATTTTTCTTATTGAGTGTCACCAAAATGAACATAAATTGAAAAATTATTATCTCTAGCCAAGTACGGAAATTATTTTTTATATTTTTTGGCCAAAATATTAGAATTTTTGTCAAAGTAAAACCTTTCCATCCTATGTGTCTCATATATCCTCATGATATTCCAAAGGAAAATAAAATATTATTTACAGAGGTTTCATATTAGTGTTTGCTAAGTATCATTGATGACATGAAACAATTTTAGTTTTCATTTAAAAGTTAAATATTATTTCCCATTTCATTCATAAAAATAAAGGATAATACTTTGGTATTTGTAGATCAATTTGTGAAGGAAGTAGTAAAATTTCATAGGTTACCTAAGGTTATTAGATCAAATAGGGATAAATGTTTTACATAAATATTATATAAAACATTAAAAACTACTTTTAGAAATTATTTGAACTTTAGTTCATTCTATCACCGTGAGAATGATTCTTAGATCGAGAGGCTAAATTAGAAAGTGGGGGAAATATTGTAAATGTATTTCATGGAATGATGATATAAATGGTAAAAATATTTTCATCTAGTATAGTATTTAAACAATAAAATCTACCATTCATCATTCAACATGGCTTCATTTGAATCCTTTTATGGTATAAATTGTACATTTCTCCTTTGTTGGGATGGTTTAGGAATTATGTTATTTCAAGGCTAGAGGTTTTTATGAGTATGAGATCAAATGATAATCATTATTTAAATGTATTAGGAATCATATAACATATAGAATATATATATTAATCTAAAAAGGACTCCTTGAGATGTCCAAGTTGAACAAAAGGTATTAGAAATATTTTGGCCTCAAAAAATTCTATCAAGTTTGAATTTTTTTCCAAGATATCTTCTCAGTTTGTAAGACATTTTAAATTTTTTAGAGAAAGTTAGTAATGGGGTTATAAGTTTTCATTCACCCCCTTTAAATTTTATTCAACATATTTTCAATATTTCCTTTCTTTGCAAATATATTTTTAATCCATCTCATGTTATCACTTATTAAAATTTACATGTAGGGGATAGTGATGCAACCTAGAATTTACTATGAATAACCTAGGAGCACCGGCACATCACTTATCCCGAGTGAGCACTCACCCGAAACATGCAAAGGTACCGTGTCACTCTTTATAGTTTCTTAAACATGATGTTAGTGAGATGATGTTTAAACATATCCAAATTCATAACTAAACATAAACATTCCATAATGCATAATCCAGATCTAGATCTTAGATAATCATGAACTAATAATAACTATAATATACTACATTGCATTTAACACAGTAAAATATAGAAGATTCTTACACTATAAAGTATCTCCATGAGTCATGTGCACATCAAAACTAGCAGCATGACTCTATAATAATTCACCACCCACTAAACTACATAGTTCAATTACATATTTATAGAGGTGGGGACTTTCCCTTCACCACCCATGCACTTCTCAAAATAGGTCACATGTTGATAATAGCCATGTGCCTTTACAATAGCATATAAAAAAGGAAAGTGTTCTAACAATATATATCCTATGGTTAACTATAAGAATAAATCCTATTATTAGCTTAAACTATGCATGGTGTTTATCTTAATGCGCCCAATATTTCTAGCTTCTCAAAAGATAGGAGATGACTTAGTTAGAGGTAGTATGTTTGATAGCCATTTATAGTATCAATTTTTGAAATAAAGAGCTACAAGATGTAGTGTTACAATGGGAAAATTTGAGTGAAAGGAGTGTTACTTTGGAAAATGAGAGTATTTTTGGTATAAATTACATCACCTATTTTCATTGGGTGCCAAGGTAACAATTTGATAAGGAGGGAAGGATGTTAAGACCCCATTTTTACCCATTGATTATAAGTAATAATTGCCCTTAGGGATCATTAAAACAAAAAAAAGTCCATTTTTTAGGAATTAATGATATATAATAATATTGACATTATATAGGGTTTTAGTTTATAGATATCATTGATTATTATTACTAACCCTTAGTAATATTACGTTGTTTCCAAGTTGGATATTACATCGTTGAATTTATTGTAGAATGAGGAGATGGAATCTAGCTGGTTATCTTACATGCATTATACAATTTACTAATTTTATTGACTCAATGTATATTTCATTTATTTATTTATTTATTTTATTGCAACCATTTAGTTATTTCATTTATGTTCTATATTTGTGGATTATAATTATTTTATAAATCGGTACTACCGACAACTTGTCATTTCAAATACCAAAATAATTGGGACATTACTAGAGATATAAAAAAAAATTAATGACACCCCAAAAATGGTATATAAAATATTGAGATGATTTTTTTTTATATTATTATGTTTTTCTTATAATTTATTTCATGTATTGTTATGATGTGTTGTTGTCACATGTATAAAATTATTTGTAACACCCACACTAGTAACACAACCAAAAACAAATAATTTATTATTATTAATAATAATATTTTGTCCCACATAACAACAACAAAATTATTGAAGCATAATATGACATGCATAACTTTGCATACATATCCAAGAAAATGAGAAGGTGATGTCAATAAATTAATAGAAAGAAAATCCATAATACAACCAAGTCATCCAATGCCTTGTCAAGTGTAAAATGATGCAACAAATTCCAATTATCCCTCCACTAAAGAATGAATACTATCCTTTGGTTCCTACAAATAGTCATACAACCGAACATGCAAACACCCTTATCCCTCCACTAAGGCTAGTCTCTCTAACCTTTGTTTCCTCCAAAACTAGGAAAACCCATACACCATAATAACATTTATCCCTCCACTATGGAAATACAAGTCCCCAACATATACACATACATAAGCATACCCATGCATGCAACACACACGTACCATCAAATCAATGAACACATGCTCTAATGAAAAACTAATAAACAATAAAATATTAAGAATAATGAGAGTGGGAATCAAAATTTCATCAATAATATGAGTCACATTATTAAACCTTATTATGATAATTAACAAGTGGAGGGATCATCATTATGAACTACCACTTATCACTCTACTAGGAAATATTGACTAGCCTTTGTTTCCTCCTAATAAACATGTAATAAACATAACAAATATACACTTATCCCTCCACTTGAGGCAACATTTTCGCTCCACTAATACTAGTCATGAATCACCGTGGTTCTTCCATATGAACAAACAACTCCTTATTCCTCCGTTCACTAACATCAAACTTATCCCTCCATAAACAATGATGTATCCCACCACATACTTTGATAAATACCCATAATCAAAACAACAATAAAACAATTTCACATTGGCTCCAAAATATTTAAATGAAACAATAACCATAAATCACAAGGGAGAGGTAGAATAAGGAATTTATCCACCATATACATATATTTCTCAATTTACATTTTATTACAATTTATCCCTTTTATGTAAAGAATTGGTTAAATGAAAAATAGTATTCATAAGCATGTACATTCTCACGAATGAGACAAAAATTAATAATGACACGTTCACTTCACACGAGCGAACACAATACAATGATATGACTATAAGAGAGACAAATAAATACCTTAACAACCATGTACATAGGTCCCATGATTTGCATTTTCATCACTACTAAATTACCTTTGTGTTAAAATCATTGTATTATCCCACATGTGATGCTTATTAAAACATATATTATCATATAAAAATTATGAGTTTCACTCCATCATAATGTTTAATCACAAAGAATGTACTCATTTTATTATATGTTTATATTACAATCATTTCGAGTCATTTTAATCATTTTGATATCATTTAAAGTTCACACGAGTCATGTAACACTCGTAACAAGTAGGTAATTTATGTTCCCAAGATACATGTCCCGAAATGGGAATGATTCATTTAAATATTATTAAATAATGTAAGGATTTCCACCTGTGGCTAGAATTTCAAATTATATGTGCTGTCACAAAGAAAAAAAAATTGCTGATGGTTTACCTCTTTCAAGTGGCTGTAATTTCCAGAAATTTTTATAGATATATGTATAATTTGTTCATATACATATATATAAATAGGTATTATGTTTTTAAATAAACCCCTTTAAAAAATTTACGGTTTTCAAAATTTTCAACCTGTTATTGTCTATGGTTTCAAAAATTTCTACCTATAATATACGGTTAAAATCACAAAAAATGACCTACAATCCACAATTTCGAGCCTGTTTCCACCTATTATAAGAGATGAGGTAAACCTTTTTATTAGGAACCATTTGATAGTGGTAGAAGACTTCATGTTTTACATCATTGATCGTACCACCTTAATGTACACAAACACATATCTTATCATTTCACATTCACATTTTTATCATTCATTAAAATATTTACTCACAATTAGTATACCTCATTTTTTAATTCCTTACCACTTTCAATTTCCATAATTCAATTATTAGTTTGGGATTTAGGTTAGCAAGATACGCAAAGTCCAACATGAAACATACATTATTATTTTATTGATAACAAAGCATTTAAATGTCAAGTTAAAGGTATAAATTCAATTTTCTTATGAACCCTTCCACAATGTCCTTTTAAACAGAAATTGACACTTGGATTCACATACTAAGTTTTATCCACAATTAACCTCTTAATGGGAATTGGTATTGAGTTGTGTTCCATTTACATCACTTATACCTTAGCATGAGATTAACATCAATATTACAATATTATCCTCGTTCCACTAAAAATTTGCACATTAATATTATATTCTTATTTATTTAAAATAAATTTGAGGACATAATGGATTTAACACACACTACTCAAGTTTCATGCAATTTAAAATAAATGACCATTAATTCGGTATTCACAACATCTACTACCCACCATAGGGTAAGGGTAAAGGATAGACACATAACCATATCACGAGGAATTTGTACAATTTACAACAAGTCTAGCTAACCCTTTCCATTTCCTATATTATCACAAGCGACACATTTCTTGTGGTTGACATCGAATACAATTTCCATAATTAAGACTAAAAAGAACTCAAGAGGTCTTAAGCTTAGTTAATTCAAAATTGTACTTATAGGTCTAGGGACTAATTTATTCCACTCAATAAGGTACACAACCCACTATAGGGACAATTTTGGGTGATAATTAGTCATTCTTATTTCATAAAAACATATTCTCAAATCCATAATATTCCTTATTATTTTCAAGATACACGCTCTTACTTGTAGGGTTTAATAAGATCACTCGTTTGAGATTTTTGGTACTATACATGTTGTGGGGCCGAATTCGTTACATAAAGGGTATTATTTCAACATGTCCCCTCATACACTATAGTTGAATAAAATTAGAAAAATGATGAATATGTTAAGATAACTTATTTATTTTCAATAGTTTAAGTGTTTAAGCTTACTACCATACATTGTGCAACGTACAAGAGAATACCATGATAAACAAGTACACATTCTTCAATGTAATTGAACTATAAGGTACAATGTAAAATTTCATCATCTCATTAATTACAACACATACGTGATATAAATAATTTTTGTATTTCAATTCATACAATAGGTATAGCTGATTAAATAAAATACATTTCTTATTCCATCAAGATTACACATTTTTCAAGTTATAGACAAATTTAAACTTAGATTTCAACAATCATTTTAATCCCACCATGCTACCGATGACCCGTCAGATTATGTAAACATGATCAATGAAAACGCTGACCATGTGGACCTAACCCTCCTACCTAACATGATACCAAAACTCATAACATCAAGTCGAGTTAGAGAGATACAAATATTTACTTTCCATACTTTTCAAACCAAGACAACTTTTTAGGATTTAGAGAGATTAGAGAGAGAAAACACTCATTTTATTTTACACAAGTAAACCAAGTACATTTCCATGATCAAAGAGGGTGAGAGATAACATAAAAAAATTTATTCATAACATTAAAATTACCAATAATTGTTTAGATTATTACAAGTTTTATGACATATGACACAGCTTCTCATTCCCGTTGTCACTACAGGGGTATATGCAAATGTGCCAAATTATGTGATTAGAACTTTTAATTAACCATATTGTTTAAATGTAATGTCAAATGTATTTAATTCCATCATACATTATTCTCGAGAATCACATTGGATTTTACCCTTTGAATGAACCTTGGAGGGTCAAGATGGGTCCACAAGTCATTAGTACGATCTTTGTGCAAACTAGCCCATATGACCGCGGAATGGGCCTAAAAAAAGGGAATGGAACATCCTGATAGATTTTTTAATAGCTATACCATACTATAAATTATACATAGAATCATGGGAAATTGACGGGGTCCAAAAATATTAACTAAATCTCAAACTGGAACAACTTTCCGAGCTAGTACTGCTGAATTCGGTTGTTTTCCTTTAATAAACTAAATCAAGTTGACTCGATACGAGTGCACAAAATGTGATTTTTAGAGGGAATGGGTAAAATGAAATATATATGGTATTATCCATATAGAAATAAAGAGGTTTTCAAGATTATATTTTATTTCTAGAATCCATAGGCACAAAATTTGAGGTGATTCTAAGAGGGTTTGGTCGTAGCATGCGGTTGCTCCCAACAACATGTGTACTTCAAGTATGTAGAAAACCCACTTCTAAAACATGATCATCATGTGTTTTGGTGATGTTTCTAGGTTGTAATAAGGTCATCATATGAAAAGTGAGAGGATCCAATAGTTTAGAAGCAGAAATGAGGTTTAGAGATGCTTCTTATGCATCGATTTTTAGAGGAATTTGAGGTAATTGGAGGGCTATTTAAAATTTCTAGTATGCATTTTAACACGCATGTTACATTCTAGTTTGTCTAATTTCCAAATGTATACCTTTTGAATATGTTTTTAATTTTCTTAGGGAAATTTAAGGTTTCTTATTTTATCACACCACTCATAGTGGCTATTCTCATGGTGGTTTATCTCAAAGTGTAAGCTGTTTGAAAGAGGGGTGATGATTTAACATTAGAAACAATATTATAATTTTATATTTGATCTAGGGTCTAAAAATTTTATTTCCTTCAATTAAAAATGATAGATTTTGAAAATAGGTTAAGAAGACATTTATGGAGGATGAAGAAGATGTGCAAGAGAGTGCCCTTGATCTATCTCGCATACTATCCACAACTAGAGGTAATTTTCTATTGGCGTAGCGGTGATTAACACGATGAGATCCCTCTCCACCATTAGTTCAAGATTTTGGTGTGATGGCAAGTTGTGTAGCTCGATACGAGGCATTTAAGCGCACCGCCCTCGAGTAGTTCGGGATGGGTGACCTTCCTAGAAATTCTCGATGTCACTTTCTCTTAATATGTCATTGGGCCTGATTGGGTGTATAACCAGCTCCATCGTGTGGGAGGGTGTTGGCATAGCAGCTGATTAACATGATGAGATCCCTCTCTACCATTAGTTCGAGCTTTTGGAGTGACGACAAATCATTTGGTATCAGAGCCAGGTAGTTAAAGCGCACCAGCCCTGAGTAGTCTTTGGGATGGGTGACCTCCCAGAAATTCCCGGTGTCACTACCTCCCTAATGCCATTGGGCCTAATTGGATGTATACATGGTGGGCCCAGAGCTCACGTGTTGCATCGGCTCCATCATGCGGAGTCGGGATGGGTGACCTCCCGATAAATACTCGATGTCACTTCCTCTTAATATGTCGTTGGGCACGATTGGGTGTATACCGGCTCCATCGTTTGGGAGGGTGTTGGAATAGAAGCTGATTAACATGATGAGATCCTCTACCATTAGTTCGAGATTTTAGAGTGACGACAAATCGTTTGGTATCGAGCAGTAGTTAAGCACACCAGCCCCAGAGTAGTGTTGGGATGGGTGACCTCCCGAGAAATTCCCGGTGTATACGTGGTGGGCCTAGAGCTCACGTGGTTGCATCCAAATCCATCATGCGGGAGAGTGTTGGTGTAGCCGTTGATACCAAATGACTTACCGTCACACCAAAAGCTCGGGCGATGGTGGAGAGGGATCTCATCGTGTTAATCAACGGCTACACTAACACCCTCCCGCATGATGGAGCCAGATGCAACCACGTGAGATATAGGCCCACCACGTATACACCTAATTAGGCCCAACGGCATTAGGAGGTAGTGACATTGGGAATTTCTCGGGAGGTCACCCATCCCAGCACTACTTTGGGGCTGGCGTGCTTAACTGCCTAACTCTGATACCAAATGATTTGTCATCACACCAAAAGCTCGAACTAATGGTGGAGAGGGATCTCATCATGTTAATCAGCTGCTACACCAACACCCTCTCGCACGATGGAGTCGGGTATACACCCAATCAAACCCAATGGCATATTAAGAGGAAGTGACATTGGGAATTTCCCGGGAGGTCACCCATCCTAGAACTACTCTGGGGGCGGCGCACTTAACTAACTGGTATCAGAGCTACACAACTTGCCACCACACCAAAATCTCGAACTGATGGTGGAGAGGGATCTCATCATGTTAATCAGCTGCTACGCCAACACACCCCCGCACGATGAAGCCGGATTCAACCACGTGAACTCTGGGCTCACCACGTATACACCTAATTAGGCCTAACGACATTAGGAGGCAATGAAACTGGGACTTCCCAGGAGGTCACCCATCCCAAGACTACCTGTGGTGGCATGCTTAACTTCCACAGTATCGAGAGCTACACGACTTACTGTCACACCACAAGCTCAAACTGATGTGGAAAGGGATCTCATTGTGTTAATCAACTGCTACGCCAACACACCCCCACACGATGAAGCCAGATGCAACCACGTGAGCTCTAGGCCCACCACGTATACACCCAATTAGGCCCAACGACATTAGGAGGCAATGACACCGGGACTTCGCGGGAGGTCACCCATCCTAGTACTACTCTGGGATAGCGCGCTTAACTTCCTGGTATCAGAGTTACACGACTTACCGTCACACCAAAAGCTCGAACTGATGGTGGAGAGGGATCTCATCATGTTAATCAGCTGCTATGCCAACACCCTCCCACACAATGGAGCCGGATGCAACCACGTGAGCTCTGGGCCCACCACGTATACACCCAATTAGGCCCAACGACATTAGGAGGTAGTGACACGGGAATTTCCCAGAGGTCACCCATCCCAAAGCACTACTCTGGGGCTGGTGTGCTTAACTACCTGGCTCTGATACCAAACAATTTTCCGTCACACCAAAAGCTCGAACTAATGGTGGAGAGGGATCTCATCGTGTTAATCAACTACTGCGCCAACACTTACCTACATTGATTTCATAGTGCTTTACTAATTTTACTTAAAATAAGTAAATTAGTTTCAATTCATTACTTAACATTGCTTTTCCATTCCTTTCTTATGTGGTGATTTCACATTACTTTACTACTTTTACTTAAAATAAGTAAAGAAGTATTTTTTTATTAGAGGTAAAAGTTAGGGTTGAGGGGACCCTACCCCCTTACAAAGAGTTACCGTTTACTTACATATTGGCCAAAGTATTTATCTTCAAAGGCCAGTCATGATCCAAAATATCAAAAACAAAAACCAGTATATGATATCCATTATATATGATATACATTATATAGCAGTCCCAAGGATAATACTAACAAAGAAAAAGTAAACAAGCAGCAGATTCCAAACCATAACATTTCATTTCTCTTTGACCAGATCATCCACCATCTCCATGCATCCATTCCATTCTTTGACCAGTGTTGCGATGGTCTCCTTCCAGTACTTTGTAGTTAGGTTCTTTGATCACCACCTTCGGGCCTGTGCCATCCAATTCTTTTTCTTTAGCCAATTCCATTGACTGTATCATCTCAGCCAATAGTTTGAGATGGAAAATAGTACTCTTTACATTAAGAACATGGGCATCTCTGATTTGCATAATGATTCCTTTCATTTTCAGCATCTCTTTCTCCATTTCCATTCTATTGGCATTTGCATTTTTGAAATTTTCATTGAGGATGATGGTAGACATTTTATCAACTTTTTCTTGCAACTCCTTAATGTCCATGGTGAGAAAACTGATTTTGTTCTGTTGATGTCATTGTTCAGTTTGTAGTTCTCAAAATCTCTCATGAAGGCATGAGTTTTGACAATGAGTTTCCTAGGCCGAGAAAAGCTCCATCTGAGCCATTTTCAGATTGTGAAGATAGTGGATAGCTTCCTCAGTATTCTTGGAAGACTCTTATTCTTTTAAGCTATCAACATCCTCACTACTCTCTCTGCATCCCCTTCCGCTTTCTCTTGAAAGGATTCCTTCGAGAAGGTGTTTCACCAAGGCCTTCATCAGAGACATAGGTGATATCCTCCTCAGCCCGACCCAAATACTAAACTTTCTTGAACTGAGACATGTCTCCCCCTTTACCCTTGCTAGATCTGGTACATTTGGCCACTGGATTCCCCTGACCAGTTTCATCACAACTATCCTCCTTAGGTTCCATACTCCCAGACCTTTTACCCAATGCAATGTTTGAAGCGAAGCCCCAAATTTGTCATTTTTTCCCAATAGGGGAGTGCTCAGCTAGATGATAGTTTTTATCAGACCCTGGTGTAAGGGGAAAATGAAAGTGCCTTTCTTCACCAAAGTTATAGATTTTGCCAGAGAAGAGAATAAGTAGAAAGGAAAGTTATGATTTTGCATTGCGAATATGGTTTAACATTGGAAAATGGTAACCATATATTACTTTATATCTACCTTCCAAAGTGATATAAGACATGAGTAATTTGGCAATTTCATCAAATGGGGAGGGCAGCTTACACCTAGCATAGCCATTATGAAGAGAAATAGGTTCCCCTTTTCCTTGGAAAAAATAGTCAATCTCAAGACTGTAATCAGATTTGGGTTTAAAAATGCTTCTACCTTCAAGTGCAAGACCAGTCACCTTAGCAATAAGCTTGGGATAAATAGTAAGGGAATAATTTCGACCTGGATTTTTCCCTCGTTCCACATTTTAGCAAATCGCTTCACTCAGGATTTCATCATAGCCCTCGAAAGTTTTGAAAAAGACAGCAATCCCACCTTCTTGAGGAGAACTTCGGCCTCCTTGGATATCTCTGGACACCTTGAAGGTTCCGTGTGTACCAAGTCTCCTCCCATCCTTCTATGTGCCTGAGAAAATCTCTTACAAATCAAACTGGCCTGAAAATCAGTTGTTTCTATTTTCAGCTTCTCCAAAACCAAAAAGGCCCAACTGCCCGTGTAAACAAAAGAATCCAACTCACACAAGTAAGATAAAATCATGAGAGGTTACTGGCACGAGTGGGAGAGTTAGCAACATTATTAAAGGCTCCCTCCCTTTTCATGATTTCAATGAATTTTGCATTCATTCCAACAAGTTGCTCGACTATATGGAGACCATTAGAGATAACCCCAAGATTAGCAACAAAATCAGCACCATTATTTCCTTCCCTATACACATGGTTAAAAGAAATATTCACAAAAGAATTTAAAAAATATTTAGTTTTATAGATAAAATCTTCAATAGATATGGATGGATTGGAAGAACCCCTCATACAAGAAATAATGTACAAGTGAGTCTCCTTCCACTTCTAGGAGATTGAAACCTTTTTCTTTTGCAATCTTCACCCCCAGAACAAAGCAGCTACCTCCGCCACATTATTAGATTGTTTTCCAAGGTCAAAGAAGTAAGCAAGAATAAATCGACCTAAAGAGTTCCTTATGAATCGTCCCACCCTGCTTTCCCCGGGTTCCCTTTGTTGCACCATCAAAGTTAAGTTTTAGAGATCCTTCACAAGGAGGATTCCACTTAATCCCTAATCTAGGATTAGGACTATTAGAATGAGGAATCCCTAAGATATGCAAATTTTCTAAGAAATGTTGTTCATAATCCAAAATTTCTAATTCTTTTTTCCGGAGGATTGAGAAATTGTTTCTAACTACCTGAAAAAGATTTTTATTGATAGTTTGATAGGGATACTCTTGTCTTTGAAAATCCTTCTGTTTCTTTCCTTCCAGATTTCCCACCAAAGATGGCTTAAGCTTATGATCCATAGATTTTTTAGCCCTTGACTATGAAAAGGGCATACCCATTGGTTCCAAGCTTCCTTTATATCTTTGGGGATAACCCAATTAACCGAGAAGCCAGTCAAAATAGAGGAGAATAGTTGATGTGCATACGTGCATTCTAGAAACATATGATTTACAGATTCCATTTTTCTTTTGCATAACACACATCTATTAACCCATTGGAAGCCTCTTTTTTCTATATTATCAACCATGAGAATTTTGTTTCCAAAAGTGAGCCAGCTGAACACATTTACCTTAGGTGTTATATTCTTGTTCCGGATCTTTCCAACCATTAAATCTACTTCTCGGTTTGACCCTAAAAAAGAGACCATAGGCTGATTTGTGAAAGAAATTTCCCAAGGTTCCTTATCCTAGATGATTCTATCTTGGTATTTGCTGTTATATGATACATAATTTTGTAAAAATCATTGATCCCTCTCATTTGATCATTTAGATCATGTCTATCTATTTCCGAGTTTTCCATGTCTGAAAAATCTCTTCCTTATTCACCTTTACTCCGTATTTAGTTTCCATTAATGCAGAGATTTGTGGAAATTTATCTTGGAGGGTAAAATCCCCAGCCCATTTGTCTTTCCAAAAATCTATCTCATTGCCTCTTCCTATTTTCCATCTGCTGCCCTTGATCAGAATTTCTTTGGCCCAGTTAATGGCTTTCCATATGCATGAGCTATTGAAAGTCATCTGTTTAAACATCCATCTTTTGTCATTATTATCCTGCCAATATTTTCTCTTAAGAATTCTGGCCCAAACTCCATTTTCCTTAGTATCCAACCAATCTTAGCAAGTAGAGATTTATTCATTTTGGACCAGTATCTGAGACCAAGTCCCCCGAGCTTCTTGGTTCTGCACACTCTGCTCCATACTACTAAAGGAATTCTATCCTTACTTTCTGTACCACTCCATAAAAACCTTTTTGGATCTTTTCCAATATTTCCCCAATTGTGACAAGAAGTTGGTATACTGACATGGCATACACATGGAGGCTATGGAGAGAGCTAATCAGAAGAGTAATTTTTCCATCTTGGGATAAAAGATTAGCTTTCCAACCTGCTAATTTCCTTTCAAACCTTTCAATTAGAAAGTTCCATTCAGAAAAGGAGGGCCTCCTATCCCCAAGAGGAATGCCTAAATATAAGGTGGGGAAGTTTTTGTAGGAACATTCAAAAATTTAGCAATCTTCTTGCAGTAAGTTGTCCATAGTGTTCAGGAAAAAAAGAGATTTTTTTTTAAGTTAATCAGCTTTCCCGAGACATCCATATAATCATCTAGAATGCTTTTGAGTTTTCTAGCTTCACGGAACAGTAGCTTCCCCCACCACAAAAGTGTCATCAACAAAGTGTTGATGAGAAAATTTATCCATCTCAAGTGCCTTCGGAGAAATCCCTTTGATGGAACCCTTTTCTATTTCAACATTGAGTCTTCTACTGAGAGCTTCTGCCATTAAAATGAAGAGGAAAGGGGATCCCCTTGCCTTAATCCTTATGTGCTAGGAAAGAACCCAATAGGACTACCATTCATGAGAATAGAAAACCAAACATTGGAAATGCAAGCTGAACCATATGTCTCAGATCAATGTCAAAGCCAAACCTTTCAAGGATTTTGTCTAGAAAGCTCCATGAAACCCTGTCATAAGCTTTTTCCATATCTAGTTTTAAGAATAAAGTTGACTTCTTACTAATTTTTTCCGTATGAATAGTCTCTTTGATAGTGATTATCCCATCTGTATTTTTCTACCTATAACAAAGCCCCCTTGTTGTTCCAAAATGATATTAGGTAGGATCATCTAAAGCCTGAGTGCCAGAATTTTCATGCATATTTTATAGGAGGTGTTACAAAGACTTATAGGTCTGAAGTCTTTTAGTTCTATAGCATTACTACACTTGAAACCAGTTTGAAAGGTAAATTTCATATCCTTTAACATGACCTTCTTCTTGAAGAATTCCCTCACTGCTTCAAAAACCTCTTTTTTGATAATGTCCCAGAAAGTTTGAAAGAAAAAGGCAGGAAATCCATCTGGTCCAGGAGCCTTGTCCAAGCTGAGGATTTTGACAGCAAATTCCACTTCCTCCATGGAAGGAATCTCTAAAAGCATGGCGTTATCTTCTGCCGATACTAACTTAGGGATACAATTAAGGAAAACTGTTCTTTCAAGAGATTATGATCTTGACTGTTTGAGAGTAAATTTTGAAAGAAAGAGATAGTCATTTTGTCAATATCTTCTTGTTCCTCAATCATGACACCTCCCTCCTTTCTGATTTTGTTGATTCTGTTAGAGCTTCTTCACTTTAAGGTGGATAAGTGGAAGAATCTAGTGTTTTTGTCTCCTTCCTTTAACCAAGTGATTCTAGATTTTTGCCTCCAGAAGATTTCCTCTTTTCCCAGGATATTGTGGTAGTCCGCTAGGAGAGATATTTCCTTTACATGGTCTGCATGATCACTCTCAATAACCTGAATTTCAGTACTTCTTTGGATAAGCTGAAGTTCCTCTCTAATTTCCACCTTCTTTTGGAAAATATTCCCAAAGATTTTTTTATTCCATTCTTTAAGGTGAACTTTTACATTCTGAAGTTTTTTAGAAAGTCTAAACATCATTGTTCCTTTAACCTTTAGTTTCCACCATTCTTTGATGAGATCATTCAACTCCTCATTTTGGAGCCACATCTTCTCAAAACGAAAGGGAGTTCTTCTTCAAGAAGGATTCTTGATTTGAAGGAGAATGGGGTTATGGTTAGATCCAATCGAGGAAGTGAAAAAAGGGATAAGTCTTGGTTTAACCATTCCTCTAAAACCATAGCCCTGTCCAATCTGACTTGAATATGTTGAGAGCTAGATCTTCTGTTTGACCAAGTAAAGCTGCTACCTTTTAGATCTATGTCATGGAGTTGGGAAGAAGATATGAACATGTTAAAATCCTCCATGCCAACAGAGAACTCCTTAGAACCTCCTTTTTTCCCCTAGAGTCCTTGGGGTATTGAATTCCCCATAACAATCCAGCCAAAACCTTTGATAGAGTAATTGAAGGAAAGGAGATGGTGCCAAAGTTGTTTCCTTTCTTTGTGATGGGTAGGAGCATAAATATTTGAAATAACCCATATACTTCTATTTTCAAGATCTTTCATCATCACAGCCATATGGTTATCTCTCTTAACCAATAGAGTACCCTCAAACTTATTCGGGTTCCAAACCATAGCTAAACCTCTGGAAGCTCCTTTCGAGCTCATAGCAAAGGCTTTAGAATTCTTCCAACATAATTTACAAGAGGATAGGAAGGATTCTTCTTTCATTTTAGTTTCTTGCACAACAAGCAAATCAGTTTTTGTCTTTCAATCATATCCTTCAGGATTCTCCACTTCACAGGACTATTCAGTCCTCTCCCATTCCAAGATATGCAGTTCATTTTCTTAGGTTGGGTTTATTTTTCCTAAAGACCTTTTGGTCCAAGAACATCTATTTCCCTAAATCTATCTCCTTTTGGGTTTTTTTTTTCCTTGATTCCAATTTATTCAGTCTTCCTGTTTGCTATTTATAGCTTCCACATTAATAGGGTTCTCTTCCTCTAGGAGAGGTGCTAGAACATGAAGAGTCCCCCTTTTTTCCTTTTGGATCTTTTTTTTTTTTCCGGATATTAATTTTTCCCCAGAGGGGTTTTTAATCCAGAACTAGGGCCTTCTTTCTTATCCTCAGGCT
Source organism: Taxus wallichiana var. yunnanensis (assembly GCA_018340775.1). Lineage (NCBI taxonomy): Eukaryota > Viridiplantae > Streptophyta > Pinopsida > Cupressales > Taxaceae > Taxus > Taxus wallichiana. The sequence continues at coordinate 907,776,602 of CM031234.1, read as the reverse complement.
CCTTGATTGGGGTCAAGAGATCCTCAATAGAGGGAAAAACCTCCATCCCTTTGATGAAATTTAGATCCATATTTTGGTCTGAGAAGCATCTAAATCTATTTTGTCCTCAGCCATTTCCATGCTCTTATTAACCTCCTTTTCCTTTACTGCCTTTGAGATTAGATCATTCCGACAAATTCGTTGCAAATCCCTTCTTTCAAGTTAAAATTACCAATGTCAATCTTCCTGCCTTTCATAAGATCCATCAAATTTTCCTCCTCTTTTTATTTTACCTTAGATTCTGACTTTGACAAAAATTTAGATTTCCTTCTGTTGGTTACCAGAGTGAAACCATCCTCGTCCTTTTCCTTTGCTACTTTTGAACTAGGGCTTTCTTCCACCGTCTTTTCCTTTATGCGAAGAGGAGAGAAAACTTCCAGCATGGTTTTGGAAAAATCTTTCCTGTGATCCTCCACACTTTGCATAATGCCTTTCCCCTTTTCCTCATTACCCTCCTTAGCGGTGACCGGGATAAACACTTTAGAAACTTTAAACTTACAGCTCTGAGAGGAGTGGCCCCATCCATTGCATTTAGAGAATTTAGCTGGAGAGCTTTCCATTTCAATCCTTTGATCCCATATCCCAAGTTTAGATTTGAGTTTAATACTACTCAGATTTCTCTATCCACAATAGTGTAGATGCAAAACGGGCACAAATAAGGCGGGACATTTGTCTGGTGGCATTATCAATAATAACAAAGGTTCCTAGCGTATTAGCTATACCTTTCACAATATCCTCATGCTAGAATTCCAGAGGGAGGTTTGGAAGGCAGATCCAAACCAGGAATTGGTTCAGATTTTCTTTTTCCGGATTGAAAGAAGGTTCCCATTTCCGTAAATACCAGCCTAACTTTCCCCAAAACCAGGGACCTTCTTCCAAAGCCTTTTGCATATCTTCTTGAAGGTTAAACGAAAAGGAAAAAACCATTCGAAAGAGCACATACCTCTAGATGCCCTTTAGGGGACCACTTCAGTTTGGTCCATCTTCTGACTATGTCAATATTAGGCCTCCCTCCCATCAACTTCCCAACTAAAGCCTTATTCAAGTTTTTTGATGTAGAATGCAGAAGCTGGTCAGGAATTTCAAGAATGTAACCAGAGCTTTCCTTGGTCGCTTGAAGAAAAAACCTTTTGTTTTTCAGAGACGAATCATCATTTTTGACTACATTAGACCAAGTTTCTTTGGGTTTTGAAACTATATTCCTTTCACTGATAACTGAAACTTCTATTTCTCCTTCCTCCCGCATTGCATCCTGTTCCTCTAGTCTAGGTGGGATTTCCCTTCCATCACTTTCCCTCCCAAACAGTTTCAAAAAAATTTCTTCGCACTCCATCTTCCACTTCACCGCTATATCATCATATGTTAACTACCTATTAACTAGTTAACAATGTTTTTACATTCCTTTGTTAAGTGGTGATTTCACATTACTTTACTATTTTTACTTAAAATAAGTAAAGTAGTTTCATTCACCACTTAAAATTGCTTTTCCATTCCTTTGTTAAGTGGTGATTTCACATTACTTTACTGATTTTACATAAAATAAGTAAAGCAATTCCAATTTACCACTTAACATTGTTTTTCCATTCATTTGTCAAGCAATGATTTCACATTACTTTACTACTTTTACTTAAAATAAGTAAAGTAGTTTTAATTCACCACTTAATAAAGGAAAGCAATAATGAGCCATAACTTTTGACCAGATACTTCGTTTTTCGAGATCTTGGACTTTCTAAAAGGTCTCAACCTCCTCTACATAATGGAATCATGAAAATAAATTTTTGTGGGATTATCTAAGAGGGTAAAAAAATAAAATAAAAACATTTAGCATGAAGTAAATAGTTTCAAGCAGTAGTGCTATTGCAATGTGGGCAAATTTTTCTTGAAAAAATAGGAAAAGCATAAAGTACATAGTTTTAGCAACATTAGGAAAATGGGTATTTCTCCAATTGCTTCTAACTAACCTTTCGAAACCTTCTAGAGAATACTAGAGAAAATATGCAAAAATTTAAAAAGGGTATCCCAAGATTTCTAAGTGAAATATTTTGGGACACCAATTGGCTCCATCTATGGACATCTTTATTTCGACAGAATAGAAGAAATGGAGATGAGATCCCAACATCTCTGGTTTCAAGTCTTGTCCATTGGGCCATGGAGTCGAGTTTAACCTTGATCTTTCCCTTTAAGAATTTTTCTCCCAAATATGTGATGAAATTAACACCAAACTGGAATTACCTGATGACTATTAGCTGGAAATTGATTTGTGGAGTTATAAATAAAGCTCAAAAATTGTTCCAACTATTTTATTTGATTTAGAAGAGAGATGAACATAAAAAAAAAAAAAAATACAAACATTAAAAATCATACATGTTCTAAGTGGAAATATGTAGAGTGTGCAAAGGTACTTATTTTTCGAAAACAAAACTACCTACTCTATTTTAACTAGAGGAAAAGGAAGCTTAGATGAATCCTGTAATAGACAGGAGAAATAGCTACATTTTCTTACAAACTTAGACCATGTAATTGATTTTGTAGTGAACATGGTCCATAGCAAGAGTGAAAAACTATTTGAAGTTGATTCTCTACCCTTCTTACCAAAGTATCAACAACAAATAAAAAAAATACCTCCTTTAATTGTTTTATATTTTGATTTTAGAGGTATGCAGGTTGATCTTTGGTGCATTATAGCTCATCCTCATGCTTTGAAATAAGCATGACTAGTTTCAACTTCTCGGGTGGATCTAAATTAGCCAAATATCTTATTGGGCAAGGCCTACTCCTCATGATTTTCTCAGTTCTTTGAAGCTCATGCCCATGAATGGGTGCATCTGCAGAATTTCCTTTCCATGAATAAATTTACATGTAAGTTGATATGATTCTTGTACTACTTCCACAGAAAAATTTACAAAATACTCTGCCTTCTCCATGATGAATTTTGATTTTGTAATGGATTCATCATGGCTTTCCTCATGCAGACTAATTTGGGCAGCATGGGTTCTTCTTTGACTATTTCCTCCATGGCTGATTTGTGGGAGTTCTCTGTAGCAAGAGGCTTTTGGTATTGGAAAATAGATGATGAAAATGCATAAGAAATGAATTCAATGGATTCTTCTTCTTCAATGCAATCTTATAAATCTGATAAGAAATCAACCTCATTTTCTGATTCATAGTCTAAGATCCAATGTTGGATTCACCAACATGTTCTAAAAAATCATAATCTTATACCATTTGCTTCTTTATCTACAACATATCATTGGCCAAATTTTGTAGCAACGGATCAATAGTACTAGCTGAAGTAGAACCTTCAACCTTAGGATTTGAAAGCTTGATTTTACCTGTCATGATGAGATCATCCTCTACTTCGATAGCAATGTTTTGAATTTCCAATAAGTTATAAGGAAGTTGTATACATGGATGATAACCAACTTTAGGTGACAAAGCATTAATGAAAAATACCTTCTGATTTTCATCACTGAGGGAAGCAGTAGGAGGAATTTTACAAAGTATCTTTTGAAACTTGGAAATGAAATCCCTCATATTTTCTTGTGGTTATTTTTTCATGTGGATGAGCTTTTCCAACAAAATATGTGAATTTTTTGTGGTTCTGAATCTGTTTTCAAACCATGTTCTCATAGTGTCCCAGTTGGTGATACATAAAGGAGGAACATGATAAAACCATTCCGCAACAACACCCTGAATCATCTCAACGAACAAAAGAATAGATACATATTCAATAGGTACTCCCAGAACTCCACAAGCTACATAAATTATATTTATATGATCATCTTGGTGTTGCTTTCAGTAACCATTTAATTTTGGGAAAATATTTCGTGATTTACACGAAAATTCATGCGATAAATTAACCAATGCAAGAGGTCCAATACCTAGACCCCAAGGAAACAGAGCTTGCGGTTGTTGCACAACCATGAAAGCTATTTGTAGAGTATTATTCTTGAGTGTACGTCATTCTTTCTAGCTTGTCCCTGGAAAGAAACAATAGAACAAGGAAAATATGAAGTCGCCAATTTCTTTTTATGACAAATTTTTCTGAGTTTCCAATATTTTGTTTTTTTAATTTATAAGCTGTCGATTCACTTTGATAAAAAAGTAGTTCAAACTCCTAAGTCAGTCTAAATATAACTTAGAGTTATTTCTCCGACACCCACAAGATAACCACAAAATTTTTTTTTAATTTCATTCCACAATAGAGTCACTAAAAAAATTTTGGCTAGATTTTATGCATAGTTAGATACAAAAACCTAGGAAATCATGGGATAAATATCCTTCATTTAACGATGAATCTCTGTGTATTTTATTTGTTTATTTATGGCCTATTTAAACTAAATTCTAAGTATTACTTTAATTAGATATCTCATGAACCATAACAAAACAACTTGACAAGTAAGAAGCTATACGAAGAACTAGAAGAAGTAGAAATGGAAAGTAAAAACTAGAAGAAGATATGTGAAGGGAACGTGTGTGGTAACAAGTAGTTATCAGAGAAAGTTACGACCACATAGAATAAACAAATATTAAATAATTCTTACAACTTTAGCAAAAGAACAGAAGAATGCTTATTATGAAAGCCAAGATAACACAAAGTCTATCATTAACATTCACAAATTGAATAGTCAGACTTTAGTAGACACAAATTTCAACCAAAATCCTCCTTTCTTCTTATTCAACTTTTAATCGTTTACAATATGCACATCTAATTATTTCAACACAAATTTTGAAACAACCATGTACAACGTAAAATAACAATTTTTTATAAGTTCTAAGATCCCTTACCTCGTAGGTATCTTCCTCTATTTATAGTCATCATAAGTAAAGTAAAAGGAAGTAATATCCCTTATACATAGTTAGGAGTTGAGCACTTTTTCCGTAAATTCTTTTTTGTTACATGTCACATAGAAATTTAGAATGTTCTATCTTTTAAAACTGGAATAACGGCCTCTTAACTACCACTAACTAATTTACTTTATCAAACAACTTGAAGTAACATTGATTAACCAATGATTTACTTAAGTCTTATAATAAACATACTTGAGGAATAAAAGTAGAATAAGAAGAAGAAGAAGAAGTTTGTTGATACTACATTAAATTCCGGTGGTTGGTTATTCTTGTGCTTGGGCATGCAGTATAATTAATGCAATATTTTACCCTCTTAAACTTTTTAAATTTGAAATTTTATGTTGTTAATGCATAGAGGGATACGACACCTTTCTAAAAAGTCCAAGAATGCACAAAACGGGGCTCTAAGAAGAAAGTTATGGCAGTTTGAAGTTCTGTAATTTTTCCCATTCATTGTGGCGATTTCACTTTACTTTAATATTTTTACTCATTTCTTTGTATTGTGGAGATTTCACATTACTTTACTACTTCAATTAAAAATAAGTAAAGTAGTTTCCATTTTCCGCATTACTTTACTTCTTCATTTCCTTTGTATTGTGGTGATTTCATACATCTTTATTGATTTTCTCATTCCTTTTCTTTGCGGTGATTTCAATGTATTTTTTGCTTTTACAAAAGACTTAAGTAAAGCAGTTCCAATTCACCACTTTACTAACATTTTCTCCCCCTTACCTGTGTTGATTTCATACTATTTTATTGCTTTGAAAAATAAGTAAAGTATTTTGAATTCACCACTTTACTCACATTTTCTCCCCCTTACCTATGTTGATTTCATATTGCTTTAATACTTTGGAAAATAAGTAAAGTAGTTTGAATTCACCACTTTACTCACATTTTCTCCCCCTTACCTACGTTGATTTCATATTACTTTACTACTTTGGAAAATAAGTAAAGCAATTCCAATTCACCACTTAACATTGCTTTTCCATTCCTTTGTTAAGCGGTGATTTCACATTACTTTACTATTTTTACTTAAAATAAGTAAAGTAGTTTCAATTCACCACTTAACATTGCTTTTCCATTCCTTTGTTATGTGGTGATTTCACATTACTTTACTGATTTTACTTAAAATAAGTAAAGCAGTTTCAATTCACCACTTAACATCTGTTTTTCCATTCCTTTTATTAAGTGGTGATTTCACATTATTTTACTTCTTTTACTTAAAATAAGTAAAACAATTCCAATTCACCACTTAACAAAGGAAAGTAGTAATGGGCCATAACTTTTGACTAGATGCTTCGTTTTTGAGATCTTGGAATTTCTGGAAATCTCTCAACCTCCTCTACACAATGGAATCATGAAAATAATTTTTGGTGGGAGTAGATGAGAGGAGAAAAAAAAAAAAAATACCTTCAACATGAAGTAAATAGTTTCAGGCAGTAGTGCTACCACAGTGTGGGTAGATTTCTTCTTTCGAAAAAAGGGGGAAATAATAAAGTAAATAGTTTTAGATATTTTCAAACATTTTAGGAAAATGGGTATTTCTCTAGATACTTCCAATTGACATTTTAAAACCTTCTACGGAGAATACTAGAGAAAATCTGCAAAAATTAAAAGGGGTATCCCAAGATTCTTAAGTGAAATATTTGGGGACACTAACCTATCTCACACACTAGCTAGTTTTTCCATTAAAAAAATTCTCCATATCCATATCCTTAACCTCATGTTGTTTAATTTATTTCAAAACCTTCACTTCTTCCACTTCCGTAACGTCTTCCTCTTCCCCTTCACTAGAAGTAGGCTTTTCACTAGATTGACTTCCTCGTCCGAGCTAGTGTCTTTATCAATGTTGTAATAAAAAAGGTTTGTAAAATAAAACTCACCCCTTAACATTTTTATCCATGTTAGCTAAAAATTTTCTCAAGATAGCCATAATAAACCCTTGATGTAAGGGCACACTTATTTTTCTTTTCTTAAATTCGGCCCAATGACGAACAAAGGAGCGAAGCATATAAATAGGAAAAACGTAACTATGGTCATGCCTAAGGAAGTTTAGAATTGGAAGATGATATGCAAAGATACATTTGTGATGGCCTTCAATGTAACATACTAAATCAAATTGAGGCAAACCTCATTGAATGAGACAGGCAGAGAGTTCCTTAAAAAACTATTGAAATGATTAGTAATTTTCTCCTTACCTCTAAGAAATAGTTTCACCTCTTCCGGGTAGTATTTATTAGGACTGTAGAATTCCCTCCTTCTTTTTACATACCCATTATGTAGGCCAATGTGTCTATTGAAATTTCAATCTTCACTCCATGAATTACAACATTTCCCCCAATCCATTTTTTAGTAGGCTCCCAGGTAGAGCCAAAATCTTTGCTAAGATTTTCATTATGGCCCTAAAAATCCTTAAGAAAGGATCCAGACCCATTCTTTCAAAAATTTCCATGGCTTTAAGTTTGATACTTTTGACGTCCCATGGCTTTGTTCCCAAAATATCAACTCCCATTTTCCTTCTCGTAACAAAGATCACCCGAATGACACTGACCTTTCTTTGACAGAGGTTCCACAATCTGTAAGCCAAGATAGTAAATCCGCTCTCCAAAATAATTACGGTAGATATGGAAATTAAGTGAAAAGAATGATAATTTTCCCCATCGTTATTACTTTCCTTGCACAAGTTACCATGATTCCCAAATATCTCGCCATTCATACAAGCACTATTGTTCATTATGAATTCCCTAGTCTTATCACCAATATCAATTACTGATTTTTTTATTTCCATGATCTTTTTCAATTTGGGTCCTCAAAAAAGGATCTAGATAAACATAATTGGTAACCAATTTCATCCCATCACTAATAACCCCTTTGTTGGTAAAGGAATTAACAATGTTGTTAGCTTCATAATAGACGTGTTTGAAGTTAATACCTTCAATTTTTTAGCCATTTCCCTAATGCTAGCAATAGAATATTGTATTGATATAGATGTATCTCCCTTGTTTAAAATGTTATTTATGATATTAAGTGAGTCACCTTCTACCTCCAGTCTCGATAGTTCCTTTTCTTCGTAATTGTTTCCCCCAAAAATAGCAACAACCTCAACGGTGTGTTATTTTGAATCCCCAAGTTGCAATAGTACCCAAGAATGAAAGTATCAGCATGGTCTCTAACCCCCACAACTAGCTTTACCTAGGTTCCATTTTGATTCCCAATCAAAGTTCAACTTAATCCAATCCTTACTTGGTTTTTGCCATCCCTTCAGCCTAGGATTCTATTTAGGGGGGTTGTTTTGGACATTCACCACACCCCAATTTATGAAAATTTTACTCTCTGTCAAAACTCATATTTATTATCAAATAACTAACTAATTTCTTACGGTATAAATGCATAGCTTATGAATTAGTAAATCAATAAATTCTCTAAACCTTACATGTGAAAATTTAGAAATTATAGTAATGATGTTCCCATTACTTAGAATATTGAATTGGTGTTATATATTTATGTAAAAAAATACCACAAGGATCTAATAGCTAATAAATACTATAGTTCAATGTACCCCTATGTCGATTGGCGAGGATTTAAATAATAAAAATAATAAAATGGAATGAAAATAAATTTTTTTAAATATCATAGATGGCGGGTTAGGGAGAAAATGGCCCTATGGTTTATTTTTCCCTTTTTTCCTATTGGAAAAGGTCTTCAAAATTTCAAGAAAATATAGGTGGTGGGTATAAACCAAAATTCAACAATCTTTTCCTATGTTTTTCCTTCCTATCCCAAAATGGTAGCTTTTGTACAGGGTATGGATGTCATCAAATCATAATGAAGAGGGGACTTTTGTCATATGTTTTGCTTACTGAGTGTTACAAGATATGTATACAAGAAATGAAGGCGCACAGTAGGTGAGTGGGATATGTAACAAATGCCTCAAAGAGATGTGTGTGTATGGAACATACCTAGCCATATAATATTCTTTTTTATTTTAGTAGTAGGAAACCTGTAGGTTAGATGGAGGGGGTCTATTGATAATTCAATGGCATGAGAGACATTATTGGCCATGTTAGCTATCTTAAGGAAACCACGAAATCTATCATTAACATATCAATTAAACATGAGGTGGTCATTTGGATGTGTTTTCTTGGTGCTTAAAGATAACATAAGAATATGGAGCTAATATTATTTACAAAAACTCTTCTTTTAAGTTTGATATTGTTGTTGCACTGGGCATATTGGTGTGAAACATGGGGAGGCATGTGAACTATTTTAGAAAATACCTCAAAGGAATGTGGTCATAAATAATTTTATGTTTGCAAAGGCCTATAAAAGGGTTTTTGAAAGGGTCATAAGGGTGTTTTAGAAATATGTCATTGATAGGTTAAAAGGAAAACTCTATAACCTTTATTAGCATACTACAACATGTGCCTAAATGAAAGTGCAAGAGTTGAATATGGGTGGCCATAAAATAACCTTGCGCAAGGTGGATCTGGTGGTGCGAGTTACCGAGATAAACATATATGTATTTGTAAAAAAATTCAATGCATGTGAGCTAGTTGAAAATTACCTCTAGTTGTGGAAAGTATGCGAGATAGATCAAGGGCACTCTCTTGCAAATCTTCTTCATCCTCAAGAAATGTCTTCTTAACTTTGTTTTCAAAATCTATCATTTTTAATTGAAGGAAATAAAATTTTTAGAACCTAGAATATGGACGTAATATTGTTTACAAAAATCTTCTTTTAAGTTTTATATTGTTGTTTCATGGGTATCTTGGTGTGAAAAATGGGAGGCATGTGAGATATTTTACAAAATACCTCAAAGGAGTGTGGTCATAAATAATTTTATGTTTGCAAAGACCTATAAAAAGGGTTTGTTGAAAGGGTCATAAGGGTGTTTTAGAAATATGTCATTGATAGGTTAAAAGGAAAAATCTATAACCTTTATTAGCATACTACAACATGTGCACGAATGAAAGCGCAAGAGTTGCATATGGTTGGCCATATAATAACCTTGCAAGTTGGATCTGGTGGTGCGAGTTACAAGATAAACATATATGTATTTGTAAAAAAATCAATGCATGTGAGCTAGTTCAAAATTACCTCTAGTTATGGATAGTATGCGAGATAGATAAAGGGCACTCTCTTGCACATCTTCTTCATCCTCCGAGATATGTCTTCTTAACTTGTTTTCAAAATCTATCATTTTTAATTGAAGGAAATAAAAATTTAGAACCTAGAATATGGAGGTAATATTATTTACAAAAACTCTTCTTTTAAGTTTGATATTGTTGTTGCCTAGGTATCTTTGGTGTGAAAATGGGGAGGCATGTGAACTATTTACAAAATACCTCAAAGGAGTGTGGTCATAAATAATTTTATGTTTTCAAAGACCTATAAAAAGGGTTTGTTTAAAGGGTCATAAGGGTTTTTAGAAATATGTCATTGATAGGTTAAAAGGCAAACTCTATAACCTTTATTATCATACTACAACATGTGCCTGAATGAAAGCACAACGAGTTGAATATGGGTGGCCATAAAATAACCTTGCAAGGTGGATACGGTGGTGCGAGTTACCCGATAAACATATATGTATTTGTAAAAAAATTCAATGCATGTGAGATAGTAGAAAATTACCTCTAGTTGTGGATAGTATGCAGATAGATCAAGGGCACTCTCTTACACATCTTATTTTTCCTCCAAAATGTCTTCTTAACTTGTTTTCAGAATCTATCATTTTTAATTGAAGGAAATAAAAATTTTAGAACCTATAATATGGACCTAATATTATTTACAAAAATCTTGTTTTAAGTTTGATATTGTTGTTTTGGGTATACTAGTGTGAAAAATGAGGAGACATGTAAACTATTTTACAAAATACCTCAAAGGATTGTGGTCATAAATAATTTTATGTTTGCAAAGACCTATAAAAAGGGTTTTGGAAAGGGTCATAAGGGTGTTTTAGAAATACATCATTGATATGTTAAAAGGCAAACTCTATAACCTTTATTAGCATATTACAACATGTGCCGAATGAATGCGCAAGCGTTGCATATGGGTGGCCATAAAATAACCTTGCAAGGTGGATCTAGTGGTGCGAGTTACAAGATAAACATATATGTATTTGTAAAAAAATTCAATGTATGTGAGCTAGTTTAAAATTACCTCTAGTTGTGGATAGTATTCGGATAGATCAAGGAAATCTCTTGCACATCTTCTTCATCCAAGAGAAATGTCTTCTTAACTGTTTTCAAAATCTATCATTTTTAATTGAAGGAAATAAAATTTTTAAAACCTAGAATATGGAGGTAATATTATTTAAAAAAATTCTTCTTTTAAGTTTAATATTGTTGTTGCTTGGGTATCTTGGTGTGAAAAATGGGGAGGCAAGTGAACTATTTTAAAAATTACCTCAAAGGAGTGTGGTCATAAATAATTTTATGTTTGCAAATACCTATAAAAGTGTTTGTTGAAAGGGTCATAAGGGTGTTTTAGAAATATGTCATTGATAGGTTAAAAGGAAAACTCTGTAACCTTTATTAGCATACTACAACATGTGACTGAATGAAAGTGCAAGAGTTGCATATGGGTGGCCATAAAATAACCTGCAAGGTGGATCTTGTGGTGCGAGTTACGGATAAACATATATGTATTTGTAAAAAAAATTCAATGCATGTGAGCTAGGTAAAAATTACCTCTAGTTGTGGATAGTATGCAAATAGATCAAGGGAACTCTCTTGCACATCTTCTTCATCCTCCGAAATGTCTTCTTAACTGTTTTCAAAATTTATCATTTTTGATTGCAGAAATAAAAATTTTAGAACGTAGAATATGGAGGTAATATTATTTACAAAAATCTTCTTTTAAGCTAGATATTATTGTTGCTTGGGTATAATGTTGTGAAAAATGGGGAGTCATGTTAACTCTTTTACAAAATACCTCAAAGGAGTGTGGTCATAAATAATTTTATGTTTTCAAAGACCTATAAAAAGGGTTTGTTGAAAGGGTCATAAGCGTGTTTTAGAAATATGTCATTGATAGGTTAAAAGGCAAACTCTATAACCTTTATTAGCATACTACAACATGTGCCTAAATGAAAGCGCAAGATTTTCATATGCGTGGCCATAAAATAACCGTGCAAGGTGGATCTGGTGGTGCGAGTTACTAGATAAACACATATGTATTTGTAAAAAAATCAATGCATGTGAGCTAGTTGAAAATTACCTCTAGTTGTGGATAGTATGTAGATAGATCAAGGCACTCTCTTCCACATCTTCTTCATCCTCCGAGAAATGTTTTAATATGTTTTCAAAATCTATCATTTTTAATTGAAGGAAATAAAATTTTTAGAACCTATAATATAGAGGTAATATTATTTTTAAAAAATCTTGTTTTAAGTTTGATATTGTTGTTGCTGGGTATCTTGGTGTGAAAAATGGGGAGGCATGTGAACTATTTTGCTATACACCTAAAAGGAGTGTGATCATAAATAATTTTATGTTTACAAAGACCTATAAAAAGGGTTTGTTTAAAGGGTCATAAGGGTGTTTTAGAAATATGTCATTGATAGGTTAAAAGGTAAACTCTATAACCTTTATTAGCATACTACAACATGTGTGTGAATGAAAATGCAAGAGTTGCATATAGGTGGCCATAAAATAACCTTGCAAGGTGGATCTAGTGGTGCGAGTTACAGGATAAACATATATGTATTTGTAAAAAAATTCAATGCATGTGAGCTAGTTGAAAATTACCTCTAGTTGTTGATAGTATGCGGATAGATCAAGGGCACTATCTTGCACATCTTCTTCATCCTCCGTAAATGTCTTCTTAACGTGTTTTTTAATCTAACATTTTTAATTGAAGGAAATAAAATTTTTAGAACATAGAATATGCAGGTAATATTATTTACAAAAATATTCTTTTAAGTTTGATATTGTTGTTGCTTGGGTATTTTGGTGTGAAAAATGGGAGGCATGTGAACTATTTTAAAAATACCTCAAAGGAGTGTGGTCATAAGTATTTTTATGTTTGCAAAGACATATAAAAAGGGTTTGTTGAAATGGTCATAAGGGTGTTTTAGAAATATGTCATTGATAGGTTAAAAGGCAAACTCTATAACCTTTATTAGTAGACTACAACATGTGCCTAAATGAATGTGCAAGAGTGTTCATATGGGTGGCCATAAAATAATTGTGCAAGGTGGATCTGGTGGTGTGAGTTACTAGATAAACATATATGTATTTGTAAAAAAATCAATGCATGTGAGCTAGTTGAAAATTACCTCTAGTTGTGGATAGTATGCAGATAGATCAAGGGAACTCTCTTGCACATCTTCCTCATCCTCCAGAAATGTCTTCTTAACCTGTTTTCAAAATCTATTATTTTTAATTGAAGGAAATAAAAATTTTAGAATCTAGAATATGGAGGTAATATTATTTACAAAAAAATTCTTTTAATTTTTATATTGTTGTTTCATGGGTATCTTTGGTGTGAAAAATGGGAGGCATGTGAGATATTTTAAAAAATACCTCAAAGGAGTTTGGTCATAAATAAATTTATGTTTGCAAAGACCTATAAAAGGGGTTTTTGAAAGGGTCATAAGGGTGTTTTATAAATATTTCGTTGATAGGTTAAAAGGAAAACACTATAACCTTTATTAGCATACTACAACATGTGCCGAATGAAAGCACAAGAGTTACATACGGGTGGCCATAAAATAACCTTGCAAGGTGGATCGGTGGTGCGAGTTACCGATAAACATATATGTATTTGTAAAAAAATCAATGCATGTGAGCTAGTTGAAAATTACCTCTAGTTGTGGATAGTATGTAGATAGATCAAGGGAACTCTCTTGCACATCTTCTTCATCCTCCGGAAATGTCTTCTTAACCTATTTTCAAAATCTATCATTTTTAATTGAAGGAAATAAAAATTTTAGAATCTAGAATATGGAGGTAATATTATTTACAAAAAAATTCTTTTAATTTTTATATTGTTATTTCATGGGTATCTTTGGTGTGAAAATGGGGAGGCATGTGAGATATTTTACAAAATACCTCATAGGAGTGTGGTCATAAATAATTTTATGTTTGCAAAGACCTATAAAAGGGGTTATTTGAAAGGGTCATAAGGGTGTTTTATAAATATTTCGTTGATAGGTTAAAAGGAAAACACTATAACCTTTATTAGCATACTACAACATGTGCCTGAATGAAAGCGCAAGAGTTGCATATAGGTGGCCATAAAATAACCTTGCAAGGTTGATGCGGTGGTGCGAGTTACCTAATAAACATATATGTATTTGTAAAAAAATTCAATGCATGTGAAGTAGTTGAAAATTACCTCTAGTTGTCGATAGTATGTAGATAGATCAAGGGCACTCTCTTGTACATCTTCTTCATCCTCCAGAAATGTCTTCTTAACTCCGTTTTCAAAATCTATCATTTTTAATTGAAGGAAATAAAAATTTTAGAACCTAGAATATGGAGGTAATATTAGTTACAAAAAAATTTCTTTTAAGTTTGCTATTGTTGTTTCCTAGGTATCTTTTGGTGTGAAAATGCGGAGGCATGTGAACTATTTTACAAATTACCTCAAAGGATTTGTGGTCATAAATAATTTTTTGTTTGCAAATACCTATAAAAAGTGTTTGGTGAAAGGGTCATAAGGGTGTTTTAGAAATATTTCATTGATAGGTTAAAAGGAAAACTCTGTAACCTTTATTAGCATACTACAACATGTGACTAAATGAAAGTGCAAGAGTTGCATATGGGTGGCCATAAAATAACCTTGCAAGGTGGATCTTATGGTGCGAGTTACCGGATAAACATATATGTATTTGTAAAAAAATTCAATGCATGTGAGCTAGGCAAAAATTACCTCTAGTTGTGGATAGTATGCGAGATAGATCAAGGGAACTCTCTTGCACATCTTCTTCATCCTCCAAAAATGTCTTCTTAACTGTTTTCAAAATCTATCATTTTTGATTGCAGGAAATAAAAATTTAGAACGTAGAATACGGAGGTAATATTATTTACAAAAATCTTCTTTTAAGTTCGATATTGTTGTTTCTTGGGTATACTGTTGTGAAAAATGGGGAGGCATGTTAAATCTTTTACAAAATACCTCAAAGGAGTGTGGTCATAAATAATTTTATGTTTTCAAATACCTATAAAAAGGGTTTGTTGAAAGGATCATAAGGGTGTTTTAGAAATATGTCATTGATAGGTTAAAATGCAAACTCTATAACCTTTATTAGCATACTACAACATGTGCTGAATGAAAGCGCACGATTTGCATATGTGTGGCCATAAAATAACCGTGCAAGGTGGATCCGGTGGTGCGAGTTACTGATAAACATATATGTATTTGTAAAAAAATTCAATGCATGTGAGCTAGTTGAAAATTACCTCTAGTTGTGGATAGTATGTAGATAGATCAAGGGCACTCTCTTGTACATCTTCTTCATCCTCCAAAAACGTCTTCTTAACTGTTTTCAAAATCTATCATTTTTAATTGAAGGAAATAAAATTTTAGAACCTAGAATATGGTGGTAATATTATTTACAAAAACTCTTCTTTTAAGTTTGATATTGTTGTTGCCTAGGTATACTTGGTGTGAAAAATGGGGAGGCATGTGAACTATTTTACAAAATACCCGAAAGGAGTGTGGTCATAAATAATTTTATATTTGCAAAGACCTATAAAAAGGGTTTGTTGAAAGGGTCATAAGGGTGTTTTATAAATATGTCATTGATAGGTTAAAAGGAAAACTCGTAACCTTTATTAGCATACTACAACATGTGACTAAATGAAAGTGCAAGAGTTGCGTGGGTGGCCATAAAATAACCTTGCAAGGTGGATCTTGTGGTGCGAGTTACAGATAAACATATATGTATTTGTAAAAAAATTCAATGCATGTGAGCTAGTTAAAAATTACCTCTAGTTGTGGAAAGTATGCGAGATAGATCAAGGGTAGTCTCTTACACATCTTCTTAATCCTTCAGAAATGTCTTCTTAACTTTGTTTTCAAAATCTATCATTTTTTATTAAGAAATAAAAATTTTAGAACGTAGAATATGGAGGTAATATTATTTACAAAAATCTTCTTTTAAGTTTGATATTTGTTTCTTGGGTATCTGGTGTGAAAAATTAGGAGGCATGCGAACTATTTTACAAAATACCTCAAAGGAGTGTGGTCATAAATAATTTTATGTTTGCAAAGACCTATAAAAGGGTTTGTTGAAAGGGTCATAAGGGTGTTTAAGAAATATGTCATTGATAGGTTTAAAGGAAAACTCTATAACCTTTATTAGCATACTACAACATGTGCCCGAATGAAAGCACAAGAGTTGAATATGGGTGGCCATAAAATAACCTCATGCAAGGTGGATCTCGTGGTGCGAGTTACCGGATAAACATATATGTATTTGTAAAAAAATTCAATGCTTGTGAGCTAGTTTAAAACTACCTCTAGTTGTGGGTAGTATGGAGATAGATCAAGGGCACTCTCTTGCACATCTTCTTGATCCTCCGTAAATATCTTCTTAACCTATTTTCAAAATCTATCATTTTTAATTGAAGGAAATAAAAATTTTAGAACCTAGAATATGGAGGTAATATTATTTACAAAAACTCTTCTTTAAAGTTTGATGTTGTTGTTGCCTAGGTATACTTGGTGTGAAAAATGGGGAGGCATGTGGACTATTTTACAAAATACCTCAAAGGAGTGTGGTCATAAATAATTTTATGTTTGCAAAGACCTATAAAAAGGTTTTGTTGAAAGGGTCATAAGTGTGTTTTAGAAATATTTTTTATAGGTTAAAAGGCAAACTCTATAACCTTTATTACCATACTATAACATGTGTTTGAATGAAAGCGCAAGAGTTTCATATGGATGGCCATAAAATAACCTTACAAGGTGGATCGGTGGTGTGATTTACCAAATAAACATATATGTATTTGTAAAAAAATTCAATGCATGTGAGCTAGTTGAAAATTACCTCTAGTTGTGGATAGTATGTAGATAGATCAAGGGCACTCTCTTGCACATCTTCTTCATCCTCCGAAATGTGTTCTTAATCTGTTTTCAAAATCTATCATTTCTAATTGCAGGAAATAAAATCTTTAGAACCTAGAATATGGAGGTAATTTTATTTACAAAAATCTTCTTTTAAATTTGATAATTTTTTTGCATGGATATCTGGTATGAAAAATGTGGAGGCATGTGAACTATTTTACAAAATACCCGAAAGGAGTGTGGTCATAAATAATTTTATGTTTGCAAAGACCTATAAAAAGGGTTTGTTGAAAGGGTTATAAGGTTGTTTTAGAAATATTTCATTTATATGTTAAAAGGAAAACTCCATAACCTTTATTAGCATACTACAACATGTTCTGAATGAAAGCGCAAGAGTTTAATATGGATGCCCATAAAATAACCTTGCAAGGTGGATCCGGTGGTGCAAGTTACGATAAACATATATGTATTTGTAAAAAAATTAAATGCATGTGAGCTAGTTGAAAATTACCTCTAGTTGTGGATAGTATACATATAGATCAATGGCACTCTCTTGCACATCTTATTCATCCTCCATAAATGTCTTCTTAACTTTTTTCAAAATCTATCATTTTTAATTGAAGGAAATAAAAATTTTAGAACCTAGACTTTGAGGTAATATTATTTATAAAAATCTTCTTTTAAGTTTGATATTATTGTTGCACGGGTATACTTGGTGTGAAAAATTGGGAGGCATGTGAACTTGTTTACAAAATACCTCAAAGGAGTGTGGTCATAAATAATTTTATGTTTGCAAAGACCTATAAAAAGGGTTTTTTAAAGGGTCATAAGGGTGTTTTAGAAATATTTCGTTGATAGGTTAAAAGGAAAACTCTATAACCTTTATTACCATACTACAACATGTGCCTGAATGAAAGTGAAAGAGTTGCATATGGGTGGCCATGAAATAACCTTTCAAGGTGGATCTAGTGGTGCGAGTTACCAAATAAACATATATGTCTTTGTAAAAAAATTCAATGCATGTGAGCTAGTTAAAAATTACCTCTAGTTGTGGATAATATGCGAGATAGATCAAGGGCACTCTCTTGCACATCTTCTTCATCCTCCGAAATGTCTTCTTAATCTGTTTTCAAAATCTATCATTTTTAATTGAAGGAAATAAAATCTTTAGAACCTAGAATATGGAGGTAATATTATTTACAAAAATCTTCTTTTAAGTTTTAAATTGTTGTTTCATGGGTATCTTTGTTGTGAAAAATGGGAGGCATGTGAGGTATTTTACAAAATACCTCAAAGGAGTGTGGTCATAAATAATTTTAGGTTTACAAAGACCTATAAAAGGGTTTGTTGAAAGGTTCATAAGGGTGTTTTAGAAATATGTCATTGATAGGTTAAAAGGCAAACTCTATAACCTTTATTAGCATACTACAACATGTGCGTGAATGAAAGTGCAAGAGTTGTATATGGGTAGGTATAAAATAACCTTGCAAGGTGGATTTGGTGGTGTGAGTTACCAGATAAACATATATGTATTTGTAAAAAAAAATTCAATGCATGTGAGCTAGTTGAAAATTACCTCTAGGTGTGGATAGTATGCATATAGATCAAGGGCACTCTCTTGCACATATTCTTCATCCTCCAAAAATGTCTTCTTAACCTGTTTTCAAAATCTATCATTTTTAATTGAAGGAAATAAAATTTTTAGAACCTAGAATATGGAGGTAATATTATTTACAAAAACTCTTCTTTTAAGTTTGATATTGTTGTTGCCTTGGTATACTGGTGTGAAAAATGGGGAGGCATGTGAACTATTTTAAAAATACCTCAAAGGAGTGTGGTCATAAATAATTTTATATTTGCAAAGACCTATAAAAAGGGTTTTTGAAAGGGTCATAAGGGTGTTTTGGAAATATTTCATTGATAGGTTAAAAGGCAAACTCTATAACCTTTATTAGCGTACTTATAACATGTGCACGAATGAAAGCACAAGAGTTGCATATGGGTTGCCATAAAATAACCTTCTTGCAATGTGGATCTAGTGGTGAGAGTTACCAGATAAACATATATGTATTTGTAAAAAAATTCAATGCATGTGAGCTAGCTTAAAATTACCTGTAGTTGTGGATAGTATGCAGATAGATCAAGGGCACACTCTTGCACATCTTATTCATCCTTCGAAATGTCTTCTTAACCTATTTTCAAAATCTATCATTTTTAATTAAAGGAAATAAAAATTTTAGAACCTAGAATATGGAAGTAATATTATTTACAAAAACTCTTCTTTTAAGTTTGATATTGTTGTTGCCTAGGTATACTTGGTGTGAAAAATGGGGAGGCATGTGAACTATTTTACAAAATACCCGAAAGGAGTGTGGTCATAAATAATTTTATGTTTGCAAAGACCTATAAAAGGGTTTGTTGAAAGGGTCATAAGGGTGTTTTATAAATATGTCATTGATAGGTTAAAAGGCAAACTCTATAACCTTTATTAGCATACTAGAACATGTACCGAATGAAAGCACAAGAGTTGCATATTTATGGCCATAAAATAACCTTGCAAGGTGGATCGGTGGTTCGAGTTACCGGATAAACATATATGTATTTGTAAAAAAATTCAATGCATGTGAGCTAGTTGAAAATGTTGGCGTAGGAACTGATTAACACAATGAGATCCCTCTCCACCATTAGTTCGAGCTTTTGGTTTGACGACAAGTCATGTAGCTCACGATACCAAATGATTTTTCGTCACACCACAAGCTCGAACTAATGGTGGAGAGGATCTCATTGTGTTAATCGTGGCTATGCCAACAAGAAGGAGGAAAATGTGAGTAAAGTGGTGAATTTAAACTACTTTACTTATTTTTTAAAGTAGTGTCAAATCAACGCAGTAAGGAGAAATTCTAAAAATTCAAATGACCATAACTTTCTCGCTCAAAGCTCCATTTCACACATTCTTAGAAGTTTCCAAAATTTATCGAGCCCTCTATAAATGATAGCATTGGATTTCAAATTTGGAAAGTGTAAGGGATTTAAAAATTGCATTAATTCTACCGCACACCTAATTACAAAGAACAACCAAACA
Organism: Taxus wallichiana var. yunnanensis; assembly: GCA_018340775.1. Taxonomy (NCBI): domain Eukaryota; kingdom Viridiplantae; phylum Streptophyta; class Pinopsida; order Cupressales; family Taxaceae; genus Taxus; species Taxus wallichiana. The sequence goes on along the minus strand of CM031234.1, from coordinate 907,756,615 downwards.
CCGAAATTTAATGCAAGTAATGGACAAACTTATTCTTATTATTTTTCTTCTCATCTTTACTCCTCAAGTATATTCATTGTAAGACTTAAGTAATTTAGTGGTTAATCATCGTTACTTTAAGTTGTTTGATAAATTCAATTACTTGGTGGTAGTTAAGAGGTAGTTATTCCAATTTTAAAAGATGGAACATTCTAAATTTCTATGTGGCATGTAACAAAGAATTTAAGGAGAAAAGTGCTCAACTCCTAACGTGTATAATTGATATTAATTCCTATTATTTTACTTATGATGACTATAAATAGAGGAAGAGACCTACGAGGTAGGAGATCTTAGAACTTTTGGCAAACTGTTATTTTACGTTGTACATGGTTGTTTTAGACTTTGTGTTGAAATAATTAGATGTGAATATTATAAATGGTTAAAAGTTGAATAAGAATAAAGGAGTAAAATTGTTGAACTTTGTGTCTACTAAAGTATGACTAATCAATTTTTGAATGTTAATGATAGAATTTTTGTTATCTTGGATTTTATAATAAGAATTCTTTTATTCTTTGTTAAATTTGTAAGAATTATTTAATATTTGTTTATTCCATGTGGCCGTAACTTGATCTGATAACTACTTGTTACCACACATGTTCCCTTCACATATTTTCTTCTAGTTTCCGCTTTCCATTTCTACTTCTTCTAGTTACCGTATAACTTCCTACTTTCCGCCAAGTTGTTTAACTATGGTTCATGAGCTATTCAATTAAAGTAATACCCAAAATTTAGTTTAAATAGGCCATAGAATAAACGAATAACTCACATAGGAGCTTCACCATTAAATGAAGGGGATTTATCCCATGACTTCCTAGGTTTGTGTATCTAACCGTGCATAAAATCTAGCCAACATAGGTTAATATTGACACATAGGAAAAAGCACCCAAATTGACACTTAGGGAATTACCATTGTGGATCAAGGAATGGTTCTAGCCAAAATGCTTGAAGATTTGGAGAATGTTAAGAGTGATACCCGCCTCACTAAGAGTACCATTCAATTTATTCTTAATGATTGACACTCTATGAAAATGAAAGTGGAAGACATGGCACAAATTCGATTAGTAGCAACAGTGTTGAGGTTCTTAAGGAGAAGTGCAAGGGTTTGGATAGTGATGTGGAGCAGCTGAAGGTCATGTTTCAAAATTACACTAACTAGAGAATTTTGAATGTCAAGACAACAATACAACACCTTCATAATCTGGCCCATCTCACCAATGCTTATAGATGATTTGATGATCTTGAGACTTTGAAGAAGCAGAAGGTTGAGTTTCCGAGTCGATTTGGAAATCCTAGGCACTTCTATCGAGACCTTGGCTAAGTTTGAGAAAAGTATGGTGACTGGAGCAGATTGGTTTGTTGGTTTTTTGTTTTTGGTTCTCTAGTTTAATATGTTGATAGTTTACTTGTTTGTTTCCTCAAAATTTTGTGGATCTCTTTTTTGGTGTTATGTCATTGAATATTTGATATATCTATGAGCTTATTACTATACTGAGGATAGGGTCCCCTCATCCCTCTATTACCTAATATATGTAAAAATGAGTTTTGACCTTGACTCATGTGGAATATACAATAATTTATGATTAATATTTGAAAATATATTTGAAAAATAAAATTAACTCGATCATTAGGGTTTTTATGTTAAATTGGATCACTAAAAGAAAGGTGAGAAATAAAGGTAGAGACTAGAGCATTAGGGTTAGAGGGATATTTATTAGTCTTTTATACCTTTAGCATTATCTTCAACCTTCAATGGATACTTATTAAATTAACATGGAAATGAATGATTCATAGATGAAAATGAGGTAAATACTTAGTTGTATGAAGGGAAAGGAAGAGGAAAAATTTCATACATATATCAATATAAAGGAGAAGAAGATAAAAGGAGGAAAGGAGAAGAGAAAAGAGTCTAAGAAGAGATAGTGGAAGGTCAAGTTGATATTTATTATATCGAAGGTACATAACAAGAATCATGGATATTATATAATGATATTTCTTTTAAACACATAAAGTGATACATGATATTATCCACTGGGTAACCATGAAGTATAACATATCAATGTATATGGAATGGTGAAATCACTTACTTTCACAATCTCTTAATATATCTATCTCTTTGATATTTGTTTTATGATATAAGTGGTGACATAAATCTCCCTCCTTCCCACTTTATTAAATCCATGATATGGAATGTGAATACAAACCCATAAGTTGTGGGTTAATTATATATATTTCATATCTGCACCTAAGGTAAATGTAAATGGTGGGGTGAAGATGTGAGGATAAATGCCTTGGTTATCTCTTAAAGATATTTATTTTGAGAAGAATTTATGTGATATGAAAAACGTTATGTAATATCCTTGAAATTTTAACCTAAGTTATTTGAGGTTCCAACCACAAGGTTAACTTATTTTATAATTATTTCACACTCACATCATTATTGTCCCACAAATATTAAAAACTTATCAAGCATTGTGAATTTTACCAAGTGAATTACCTTTTATAGGAGTAAGTAAACCATAATAACTAAAAATATGGTTCATATCCTCCTTACATGTTTAGTTCTAGGTTATTCAATTTCAATGTTGTACAATTTAGATATGTCATGAATAGTTCATAAAGTGAACTATGCAAGTATGAGAAAATATAATGTTGTCTAAATATTTAGGGGAGGGTTTTTAGCCCCTATATTTCCCTACTTCAAACATAGATAATAGAATGATGAATCTATAAAGTTGACACATGATTAAAATTACCTCAAAGAATATAGATTTCATAACCATTAAAATTTGATACATCAATCAACATAAGGGGTTAATCCAAAATACAATTCAATCCATAACAATATAAAAACAAATAAACTTATTCTAGATTAGTAGAATATCCCCAATAAGCTACTTTAAATCTCACAAACTAATTTACTTTATACAATGATCTATTTAAACTTTTCACGTATATGTAACCTTGATACAACTATTTATCTTTCCTAAATATAGTCTTGAACATTTATTATATAATCAACATTGAAATAAAAACAAAAAAAAAACTATCCTTAATAAGTGAATATTAGTTCTTCAATAACATTATCCATGGTCTACTATGCCATAAAAAAAAACAAAAACAAAAACATCCATATATCTGTTTAATAGAGCAACTTGATAGCTTTGGATCTCTCTTAGGTCATTCTAAAAGCCCATAAATATGGTAATGAAATAACATAGATATTACAATGGATAAGTAAACAGAACAATAATCAAAATTATTCTATCTTAACTTAAATGAATCATAAAAATTCTCCCATATATTATAACCATAAAAATAAAAAAGTAAAGGAAGTTATGCACACTTGTTTCAATTAATAATTTAAAATCAAACCCCAATTAATATGAGAACTTGTATTAGGATTTAACACACTCTTACATGTAATGTCAATCCTATATTTAAATTTATTCTTGCACATAGATTTAGCATAATATAATCCTCTTATCATATAAATTAAATAATATCATAGATATTATATAATTAGTTCAAAACATTGATTTTTTTGAAACATGGTCAATCGTGGGTCAAGCATATTAGGCTAAAAATTCATAACAATGTACTAGTTATAACTATGAACTCGATGAAACACACAAAGTAGGTCTACCAAGATCATGCATCATCTCATTTATACAAAGATAGATTAATTATTATTATTAATTAAATATGTATAATTATGATTTAAGGATCCTTATATCACTTATTTTAAGATAACATTCAAGCTACCATGAGTGATATCAATTGTTAAAATATATTAAATCTCAATTAATACCTTCTAACACATACCATAACCTTACAATTAGACATAAAAATCAATCACGCATATTTTTTTACCTATATATATATATATAAAGATGCAAATTGTAACAATATAATGGATAATGAGTGGTATTAATCAATAAGTAAACCGTGTATTTCTATTACATCTTTTACAAAAAAAAAAATGAGGACGATAAAAACATGATGTAAATACATATAATAAATTGAAGATATAAAGTCTAATATTATATATTATTTTCAAACCCAAAACACATTCATGTATCATACCATCATACTAGTAATCACTTTAAACATATTGTTTCCACTATAACCAATCTTTACTAGATAATTAGTTATTCCCTTCTAACTAATACCCTAACAATAACTTCATAATAAAAATTAAATCACAATTGTAATATAGGTTACACTATAACAATATCCTTACATTATCCAAAACCATACATCCTTCAATTCATATTTATATATAACATAAAGCATTAAGCATAACCCCTGTTCAATTAGGAATTGGTCCTTTCCATTATAAAACAACTCTTCCTAGTCCTAAATTAAATGATTATTTATTTCTAATAATACTAAACCAAACCAAGAATGTTAAGAAAGGAACATGTAAATTAATTTATATATAATAAATTTCATTTTTGCAACATACATAAGACATCATATATGAATGTATTCATAAATATAGGAAAAGAAACTTAATTGAACATTCAAATTTTAACTTATAGTATCATATTAAGGAATAACACAATTCCTATGGCACATATTTATTAGTAAGACCTTGGATCTATTAATGATAATTTCTAAGGTATGAAATTATTTCTAATGCGTGGAAGGATGGAGAAAAATATGAATATTCACCATTCAACATAATAACACTCATATAACAAAGATCCAATGATCTTATGAATGGAACAAACTAATTCCAATTATATCTTATTTACAAATAGTGGTCATTAACGAACCATTGCATAAAAAAATTAAGGAAAATTTAAAGAATAAGATATTATAGTTGTGGTCACTATAACATTCTTGTGTTAAACAAATTTATACTTAACAGTGAAATCCTAATCTAGATCCAGTGATGACTAGGAGGTTCTTGAGAAAACAAAAAACAAAATTGTAGAAGACCATGATAATGAGTGAGACACATGCGCATTTCATCTAGACCCATAGAAAAAATGATAGAATAACACATAGAGGCATTAGAGATGCTCTGATAGTGCTTTCAACTATATGAAAACTTTACTCCAACATGTATATATATATATATATATATATATATATATATTCCATGTTGGAGTAAAGTTTTCATATAGTTATATATATATATATATATATACTTCAAAGTTAAAATTATAATTAAGTGGTTTCATGGATATGAAGAGAAAATTATATCAATAACAAAAATATTAAGGCACATAGTGACATGTGCATAAAGAGATAAGTATGAGGGTGTAGAATTAGGCACATATGATAGGTAATGATCAATATAATTAGAGAATACCATTAAGATTGGTTATTCACAAGTGTATGTAGATTTTTATGGATTAATTGGGGTGAATGTTTGTAATTAAGATTGAGGTGTATATTTCATACAATATATGTAATATGTGATACACATGAATTTAATGATGAGTTAATATGTTTTTTATGTTTTCATGGATGGTAAATCACATTGTTCATGAAGATAACACCATAAAAACATCTAAATATCATAATTGTCTCTTATAATAGGTCCTCTCAGAAAGTATGATTACACTTTGAATGAGAATTTCAAGCATAATCTTAATTTCATATGTCAAGTACATGAATTACATTGAATTGAGCATAAAATCTGAAATCACAGTGAAACTAGAAATTTTTGGTTTAGTTGTTGGGACCTCATTTTATTTATTGTGTGGAGATTTGGATGTTAAATGTGGTGTCTCCAATAGGATTAGTTGTGATTTGAGATTACAATGAATTTTTTTGGAATTTACGTAATGGAAAGCTAAACTTGTGATGTATAATGGTTAGGTGATGGAATGGATGGAGGTAGCACTAGATATTTGCATGTTAATGTTGAAGTTATGGGTACCCATGTTGAGAGATAGTTTGGGTATGTAGTTATAGAAAATTTACCTATTAAGGTTATTGTTAAAGACTCCCAAAAGGTGGAGGTGATTGATCTTGCAAGAGCCATTAGAACTCTAGGAGGAAAGTGTCGTTGTAAGACAAAATCTTGTTCTAGTGGAAATTTCTCTTATGGAAAGAGGTTGTTCACCAATAAATATTTAAGAAAATGAAGGAAGGTGGAAAGGTAAATTAGGATGCCATGAACATACCATAAGATAAAATGGAGCATGTACCATAACCTAACATAATTTTGAATCCATTACATGTTAAATTTTTAGAAATAAATTTTTTCATTAAGAAACTATTTGTGAAATAAAGAGTGAAGACTTGGGGTTAAGATAAGAAAAAATCAAAGGAATTTATGGGAGGAGATGAATTATGGTGGGTTGAGTGTTAACACATAAAATTAGCCTCTGAATGATCATCATAAATTTTTGTGAACATGGGATTGTCTTGGGACTTTTCTCCTTGAGACAAACCTCCAGAGAAGGTTGGTTCCTTCTCTCCTAGCTCAACACACACTAACCTAACCTACCAAACTATAATTGAGTCTAAAACTAAAACTAAAGTATATGAGATCCAACATTGAGAGAGAATGGAAAATATTAAAAATGAAATAATGGCAATGCACCAACACTAAGAAATGGTTCAAATATGACCAGAAAGACTCAAAGTAGCTGCATATGTAGAGATTTAATGGAAAAAAAAATGGTTTTGAAAGACATGAATGCATAAAAATTAATGAAAAAGAGGATGAACATACATAAAAATAGAGAAAATTTAAGAGAAAGTAACCATAGATGTATTACATTTTGAAAGTATCCGTCACATTTACAAAGCGTATTCATCACATTTACAAAGCATAGGTTAGATATCTTAAGAAAAATGAAAAGTTGCAGAGGTCTAGAGGAAATAAAATGTGTTTCTCCAAGGAAGAGCATGTAAATTCGGCAGAAAGAAACCCGTAAAACTTTCCTAAGAACTTACATGTATACAATATGAGAATGAGAGAGGGAGAAATAGAGGGAAATTCAAATTTGGATTTTCCATGATGAAGATAGGCCTCCGTACACATATCCTATTTCCATTAATCCCCCAAAATATCACCATTGTTTCTACAACATGCCATCAATATTTGTAGGCAATGGCATAGGTGTCATATGAGCCTTTACTCCAGTGTAGGTGAGGTGGTTGGGCACTTGAAATAGGAAACAAAGAATTTTCCATGTTTCTCTCAAGCTCTCATGGTTTTTCCCAAAAATTCTTCTAATACTCTAACTCCATATTCAAACATGAAGTCCCTGAATATATGAAGTGAATCAACATATCTTATGAAATTTGGAGAAACACACAAGAAGATATGACCATAAAAACATTATCACCTTATCACGCGGGATTTTGTTTATTTATTTTGTTATATGAGAATTCTCATTTTTAGTGGAATTTAAATATTCCATGGATTTTGAATGATTCCCACTATGATTTTTCTTATGATGTGGATTTTAGAATGTTCCAAATTTTTGAAACTCATGAGATAATAACTCCCGAGAAACCCGCAAACCTATTTTATTCTCCACATGCCATGAAGGTCTATTATTTGTTGTGAGTATTTTGTAATTAGTTGTTTCCAAATTCTTTATTTCCCTTTCAATTTGGTGCCTAGAGGAACTTTATTTGCATCACTTTGAACTTATGCATCATAGTTTCCCTCCGGTGGACTTCAATGTTTTGTACTGAAGTATGACCAACTCCGCGGAACACTAACTTTATCTAAGTTCACGTAAAATCATAATTTTCCACACTGTGAAGCAATAAGTTTCTCATTCATTTTCCCACTTTGTATATCCTATTTTTATCCAATTTTGTAACCTTTTTCATAGACATGAAACCCCACAGTTCTCTAACTTACCTTCAACACATGAGAGGCTATTTTCCACTACCCACAAAAGACAAAAGTTGAATTTTTTCACTTTTAAATTATTTATCTTCTACCACATCCCAATTTTCCATTTCTTTGTCTTTTGGGTTAGGAGAACCCGTAGAACACCGGGTTCCTTCTTTATGTGAAACAACACTCCAATTTTCCATAGATTTTGAAACAAAATTTTCGTAAGTCCAAGATGAGTTTTTGAGTTGTAAAAATAACCTAGAGGGAGATATTTTGGACAATAGTTTGATGACTTATGGGGATATATGCCTTCTAGATAGATTATCGGTGGCCTTTTGAATATTCGGTGGGCTTGGATTCATGTCTAAAAACTTCAAATTATCCTCGAACTTGGTATTGCTCAACACCGATGGATCCATAGACCCCGAATGTAAATACCATCTGAAGAAACCATGACATATACAAAGCACTTAGTGAAATAGATACTATACTACCAATAAGATAATGTGCTAAAAATTACTTAGAGGAAGTATAACTAATCTAATATATACAAGGTGGAAAATTTTCTTCAAAATAAATGTTTGAGATAGATCCCATTGATTGGGATCATGAACTTTTTATATAATGTTTACAATTGGAAATCATTGTGTAGCTTGCATCTTGAGATAAGATAGGGGCCACTCCATGTAGCATCAAACTTTTAATGTCTTCCCGATTTGGATCTATCTTGATCCCAATTGAGGACAAGGTCTCCTTCTTGAAATATTCTAGCCATATATTTCCTATCAATACACTTATTCACTTGAGCTTAAATCAATTTGATTTCTTCCATGGATTGACCTCTTATTTCTTATAACTTGATGAGCTTTGCATACCTAATTTCCATGGTATCTACCTCAAACCTTTCAAGCTGGTTAAAGAGATATAAGGATGGTAACTCAATGGATATTAGTAACTTTACTTCCTTTCCATAAACTATCTTGAAGGGTGAGCTACCTATTGATCTCTTTAGAGTGATCTATCATCCCATAAGGCTAATTTTAATTTTTTATGCCACGTTATTTGATTTTCCTCCAAGGTCCTTATTATAACCCCTATATGGATTTGTTTTTGACTCAACCTATCCATTACCTTGGGGGAAATAATTTGAAGATATGATCAAATATATTCCATTCTTGACATCCAAATAAATGATTTTGGTGGAAAGGAATACTAGAGTGTTATCCGATATGGATTTTTAAAGAACACCAAATCTAGTCACAATACCTTTGTAAAAGTCCAAGATGCTCACTTCGTTTTCTTCCTTCAAAGTAAATCCCTCTTTCCATTTGGTGAGGTAATTTATGGCTATGAGGATTCACTTGTGACCCAAGCGTGACTATGGAGTTATTACTCGAATAAAATCTAACCTCCATTGCATGAATGGTTAATCTATAGAGATGGGTTGGAGTGGAAGAGATGCTAGCCTCCATTTTCCTATAAAAATGCACATTTTTCGCATTTTCACCCATGAATTAGAAAGAATCGCCAATAATAACCACCTTTCATGATTTTGAGTGTTTTTGACCTAGGAGAAAATTGTCCTCCAATCGTAGCATAATGAAACTCATGTAATGCATGTTGTTTCCAATCTAATTCACTTTGAAACACATCAACAATACTCCATTTCATCCTTTTTGAAAAGCATGTCATCAATCAAAGCACAAAGGGGGTAGATTGAAGTATGAAATATCATCTCTTGGATCTGGTCAAGCTTTGGGGCATTGACCTATTTGGAGAAATTGCACTATATCGCAGGTCCAACAATGGATATGCAGAGCATTTACGGGTACTTTGTGATCATGTTGGAGTGCTAAAAAAATATCTTCTTCATTTTACTATTATAAAACCATCTAATCACACAAACCTTTTCCTCTCGACTAGATTAATCACTTTAATGCCAACATTGTATTCCATCACTTTAGTGATCCAATAAGATATTCTCTCATTAAGAAGAAAAAAATTTCAAACCAACATGTGAAACCATAAGATGGATCTTATTGTTGTACACTAAATGTATGAATTTCTTCAAGCTTCTTATGACAAACTAAGGCATGATTCTCACAGAGATAAATACCTTACCTCATAATCTTTAAGATTCTTACTTGAAGAATAAAACCGGTTGTTCTTGACCTTATTTGTTTAGCTACACAAGTATGGTGTATATTATGTTTGCACCTCCAAAGGCATACAATATGAAATCCTTAGTGAAATCGGGATTGATGAGAGTTGGGCCCTATGTAATTTCCTATTTTATAGCCTTAAAAATTTTGTTTCCTTCCAAAGTCCACTTAAAGAGCATTTTTTTCTTTAACATTGATGTCAATGGCTTTACAAGATTGGTAAAATTTGGAAAAAAATGCCTAACAAAGTTAATTCTTCTAAAGAAACTTTGAAATTCTTTCTTGTGGCTAAGTAATGGAAATGTAAGGATTTCGCTCACTCTTTCTAGATTAATTACAAGGCCTTCTTTTGAGACAATGTGGCCAAGGAGTTTTCCTTCATTTGCTAGGAAGATACATTTATGGGGATTGAGAGAAACCTCGAACTATCTGAATCTCTCAAATACCTTCTTGAGATGAAGTAAATGATCATTTTCATCTTTGGAGAACATTGTGATATCATCTAGGTATACAAGAACAATGTTATTGATCAACCCTTTAAATTTCATATTCATGGATCTTTGAAATGTTACCCCTACATTGGACAAACCAAATGGAATGTTCCTATAAGCATAGGTTCCTCACTTGGTGGTAAAGAATATCTTGAATTGGTCTTCATCCTTAACCATAATATGATTGTACCCAGAGTAGCCATATAAAAGATAAAACCTTTAAGATCCCGCTACTATTTGTAGAATTTTCTCCATATAATGTAGTGGGTAATGATCCTTCAAAGATACTTTATTCAAGTATCTGAAGTCAACACACATCTTGATTTATCCATTTCTATTCCACAATGGATGAAATTGAAATTATTTTTGGAAAATGTTGTTTACCTCAATCAACTTGTTTAATTATTTCCTCATGAGAGGCTCAATGTGTGGATTCATAGGCTTATATTTTTCCCTAATGGGCATAGAATTGGGTCTAGTTCAATGTTGTACTAAGATAGGTCAATATCAAAACCCCTAAGGTCTTTATAACTCCATGAAAAAACATCAACAAATTCTTGAAAAAGGCACACAAATTCATTTTTATCTTATGGATTGCATACCTTTCCAATATTAAACAATTTTCCTTGCCAACTGATATAGGTTCATAGTCCTCACCTTTGACTATCATGTTTTCCTTTTCTTTTTGATTTGATCATCAAACCTAAAAATGGATTTCAAAGTCACTAGGCCTTTGGGTAATTTTTTTGTTCTTATTTAGATAATTTGGTCTCTATATTACTGCTCCAACTTGATGAAAACTTAGCTTCTTCTTGGATGAAATTGACAATCTATTGATCATTCTCAAACACTTGCCAATTTATGTTATTTTCTGGTACAATTGGCCTCACCACTACTTTGATATGTGAATGAAAACCTAAATTTCTTAATATCTTGAACAATGTCAAAATTTTCTCCTATTGTGGCTAATCTATCGTGGGTTCATTGTATTTTCTTAGAATGATGTAGATATTGAACGTTTCATAATTATTTATAAGGTCCCACACTCTATGATTGTAAGCTATAAAAAGATCATTTATACCAACATTCATCCCTTTGAATTCATTTACAACCAGTTCACTATCCCTAGGATTCTGTAATTTCTTTCTATTTTCCTTTCTTTCCCATCACATGTCATGGATTAAGGATTCATACTCTTATGACTTATTGAACAATAGAATTCAAATATGAAAGAAAAAAATACCTCAAACCAATAGGAGATACAAGTAGCACACCTCCCTATGCTCCTTGTCTTCTTATTGATCCATCAAAAAGAAATTCCAAATGCCATCATCCCATGGAGATGCTTTTAGGACATCAAGAATGGGTGAGTTATCTTCATGCACATAATGAATTTCAAGGCCAACTTATTAAATATATTTGTATGGATCAAAACTATGACATTTAGTTCTCCACTCATCCAGTAGATATCTAGAATGATTTCAATTCGACTATCTATTTCTTAGACACTTGGGTGATTACCTTGATAAAAAAATGGTGCAATTTATATTGATGGGGATAGGCACATAAGGCTTTATATGATATGTGGAAATTGGTTTAGACTGATGGTATCCTCGGGTGTCATATCTTATTCGGAAATCATGTGAGACTAATCTACATATAAATATATACCAATCTTAGAAGTTAGATCTTGTGAGAGACACAAAGAAAAAAATGGGGGAAGGTCAATAACAAAGACATCCTATGTGATTGAGAAGTTAGGACATGTGTGTAATGTGAGGATTAAACCTCTTAGTACTTTGATGGTTCTCACCATAGTCCCATCTAATTACACTAATTTTTAGAGAGTGACTCATATTCAAGGAAAAGTTGGTCTACTATCTGTTTGGGCATCATTGAACTATTTTCCCTAAGTTAATCATGTAATTATGCACAATATGGTTTCCTATAATGCAAGATACATATAAGGGAGATGAATTCTTTTTCTTACTTGGTAATATTTTTTCGCGGTGCATTGGTGAGCACCACTTTGTTCTTTTCCTTAGATGAATCATATAGTGTGGGGGTATTGGCTATGGTGGCTTACAAAATATCTCTTTGTCTAGGCATAACTAGAGATTCCCACATTAAGATTATGTTCAATGAAAAGTTACAAAATCCATGAGCATGGGGTAAGAATCTCTAAACAAACCCCAAAGGCTTTTAACAAACTAGTCAATGGACCATAAAATAAGAGATAAACAAGGATTCATCACTTTACATACATTAATCTTGAAAGAAACAAGAAAATATATCATATTTAGTAATCCTCTACTCTTGAAAGATTTAAAATGAACCTAGGTATATTATAAGCTAGCAGTTTTTGATTATGAGAATGAGAGCTCACCATTAATGGCTTCAAGGCCAATGGTTCTTCCCATTTACTCAATGCTTGTGTGTGTAGTGAAATGGAAAAGCAATAACTCAATAAAAAAATGAAATAAGCTCTAACCCCAAGTGAAATGCTAAAGTTTATGTTAGGAAGAAGGAGAGTTCTTAGAAATGGTCTAGGGGTAGTGGGTTATTTACGTTTTCCAATTTTAGAAATGGGAGACTTTTGGTGCATGTGGGATAAAAGGATAAGCCAAAAGGAAATTTATAAATTCAAACTAAGATTTGACTAGGTTTAGAAGAGGTTAATCATGGTTTAGGCTGAATTAAACTAGGTTAGATTAGTTAATCCTATTTAGAAAAGAATTGTGTTTTCAAGAGGGTTTTGAGAGGTCTAATCAATCCAATGAAGTGGATTGATAGAATAGGAAGTTATTAAAAGTGGTATAAAAAAGGGTGAGAAGACGGTTTTAGCTAATAAGGAATTATATTAACCCCATTAGTTGGTTTATAGGAGAAATAAGACTAAAAGATTGTCGTAAACGATGACTTGGAGGAGGTCTAATTGATAAGGTATCGTCAATTTGTGAGAAGGAGAATAGTTAGTGAAATAATAGTAAGAATAGTGTTTTGATCAAACTACAGGTGTCTACATTTACCCCTCTTTGGGGTGACGTAAGCTATGTCACTTTAAAGAAAGTAGACAAACATAATAAAAAGTTTTGAAGGGGGAGAAGAAAAATTAATAAGATGAAGGATGCCCCCTCGAGTGTTGATGGGGTGATGGAGGAACTCGATTGATGATTGAAAAGAGAACATAAGAAATAAAATGTGAAGAGAAGATGAGAAAACAACAAGAAAAGGGGATATTGAGCTATCCACAAACCAATGCTTACAGAAACAATTTGTAATCATCATTTTGCTTAGAATCCTCATCATCGGTCCTTATTAAAATGTGAGCATATGATGGAAGTGTAAAATGACATGAAAAGCCAAGATACAAACAACTGTCCCTTGCTAAAACAACAACTCCATGCAACATACAAACATGTAATGCAATACGAGAAGTAAACAAACTCACCTAATAGGGAAATAAGTACAATCACACACACTCAAACCAACAACGTTCAAGATGGTTGCACAAATATTTTGTTATCGAGTTGAAATCCCAAATGCTCTGGTAAATGACAAGGGTTGAAAATGATGCCCCAAGAAATTGGTATATGCAAGGGAAATGATGGAGGACACTTAGGTCCAATGAAAAAGTAGTTTACACAAAGGCAACAACATGAGGCAAATCATGCTCCAGAGTATTGACGAAGTAAGAAGCATAGCTTTTGTAAATGGGTTAGAGATTCAGATGATCCGTGAGTCATTGTTTCAAAACGTGTGGAAATTCCAACAATATCTGAGATGAATGCCATGTGAAAGACACAAATTTCATTCGTAAATGAGTTGATTACTGATTTTAGTCCATTTTCAAATTTTCGTGATGTTTTTGGGTTTTTGGATGGTTTTAGAATTTTTATATTTTTTGATCGGTCAGAATAATTTAAGAGATAGAAGATATCCTAAAAGTACATGAAAATGCCATAATGTGAAGAAAACGGGTATTAGGTGGCGATAAGAAATGCCCCAGTGAGAAGAAGTAAAAACCAAAAATAATAAAATAATCATTACAACAGGTAAAATAGAGGAGAAAGTAGAAGAAAAATGATAGAAAATATATCTTGGAATACTCAAAAAGCACTTCAAGGCAAAGAAGTGACCGCTAGGTGGCACTGAGCACTCCAAAGAGTGAAAATTATCAAAACATAATTATTTAAATATAAAAATAATAATTTTGGTGAGCATAAGAAGTGTTAGAGTGATTTTGATGGAGAAAACATGCCCCATGGGCATCATGGTGGCCTAATATACCCACCCGGGTGGTAAATCAATCATGACCATTTCATTTGTAGTAGAGATCTTGTGAATTTTCACCGTGAATGAGTGCGAGATTCCTAGAGTGAGATGGCAAGGCTACCAAGTAGGAGGAGATGAGAAAATTTCATCTAAAAATACCTTCGGGACCAAAGCAGATGGACCTTTGTCATCTCGCACATTTAATGTCATTTTTAGGTCTCTTTTAGGCTAGATTAGGGGATTTTTGCTGTATTTGCACATGCACATGTGTCAAATTGATAGGTACACATACACACATGTATCAAATAATAGTTACACATACATGTATCCATAGAAACATAAGTACACGCATGTATATCCATTGAAGGGAGGGCATGATCATCGGGTGGAAAAACACATGGATGTGCACGTATGCGCATTATAGGGTAAGCGTATGCACGAAATGGAGGTGTATGCATCCCGCATGAATAGGATAGATAGACATGAAAGACTAGGGCATACAGATCTAACTAGAGGTGTAGGTTCCAAAGTGGAGGAGTACACGTACGAGAACGTATATGTTGAGATAGGCACACATGCGTCAAGAAGGCGCATGCGTAAGGGAAAAGAGGGTGATTCATCCTCGTAAACAAGTAGTTACGTATAGATGAAAATAGACTAGATTGTTGTAGAAGAAAGTGAAAAATTAGTATGTTAGATGAACAAAAGAAGAATTTTACTAGAAAAATAGATAGAAGTAGATAGAAATGTAACCCTAACATGTGTATCTTTTTTTACAGTGGATACTACCCGTCCTTCATACCCGTGAGAGATATGGCCAACTAGCGGTGATAGAGGCAGAGATTGATAAGGATGATTGGAGGATACTAGAAATTATTTTATATGTCATAGGATTAGCCTACGTGGTCGACATGCCACATATTACCTTGGATCATGGCCTCCTGACATCCCTAGCTGAGTGATGGCATAGTGAGAGTCAGTGCTTCTAGATTCCTACTGGCGAGATCACGATCACATTAGAGGATGTATGGTACATCATGTGGGTCCCTATCCAGGTGAGCTAATCTACTATATGAGTCATCAACCAGACATTGATCAATATATCATCAATTTATTTGGTGTCCTAGCTATATAGCATCACGGGATGATAGTCGATTATTGTAGTGTGTAGAGGATCTTGAGATGGATTGGGTTGTAGTCTATTTGATGGATTTTTTTAGTGGAGTTTTACTCCCTAACAAAACTAGAGCTTCATTTCCACTTGGCCTCATTAGAGTGATACGTGGATTGATCGATAGTGTGACCTACTACTTGGGCCAGTGCATACTAGTGCACTTATACTGGGAACTTCATCTGATTACATACTACCTGTTGTTGCAAATTAGCAGCACCCTTGGACATTGATCGATTTCTAGTTTGATCATCCTAAGCATCCATTGTGATTGCACAACATTGAATCCTCTCCCCAAGTGTGGGACTTGCAAAATGGGAAAGGAATCTCCAAATTAGAGGTTGGTTCCTCAACCTCTCGTCAAATTTATCACTTACAAGTTGTAAAGGTTTATATTCCTAATCCTACTCTAGATTCCAAAGTGGGCAGAGATGGAGAATGCAAAAAAAAAAAACTGAAACTAATGCTAATAAGGTGATACACCAAAAGAGTGGTGGAATTTTTTTACTTCGCAGATTGACACAAATCATGGAAATGCAACAAAACATCATGTACAAACTGATGACATGTAATGAAAGATCAAAAAGGAAGCAAACAACATAAGCGAGAGGATTAAAACTCATTCACAGAGCTTGCATTGTCATTTTAATATCGTAATACATTTGCATTACAACACCTGAGAGGAAAAATAGGTTGCAGTCTTGGAAGAGGTCTGGTTTTCCACAAAAAATCACTTTAAGTGACAAAGGGAGCCTGCCATACATGGAAAAAATGTTCAACCCTTTGAAAATGAGCCAAAACTAGCTTTTACAAAGTGCAAGGGACGAGCCCAGGAGAGAGAAATGTGGGAAAACATATAAGGGATTCAAGAATTAACCAAAATGCAATCAAAACAGCATGGGTGTCCTTAAAGATCCATCCCCTAACATTTTTAGCCATGCTGGGAGAGAATGCGAGCCATTCTTCATTAAAAACGGTGGTTGAAACGTCATTTCTATCCATGACCACATGTCGAGGTGTTTTTCAATTTTCTCTCTCCAACCTCCATCAAAATGTAAAAATGACCCTCGAATCTTGTAGATAATTTTCCCGATTTCCATGGATATAAAGAATGTGAAAAAGCGAGCTCGGATCGAAACATATGGCCATTTGAAATTTTAGGGAAAAACAGGGCCAAATTGGATCGGGCAGTGAAAATTTGAATTTTTCACCTTTTTTGCATTTGGGAAAAATTCCCAAAAAATCCCCATGCTCCACCATTCTAGGTGCCATGTGGCACATTCTGATTAGGCGTGGGCCCTCTGCGCTTCATTTTCTATCACTTTGCTCTTTGGAAAATTTTCCAAAAATCTCTCGCACGGCCGATGAGTTGAGAACACGTGGCACGTTCTAATTGGGCGCGGGCCTTTCCTTTCCAAATTTTCCCGTTAGTGTTTGACCATTTTCCCTATTAGACATGTGGAAAAACCCCATTGGATGTAGGTTTTCCCCTTCAAATTTTTCATGCGGGCTTTTCTTTGATTTTTTCAGCACCTGACATGTGGCATAATTCCATTGGCTCGCATCTTTGGAGCGGGATTTTCCCTTTTAACTTTCCTTTGTTTTTCCCTATGGAAATTTTCTAAACTTCTCCCCGCCCCCCGCTAGTCCAAAACACATGGTGGCATTTCATTGGTTGTGGGCCATCCACAAACATTTTTACCTTCACACCAACACTTTGAGAAAAAATCCCAATTTCCTCCCACGCTCCGCCTTTCCAGGCTCCAGTGACACGTGGCACGTGGCACGATCTCGATTGGTCGATGGGGCAAGTGGGCCAAAACTTTCCCTTTTGAACTTTGTGAAACACTTTGCCAAAATTCCAACTTCTCCTCCACCCTCCGAAACTCCCATGCCATAAAACATGTGGCACAATATGATTGGGTGCGAACTTCCCTCCAAAATTTTCCATGCGCAACACTTAGCCAAATTTTTCAAATTTCTCCCTGACACGTGGCACCATCTGATTCGTCGGCGGGCCTACGGGAAAAATCTTCCTTTTGAAAATTTTCCAAAACACTTGGTAAAAAACCAAGTTTTCCTCCGATCCCCGCCACTTCCTTGGACACGTGGCGGCATCTCATTGGTTGCGGGCCTTTCACGGGAAAATTTCCCAAAAACTACTCGCCAAGCCATAATTTTAAAAATACATGGAGTTAGGAGGAAAATTTACCTTTCTGGAAAGCCGAGAGAGAGCTCTATCCAATGGTGTCATTTCTAGAAAGTTTTGAATGCCTAAAAAGCAAAAAAATTATGACTGAGGTACAAGAGAGGGAAGAATGAAAGGAGTTAGCCACAAAATGAGCAAGGGGCACATTTTGGATAACAATTTTGATGACTCGTAGGGGTCATCTGACTGTTAGATGAAATTACCAGTTTCTGAAACAATCCATTAGGCATGGAGTCATCGAATTCTCTGTTTGATACTCCACCTGACTAGAACACTACAAGGAGGAAGATGGAATATCACCTGATGGAGCAAGGCCTGCAAACACATCTCTAGGAACAGCAAGCCTGTGCCAAAGCACTTAGGGAAAATAAACTAACCTATAGCAAAACAATGTGCACAAGCACTTAGAGGAATGGAAACCTAAGCTAATATGTACAAGGTGGAGAGTTCCTTTCAATAACAATGCTTTAGATGGATTCCATTGACTAGAATCTACAGTTCCTCACCATCTAATGAAGATAATTGAAAAGCATTGTTGTCCTTACACTTTGTGACCATGTATGGGCCACTCCAAATGACATAAAATTTTGAATGCCTTCCCGATTTTTCTCTGTCTGCATCCCATTTTAACACTAGATCTCCAACTTGGAAGGATCTATTCTTGGCCTTTCTATCAAAGGTCTTCTTTATCAAAGTCTGATCCTTCTCCATTGCTTGGGATGCCTGATTTTGATCTCTGGAGCTCCATCAATTATGCATATCTGACTTCCATGGGCTTAAACTCCAACAACTCCAACTGTTTCATGAGTTCCAATGTTGGCAACTCAAGTGACATGGAAAAAATTGCCTCTCTCCCATAAAAAAGCTTAAACAAAGAGCTACCCGTAGATCTCTTAGGAGTTATCCTATCAGCCCATAAGGCTGATTTCAACTTAGTATGCCAAGACCTCTGATTTTCATCAAGATTCCTCCTAATGATCCTCAACAAGTTCTTGTTTGTAGACTCAGCCTAGCCATTACCCTGAGGGTAATAGTTTGATGAAGTACTTAGGTAGATCCCATTCTTGACAGCCCATTCAGTCACCTTGGACCCAATGAATGCCAATGCATTATCTGATATTATTGTAGCAGGTATGCCGAATCTAGTTGCTATTCCCTCATAGAAGTCTAGGATGCTAGATTCATTTGCTTCCTTGAGTGCTACTGCTTCAGTCCACTTGGTGAAATAATCTATTGCTGTTAGAATCCATTTGTGCCCTTGGCTTGAATTGGGATTAATGACTCCAATGAAGTCTAAACCCCATTGCATGAATGGTTGGTCAACTGAAATTGGATGTAATGGAAGGGCATCTAGCCTCTCTTTACCTGTGAAGAATGCACAATTCTTGCACCTCTTGATCCATGCATAATAATCATTGAAAATCTTGGGCCAATAATAGCCAGCCCTCATGATCTTTAGAGCTGTCACTCTTGGTGCAAAATGACCACCAACTGGTCCACCATGGAACTCTTCCAACACCCTATGAATTTGATTTGTACCAATGCATCTCAGTAGTACTCCATTCACATCTCTTTTGAACAAAACACCATCAATGAGGGCATAGGGGCAACCTGCAATCTGAAGTGTCTTCTTTTGGTCTTGTTCATCTCGGGAGGGCATAGGCCTACGCTTAGGAATTTCATTATACCTTGGGTCCAGCAAGGAATGGGGAACCATTATTTTCCTCTTGAGTGATTCCTTGCTCATGGCTATCTTGTAACGCCAAAACAACCTCCTTTTCATTGCATGCTTCCTTTTGTTTTCTCAAAATCAGTTGCTCACACAATCCTTTTCCTCTTACCAACTTGGTAACTTTGATCTCAATGTCATACTCCATGACACGAGTAATCCAACCTGCTCTCTTTTCATTCAAGTCTTTGTTGAGGAGGAAGTCTTTAACTCCCACATGAGAAACCAGCAATTGGACCTTATTGTTTGAAACTAAATTCTTGAATTTCTTCAAGCTCCTGATTACTACAAGAACATGCTTCTCAATGAAAGAATACTTCACCTCATAGTCCTCCAGGATTAGGCTGAAGAAAGTAATTGGCTGCTCATCATTGTCTTTGTTCTGTTGTACCAAAATTGCAGAGATAGTATCATCACCCCCAAACGCATAGAGGGTGAAATCCTTAGAGAAATCTGGGTTGATGAGAGTTAGGGCTTGAGAGATGACTTCTTTGATTGCTTCAAAAATCTCCTTGCCTTTTGTTGTCCATTTGAAAGCCATGCTTTTCTTTAACATCTTAGTGATAGGCTTGACTAGGGCTGCAAAATTTGGGACAAACCTCTCCGAACAAAATTTATTCTCCCCAAGAAACTTTGAAGGGCCTTCTTGTGGCTTGGAAATGGTAGGGATCTTATGGCTTCAACTCTTTCTGGATCAATTGCTAATCCTTCTTTGGAGACAATGTGGCCAAGGAGTTTTCCTTCATGGGCTAGAAAAATACACTTTTTAGGATTCAAGGATACTCCAAATCTTCTGCACCTTTGGAACACTTGTCTCAAATGAAAGAGGTGGTTTGTTGTATTTTTTGAAAAAATAGTGATATCATCAAGATATATCACTATAATGTTATTAATCAAACCTTTGAATGCCATGTCCATTGCTCTTTAGAAAGTAGCTCTAGCATTGGATAGCCCAAATGGCATTTTCCTGTACGCATAAGTTCCCCATTTGGTTGTAAAGGCTATCTTGAACTGATCTTCTTCCTTCACCATAATCTGATTATACCCTGAATAGCCATCAAGTAATGAAAACCTCTCAGAGCCAGCAACAACTTGCAAAATTTGCTCCATAGAAGAAAGTGGATAATGATCCTTGAGAGATGCTCTATTCAAATCTCTAAAGTCAACACAAAATCTGATTTCCCCACTCTTCTTTCTTACTGGAACCAATTTGGCTACCCAACTGGAATGCTTGATAGGGAATATGATTCTTGATTCTATCAACTTATTCAATTCTTTTCTCATGAGAGGCTCCATGTGGGGGTTGACTGGCCTTTGTTTTTTCCTGATGGGTTTAGTACTTGGATCCAATTCAATGGTATGTGTTGAGCTAACTCAGATTGAAACCTTTCAAATTTTCATAGCTCCAAGCAAACACATCAGGGAATTCTTGACAAAGCTGTATGAACTCATACCTTTCTTGCTCAGTTGTCATCTTACCAATTTGGAGTGATTTGCCTCCTTCTACCGAGATGGACACTGAATCTTCTCCCTTGATTTGGATGTTTGCTTTCTCCTTCCTAAACTGATCATTAGGATTGAAAATGGACTCCAAAGTAATAAGTCCCTTGGGTATCTTTTTGGTTCTCAGTTGTACCACCTGGTCACCATACTGCTGCTCCAACTTTTCCTGATTTTTAGCTGAGAACTCAGCCTCTTCTTACAAGAAATGGATGATTTGCTGATCATTTTCAAACACTTGCCAACTTACATTGTTGTCTGGCACTGAAGGCCTCACAATCACATGGATGTTTGGCTGTACCTTTTCCTTTTGAATGCTTTCAACAACGTCAAAGGCTGCCCCAACTGCTGCAAGCCTGTCAGCAGCTTGGTTCTCTTTTCTAGGAATGGATTTTATGCTAAAGCCCTCAAAATCTTCAATGAGGTCCCACACCCTATTCTTGTAGCACTTGAGTAGATCATTCTTGATAGCATGTTGCCCCTTAACTTGGTTGACAATCAACTCACTATCACTAAAGACCTGCAAGTTCTTTATTCCTCTCTTGATTGACCAATGCAATCCTTGTACCAAAGCTTCATATTCAACAGTGTTATTAGAGCAAGCAAACTGAAATCTAAAATCTGAATAATACTTCACTCCTTGAGGTGAAATGAGCATAGCTCCCCCTCCTACACCTTTTCTACTCCTTGATCCATCAAAAAACAACTGCCATACCTCATTGTCATCCTTGTGGTCTGGCTTGGTGATGTTAGGAATAGGCTGATTTTCTTCATGCATGCAATAGACTCCTAACTCAGATTCTTCTATTTCTTGATAAGGATCAAAAGCATGCACCTTGTTTTGCCACTCATCAAGAGTTAGATCTAGGATGCTTCCTACCTTGGTGTCAGCTTCATCAGTGCTTGGATAATCCTCTTGATCAAACGTTGAACAATTGGTATTGATTTGGCTTGGAGTGTAAGGCTCAATGTGAAATTTTGCAATAGGTTCAGATCTGATTGTGGCCTTGGTTCCATATCTTGTTCTGAACAACATGTGTGACCAATCAGTAGATAAGTAACCTCCAATCTTGGCTATGAAATCCCTTGACAAACATAGGGCAAAGAGTGGTGGAAGGTCTATTACTGAGACATCTTGCAAAACAACAACGTTGGGGTAGGCATGCAAGGTAAGACTCAAGTTTTTATCACTCCAAATATTGTTACCGCTGTCCCATCCAATTACACTACCCCTTTGGATATGACTTCATACTGAATTCCCAACTGATCAGCTATTTGCTTGGGCATTACTGAACTACTTTCCCGGAATCAATCATGCAATTGTGTACTAATTGATTCCCAATGATCAATGAAACATAGAATGGAGGGGGCTTCAACATATTACTTTACAGTCCTCCATGATTCCACTTAGGCTAGGCAGCATTTGTGAGCACCTTCTCTTGCATTTGGACCTTCCGATTCGAAGTGACCATCCTTCATGGCAGCTTGTAGCAAGTCTCTTTGGCCTGGGATAGATAGTGATTCCCACATTGATATGTTTACATTTATCTTCTTCATCTAATCAATGATATTGAATGGAGATGAAGCATCTCTTTACTGTCCCTTGGCCTGCACATTCATTCCTTGCACATGGGCAGCAATAACTAGCATTTGGGTTGGCTTAGGAGCTATTTTGGGCAGTCCTTGCGTGTTTGGGATTGAATTTTGTTTACCAATAGTTTTGGGTGGTAGAAGATTGAAGATTTCTTGGGGATAATGGTTTTCTTCACCCAAATTTCTCCTCTTTGACCTTGTGTTGGCTACAACACTTTGGGAAACCATTTGATTCATGCCACAAAAATCTTCTGCCTGCCAGTTTACAAGTGTGGTATCATTTGGAGTTGACTGCTGCTGGAATGTTTCTTGACTACCCTCACCCTCCACACCAATTTTTGTCACCATTAATGCTTGATTCAAGGCACCGTTGAAGCACATGGATTGGTTATGAGGTTCATTGCATGGGAAACACCAATCATACTCTTGAGCTATATTGTTTTGTACTAGCACTAATGCTTTAGAGGCAGATGTAGCATTGGGATTATAGGGCTGAAATGGTCTGTTGGCAGGAGGCCTTGCTTGATTTAGATTTGTAGCTAGATTGGGTGGTCTTTGGGGTTGATATGGCTACCTATTAGGCTGAGCTTGAGGCTAGAAGGGAGGTCTAAAACCTTGGGCTTGCTACCTCTTGAGTGTAACCAGCTCATTACCTAAATTTTGCAATTGCTTCATGACTTCTTGAAGTTCATTTGAGGCACTAGAAGATGAAGTAGAAGCTTCACTTAAATTCTGATTTCTAGGAGTGGGGATAGGAGCTAAATTAGGTGTTTGATTAGTGTTTGGGCTCTCTAAACTTGGAAACAATGGCATTGGAGGCCTAGGAGCTAGCTTGCCAACTTGAATCAAACAATTTTCAGCTCTAATGGCAATGTTATAAGAAATGGGGATAGTTGTGCCTCCCATGGATTGAATTAACATAGAAATATCAGAATTTAAAGCTTTGAGGTAATAAAGAAAAGCACCTTCTGTTGTTGGCCTGACTGCCACTAGAATTCTCTCCCAAGTCCTTTGAAATCTGAAATTAAAATCAGTCACCTGCTCATTGGGAGCTCTCTTGATGGTTGTCAACTGCTCCAAAAGGGGCAAGTTGTCTCCTTTCTCCAAACTACTCATGGAGGACTATACATAACTGGTTCTAATTTTGAATAGATCCTAAGTCAAGACTCTTGAACCATTGTAAAGCCTTCCCTTTGAATGAAGATGCCAGCAGTTTGCCAACAACTTGCATCTCATTGATCTCATGAATTACACAAATGTTAGCAATATCCTCGACATGATCACCAGGAGTAGTCTGATTCTCTCCAGTAAAGTATGGGATGTTCTTCAAGGCTGCAATTGGGATTGGGTTCTATGCATTGAGAGAAAGTGGGCTTTTTCCAGTGAAATTGACATATGGGCTATTTTGTGCCATTCTGATTGGCCTTAGAACCCTTGTTGATTGAATGAAAGGCCTACCAGGTGGAGGAGTTGAGAGAGTTCTATTTGGTGGAGATGGAGACCTTTGAATTCTCCTCCCTCTTTGCCTTCTTCTTGGAGATAACTACAAATACTCAAACAAAACCTCTTCTTCTCCAACTCTTGACCTTGTGGTGATTCTTCTCATGAGTTTTCAGGTTTGTACTACTAAAACTAGCTGATTCTTCTTCCTTGGAGTCACCAGATGTGCAATTTAGGGCTCTTTAAACTTGGGAACTTGCAACAAATGCACATCAATTTGTTGCAATGAAGATGAAGACCTCTAAGGTCCCACCGGGCGTGCCAAAACTATTGTTGCAAATCAGCAAAGCACCTCGGATGTTGATCGATTTCTAGTTTAATCATCCTAAGCATCCAATGTGATTACACAACATTGAATCCTCTCCCCAAGTGTGGGACTTGCAAAATGGGAAAGGAATCTCCATATTAGAGGCTGGTTCCTCAACTCCGATCTAGTCAAATTTATCACTTACAAGTTGCAAAGGTTTATATTCCTAATCCTACTCTAGATTCCAAAGTGGGTAGAGATGGAGAATGCAAAAAAAAAAAAAAAACATGAAACTAATGCTAATAAGGTGATACACCAAAAAGTGGTGGAAAATTTTTACTTCGCAGATTGACAGAAATCATGGAAATGTAACAAAGCATCATGTACAAACTGATGACATGTAATGAAAGATCATAAAGGAAGCAAACAACATAAGCAGAGGATTGAAACTCATTCACAGAGCTTGCATTGTCATTTTAATATCAAAAAACACTTGCATTACAACACCTGAGAGGAAAAATAGGTTGCAATCTTGGAAGAGGTCTGGTTTTCCACAAAAATCACTTTAAGTGACAAAGGGAGCCTGCCATACATGGAAAAAATGTTCAACCCTTTGAAAATGAGCCAAAACTGGCTTTTATAGTGCAAGGGACGAGCCCAGGAGAGAGAAACGTGGGAAAACATGGAAGGGATTCAACCATTGACCAAAATGCAATCAAAACAGCATGGGTATCCTTACAAACCCATCCCCTGACATTTTTAGCCATGCTGGGAGAGAATGCGAGCCATTCTTCATTAAAAATGGTGGTTGAAACGTCATTTCTGTCCATGACCACGTGCCAGAGGAATTTTTCAATTTTCTCTCTCCAACCTCCATCAAAATTTAAAAATGACCTCAGAATCTTGTAGATAGTTTTACCAGATTTCCATTGATATCAAGAACGTGAAAACCGAGCTCTGGATCAAAAGATATGGCCATTTGAAATTTTAGGGCAAAACAGGGCCAAATTGGATTGGCGGGCAAAAATTTGAATTTTTTCACCTTTTTTGCATTTGGGAAAATTCCCAAAAATCCCCACACACCGCCATTCCAGGTGCCATGTGGCATGTTCTGATTAGGTGCAAGCCCTCTGCACTTCATTTTCTATCGCTTTGCTCTTTGGAAAATTTTCCAAAAAATCCCCACCGGGCCGATGAGTTGAGGACACGTGGCATGTTCTGATTGGGCGCGGGCCTTTCCTTTCCAAATTTTCCCATCGGTGTTTGACCATTTTCCCTATTGGACATGTGGCAAAACCCCATTGGATGCGGGTTTCCCCTTCAAATTTTTCATGTGGGCTTTTCTTTGATTTTTTTCCAGCACCTGACATGTGGCATAATTCCATTGGCTCGCATCTTGGGAGTGGTTTTTCCTTTTAACTTTCCTTTGTTTTTCCCTGTGGAAATTTTCTCAATTTCTCCCCGCCCCACTAGTCCGAAACATGTGGTGGCATTTCATTGGTTGTGGGCCATCCATAAACATTTTCACCTTCACGCCAACACTTTGGGAAAAAATCCCAATTTCCTCCCGTGCTCTGCCTTTCCAGGCTCAGGTGACACGTGGCCTGATCTGATTGGTCGACGGGGTAGCGGGCCAAAACTTTCCCTTTTGAACTTTGGCGAAACACTTCACCAAAATTCCAACTTCTCCTCTACCCTCCAAAACTCCCATGCCATAAAACACGTGGCGCAATATGATTGGGCGCAGACCTTCCCTCCAAAATTTTCCATGCGCAACACTTAGCCAAATTTTTAAATTTCTCCCCTAGACACATGGCACCATCTGATTCATCGGTGGGCCTGCGGGGAAAAATATTCCTTTTAAAATTTTTCCAAAACACTTGGTAAAAAACCAAGTTTTCCTCCGACCCCCGCCACTTCCTTGGACACGTGGCGACATCTCATTGGTTGCGGGCCTTTCAGGGGAAAATTTCCCACAAAAAATCTGCCGAGCCATAACTTTAAAAATACATGGAGTTAGGAGGAAAAATTTACCTTTCTGGAAAGCTGAGAGAGAGCTCTATCCAATGGTGTCATTTCTAGAAAGTTTTGAGTGCCTAAAAAGCAAAAAATTATGACTGAGGCACAAGAGAGGGAAGAATGAAAGGAGTTAGCCACAAAATGAGCAAGGGGCACATTTTGGATAACATTACCATCGAGAAGATGATAGGATCTGTCAAGGTTATTACAAATATGGGCATGGGACCACATTGCCATTGGTCACCCTATAGGTGTTTTTAGAGCTTGAGCTCCAGAGGAGCCTTCTAGTATGGGATGGGTTCCGATTGGAGATGGCATGTGGCCACACATGGGAGATGTTTATCATTACCTCCATGAGTTAGATGATCTACATTAGGCTGTAGTGGTATGGATGCCATACAAAAAAATTAGTGGCCTCGGGATGGCCTAGAGCTTAGCACTATGGTAATTGAGCACTTCATGTTGGGAGGCTGCAACTATATGCAAGATATTTATAGGGTAGATCGGTGTCAAATATAGTTTAGCATCACCCAGGATGTACCTGAGATAGATATGTGGTATGATCGCAGGGCCAAAGAATAATCCAACATGGGGCCATAGATTTCTAGGGTCCGAGCATTGGCTAGCTTCTAATAGGTGCTACCCACCATGTGGGTGCCCTTGAGATAGATCCAGATTCAGTTGTACATCATATTATACCCCATGGTACAACATAGTGATTCCTCATCGATTGATGATTCCTAGAGTTGCATATGATGCAAGAGTGAGGGAAACCCCATTGGGGCCTCCTAGTGGAGATGAGGGTGGAGGGGGTGGTAAGGATGATGGAGATGATGATGATGGTGATGATGTTTTTAACAGAGAGTGTCATGATGGGGGTGGGGGACATGTTCCTTCACTATAGAAACCATAGAGATAGGGGCCTGTGCTCAGACAGAGATAGGCACCTCAAGCACCAGATATAGAGTTTCCTCCAATAGGAATTCGAATGGGAATATATGCTCCATTACGGTAGGTATTTCCACAACATGTCTCGCCACCTCATGCTCCAGGGGTGGTAGCAATGATTGGCTATTGGCTACACTTCTCAACAAGTAGCTACAGGTGGCGATATCCGATAGGTAAGAGAGACCAAGCTAGGGCCTAGGTACAAGCCTTGACAGAGAGAGAGATTATGCCAACACATAGGTACATGCCTTGATGAGCGATAGATCAGCCACAACACATGCCACTCGGGGTGGGGATGGTGCAATAAGGAAACACCAGATCAATCAGAGTTAGCAAAGATAGGGGATAAGATATTGAGCCTTTTACATTAGTCGCAGACTTAGTTACATAGTTTCACCGCATAGTGGGATCAAGCCCTGCACAGTGCAAGGTTTTATCATTGAGAGAGACCAGGTCTAGAATATTTTTGTAGACAAAGATTAGGAGGGTGCTACTACAAGACCAACCCATGCTAATAGAGGAAGATTGATGGGTGATCAAGATGCCACTATATAGGTAGATAATGCCTTTGGGGATATAGAGATGATCTAGGATGTTATGAGAGCTAGTGGTGAGGCCTTGTATTACAAGACCACCTATTATAGAGTAGTCCTAGAAGAGAAGTGGGTGGTACGTTTTGATCATTTAGACATGACCAGGATAGGCTCCAAATCATAGCTATCAAGTTGATCAGTCGGGTCAATATATAATCTAGATGAATAGCATGGTGGCACTCCTAGATCCATCCCATCATAGCCACCACTATTTCATCCCCTAGGACATAGACCAGGAAGCCTCGGAGAGGGCGAGAGTTATGGTTGATCTTCCCCTTTTGCATGAGATGTATGTATGTATGTATCTCTTATGAAGGTTGATTTTGATTTATGTATGTATTCGATGTATCATTATTGTGATTATGCCTCTTGAAGAAGGATCAATTTTGACTCACACCCTTTAGATGGTGGATTATATCAATGATGTATATCCCTTTTTTGAGGCATACATTTATACATGTATTTATATGGACATTCGATGGTTTATACTTTTCATGTTTTGATATGCCCTTATGATGATGATTCATGTTTCAGATGTATGAGTGTATCATGATGTATGATTTTCTCATTTCCCATGTATATGTTAGATAGAGATGTTGTATCTCATGTTTCATGACTGATGATATATCGTAGATAATATCATATGTTTTGATTATGGGAATTTCTTATTTTTATTCTAGCACTTGGGATGATACTAGATGATATTGGTGCATGGGGGATAGATTTGTGATTATGTGCAACCCCTCTTTCCCCCATTGATGATATGATATGTGATGATTAGCTTAGTATACATGCATGATGTAAAACTTAGCATTTTTATATATATGATGTATTTGATGATGTTATATGTGATGAATGGTAGATGATATATGTGATAACAACAAATGTGCGGTGAAAAAAACACAACCAAAAGTTAATCAAAACTAAAAAAACATATACCTAAAACAACACAACAATATGCAACTAATAATGAGTTCATGCAAATTTTAACAATTAAATTGATATTCAATCTAAGTAAAATGAATCCTAAAATATGCACACAACAGATGATAAAAAAGACAACAATTTTTACAAGTGAACTCAATGCAATACACAATTAAATCAAACAAGATGCAATCTAAGGTAAGAAAATGGACCATTCTGTAAATCACACAACACAAAAAGACACCCACAATCAAAACTATACAAACCAACAACTAAAATAAATTAACCACTACTTTGTTTTTGCGGGACAACATTGATATATTTTCTAATGTTTTGGGTTATCTTGAAAGACAACTTCTCAAGGCTACTGTTCACATTATTTCCGAGGTTTTCCTAAGACAATGTTATAATGTTGGTGTAGCTTTATCCCTAGAAGGATATTTTTGAATGTTTAGGTTTTTTTGCATCCATTTTGAATGTTTTTGTATTTTCTAAGGTCATGTTTTGAAAGCAATGTACAAAGAAAAAGAAGCGTGGATGCCCCCATGTGATGTGGGAATATACAAAGGGAATAATGCCATGTGCATATGTATGAGAAAGTGGAACATGAAGGTTCCCCAACATTAGATGAAAATATTCAAAGGCACATCCTTCATGTAGATATAAGAGAAAATAAGCCAGATCACGACTCAATGAAGATGGATTCGGTAGGGTTCTTAGACCTAGCAAAGGAATTTATTTCTAGAAAGTGATGAGGGTTACCCATGATGCAAGAGTGGCTTGTGACTGAAAAATCCTCCTTGAGCATCGGAAACCATTTTTCACCAAATACCTTCCCACTGCACCATAATTGTGTGGTTTTCACACATGGACGACCTATTTTTTCTTTACTATTTTCTCAAATTTTTCATGTTTTGCTTGTTTTTTCTTTGTTTTTCTACTTTTTAGTTCTTATCTGATATTATACCATACTTAAGCATAGAATTGCTTGAGATGCATGGTGTTCATAGGTTCTGGAATCTCTTCACCATCTGAATATGCTAGTTTATAAGCTCCCAACCCATATTTAGCAACCACCACATAAGGCCCTAGCCAGTTAGCTTCAAACTTACCTTTCTTTTCTCTGTCTTTGATGGTATTATTTTGATTTTATTTCAAGCACTAGATCACCTACATCAAATTCATGATGAATGATCCATTTTTTATATCCTCTTGATACTCTGTTTGATAGACCTTGAGGTGATTAAGTGCTCTTATATGCTTTTCATCCAACAACTCTAGATCTACTAGCTGAGCTACTCTATAGTCTTCATCTTATCAAGATAATCCCAGAGAGATATTCTTAGGGAGGAAGCTCCACTTCCAAGGGTATGATGGCTTTAGTTCCATAAACTAAGGAATATGGGGTCACACCAAGTAGGAGTGCGGATGGAGGTTTGATAGGCCCAGAGGGCGGGATGTATCTGTAAGTGCCAATTACGACCAGTCTTACTTACCATTTTCTCCATGATTTATACAAGGGTTTTATTGGTAGCTTTCAATTTTCCATTACCTTGGGGGTAATAGGGGGTAGACCACTTGATTTGAATATGGAAGCATTGACATAATGTCTTAACCATTTTATTCTTGAAGGATTTACCATTATCAGTGATAATGGCGGAAGGGATACCATAACGGACAGATGAGATGGTTCATGATGAATTTGGAAATTTATGCACCAGTGACATAAGTAAGAGGCACAACCTCTACCCATTTAGTAAAATATTTGGTGGTAGTGATAATGTGGGTGTGGCCATCTGAAGAAGAAGGATGGAGCTTCCCTATGAGATCCATGCCCCATTTGGAAAATGGCCAAGGTGTCGTAATAAGCTGCAAAGCTTTTGTTGGTGCATGTATCAAGTTTCCATACTTTTGGCATAGCTCACATTTCTTGATGAAATTACAATAGTCTACTTCCATGGTGGGCCAATAATAACCTACCCTTAAAGATCTTCTTATCCAAGACCATACCACTAGTGTGTGCTCCACAAATACCACCGTGTACTTCCTTAATAGCGTGGATTGAGTCAATAACATCCAAACAACGAAGTAGATTCCCGTCATAGCCATGATGATAAAGGGTGCCTCCTAGGAGGTATAATGGGATATACGGTGGATAAGGGTTTTCTTCTTTGAATGGGTAATGTCTGGGGAAATGTGCCATCTTATAGGTATCTAAATATAGGGTCATACCAAGGGGAGGATGGACCAACAATTTCACATGCCAAACAAGATTTCGGCATGTCATATGTGGTATTTGTAAATTCTCTACAAAGAAAGGAATTTTTCTCTCCTGAGGTGGAATGCGTAAGAGAGATCCAATTGTAGCCATAGCATCTGTTGATCTATTATGTGACCTTGGTTTTTCTCAAAGATAATCTGTGTAAAATACTCCTTCAAGGTTTCAACCAACTTCTTGTATGGAACAAGTTTCTCATCTTTGACCTTATACTCATCATTAACTTGTTTAATGATAAGTTGGGAGTCCCCAATGACTCGTAGTTGTCTAATATTCCAAGTGATAGCCAACTTGAGGCCAGAATGAGTGCCTCATACTATGTAATGTTATTAGTGTAAGGGAATCCCAAATGGAATGCTCTTGGAATAACCTCACTGTGGGAGTGATGAGCACTACCCCTTCCCCCGATCCATGGAAGGTGAATGATCC
Organism: Taxus wallichiana var. yunnanensis; assembly: GCA_018340775.1. Lineage (NCBI taxonomy): Eukaryota > Viridiplantae > Streptophyta > Pinopsida > Cupressales > Taxaceae > Taxus > Taxus wallichiana. The sequence continues at coordinate 907,724,689 of CM031234.1, read as the reverse complement.
ATCAAAATGGACTTTCCATTCTATAGACTCTTCAACATACATCATGGATGCATCTGGCAGGTCCAGACACAAAGGTTCCATTCCTAGTAGAGGATCTTTTGCCAACTGATCACCAATACTTGTCCTTTCAATGATTTTAATTTACAAACTCAATGTCAAATTCACTTAGGAGAATGATCCAATTATCCATTCATCTTCTGTAAGAGTGGGTTTGGATAGAAGGTATTTGAGAGGATCAAATTTGGATATTATCTTGGTTTTTTTGTTAAGGAGATAATGGTGAAGTTTTTAAAAGGTGAAGATGACTGCTAAGAAGGCCTTTTCAATCTGTGGGTAATTCAAGTTCATAGGAAATCAAGGTGCGACTAAGATAATAAACTTCCCTTTCTCTATGGTCTAGGTCATATTGGGAAAGTAGTGCACCAATAGAAAATTGGGTAGCTAAGATGTACAAGAGGAGAGGTTCACCTGGGGTAGGCGACATGAGTATGAGTACGTGGGTTGACAAGGTACTGTTTAAGTAGTGCAAATGCCTTTTGATAGTCTGGTCCCCAGTTGAATGCAACATCCTTCTTGAGGAGATGTGTAAATGGGTGGCACTTATCCACAAGTTGTGAAATAAAATGGTGGATTTCTTGAATTTTCCTTGTAAACTTCTCAATTGTTTAAGATTTGTAGGTGGAGGCATTTCTATGATAGTTGTAACCTTTACAGGATCCACCTCTATGCCTCTTTGTGAAACAATGAAACCTAGGATTTTTCCTGAAAAAATGCACCAAAGACACACTTCTTGGGGTTCAAGCGTACCTTGTAATCCTAGAGACGTTGGAAAATATGTCTCAACACTTCAAGGTGCTCTCCTCTACTTTTGGACTTTACCAAGATATCATCAACGTAATCCTCCATGATGTCATTCATCATGTCATGGAAGATGATGGTCATTGCACGTTGATAGGTGGCCCCAACATTCTTGAGTCCAAAAGGCATGACCTTGTAACAAAATGTTCCCCAAGGGGTGATGAAATTTGTTTTATGTTGATCCTCCTCTGTAATCTTGATTTGGTTATAACTTGAAAAACCATCCATTAAGGACAACATTTCATAACTAGTGGTGGAATCAATGATCATGTCAATATTAGGCAAGGGGAAGTCATCTTTGGGACATGCCTTATTGATGTCACAGAAAAGTTGGTGCAGATCCTTATGCCAATAGGTTTCTTTTAAACAAGGACTATGTTAGATATCCAATCTAAATAGTCAATGGGCTTAATAAAATCAACAGCTAATAAATTTTCAAGTTCTTCTTTGACAAGGAGTGCAATTTTAGGGTGCATCTTTCTCAACTTTTTGTTTGATGGGTTTGGCATTTGGGTGCACAATGAGGTTGTGCATGACCAAGTTTGGGTCCAAACCTAGGCATATCAACTGTGTATGACCATGCAAATATATCTCCATATTCTCTTAACAGCTCTACAAAAACCTTCTTCTCTTGAGATGAGAGTGAAGCTCCCAACTTTATCATTCTAGGTTCCTCTTCGAGCCAATGTTGACATTGATGGTTTCTTCCACAAGCATCTTAGAGGTATCTTCCATCCACCGTAGGATCAAGGGGAAGAGTAAGGTCAACCTCCTAGGTATCTCATCATCATCCTTGAATGGATAGATCATTTTTTCCATAGGTTCTTCATTCTGTTTGTCTATGAAGTGCTTCAAAAAGTTTGTCATTATGAGACTTGTGTTTATTCCTTACACAAGGTTTCTCTGAAAGTATTCCTTACTCTTAACTTCCGATCTTCTTACTCAAGCATCCACACATATCTTGCTTCTTCTCCAAAGTATGCACAAGTGTCTAGTTGAATTGCAAAGCCTTTCTTGTGATCCCCAGTTGGAATAAAATCCCTGAGACCCATGAATTCTGTAAATTCCTCATCATTCTCAAAGAAATTGATTGGACACGTGAAATTTTGATCCCAATCTACAAGTTTGGGATATACAAGGGTTACTTGGTAATTGGTTTGAGGATTGGATCCGGATAAGGTAAGGATAGTTGAATCAGGGAATAGGTTAGTGGAGGCAAGATCCTCATAGAGGCTACATTGGGAATCTGTATCACTATCTAAATGAGATGAGTCATCCTCATGTTTGGAAGAGGTGGCATCAATCTCAAAGGGTGCATCATCATGAGGTCTTATTCCAAGACCATGCTTGTTTGATTTGAAGCGAGGGATAGGAATGGGTTCTAATCACCCTTACATTGATACCACATCCAAACCCATTATAACCCATGACATACATCATATGGTGGCCTTTGACATATAGCGGGGCTTGATGGCATGAAGCCATGGTACCTTCAAGTACTCTACTGGTGGGATCTTCTAACATCTTTTCCTCGGATAAGAAACCACTAGGAATGAACTTCTCCAATGGTTTAGGGCATTGATCCCAAGTATTTTGAACTAAAAATAGGGTTTACCATGTGTCTGGGTGACACTTGATAAATATGATATTAATAAAGCTTGTTCAAGAGTGAACGGCTCGCCTGGGCCATATTTTTTCGACATTGCCTCCCATGATGCAAAAGGGTTAACAATGAAGGAAAGTCTTGATTATAAAGAGTGAGTGAATCTGGATCCACACATTCCTTTGATAGCCTCTATTTGTAAAGGAACAACAATGTCTATGAAGGGCATTCATAATTTGTGAGAAAAATTGTGCAAGGCTCAACAATGTGTAAATGGTTCTGGATCACCCTGAATGGTGATTATCTATCCTTTATGGCACATTTTGATACATTGATGGAAATTTGAAGGAATGTCTACATGGCATGGATCCATGGGTGTCCTAAGAGCATGTTGTATGGTAGATCCAAGTCAAGGACATGGAATGTTGTATCATGAAAAGTCGGCCCTACTTCCATTGGAACTACTATAGTGCCTGCTGACTCTCACTCCTCATTATCATAGGCCATGATTGTAATAGTTTTGGCACCTAGATCCATTTCTGAGTGGCCTAGCTGCTTAACTATCTTTAAAGTAAAATGTTTAAAACTGGATCCATCATCCACAAGTACTCTCTTGATCTTACGGTGGGTAACAACTACTTCTATATATAAGGGTAAGTTGTGTTTATGGGTCGTTACGTGGGATTGCAAGTGTGATCAAAAGTGATATGATTGTTGGAGTCAAGGTGTGCAATCATGGCTTGGAGATGCATGGGATCTACATCGGTGGAGACTCCTCAAACTCTGCAATGTTTTATACAATATGTTTTTATGGGTAGTAGATATTTTGAGGAGATCTAAGATTGATATCCTAGCGGGCATCTTCTCTAACTATTCTATTAGATTGTATTGACCTTTCTGAGGGATAGGTAGGGGATCTGGTATGATCAAAATGAATCATGTCACATCCCTACTACACAACTCTTTTCTAAGATCCTAATAGTATTGACATGTTCATCAGATGAACGGATACATCCTATGAGGGAATCAAAGGGGATATCATTAGTGGGATAAACATAGGAAACAATCCTATAGTCATTGGAAGTTTGTTCATGATCTAGCTTCCTTTTCTTTTTATCTGCATGGTTAGGAAGGGCTCTTTAAAGATACCCATTTTCTCATTTGGACCTTGTCCTGAGTCGTAGGGGAGAATCTATGGTGATTTTTCCTCTTCAATGAGGTCTTGTATGTAATGATGTAGTCTTAAGCACCTATCTATCTTGTGCCCTTTAACATGATGGAAGTCATAATACTCATGCTCTTTGAACCAAATGGGTTTTGGAGCATCTTTCATTGGGTATGGTACCATGCGGTTGGGTATTCCACCATGTTTATGTTATCTAACTATTTTAGTATGGATAGATAGGGATTTTGTTAATGGTGTGAATGTACATTTAGTGGGTGCCTTGGGATGAGGTCCTTGTGAGAGATTTAAAAGTGGACAGTCTACATGGTTTGGACTCTTTTGGAGTCTCGTAATGCCATCTCCAATGACATGTTTGTTTTTGTTGAAGAACTTTGTTTTATCTAAGGATTTTTCTTCATGTTTGTCTTTGAAAACCAGTTTAAGTGTTCCCTTTGTGATGAGGGCCTTTTGATTTGACTACCCTTCTCTATAACTTCTTTGAAGTTAGAGCTGATAGTGCATTTGTAAATGGAAGGCTATCTCTGGGTTTAAGTTAGGCACAAATATGCTTACTAGCTTTTTTTCTAGCAAGGCACAAGGGAAACAAATTTCCAACCCTCGCCATCATTGTAAAAATATTGTAAAGGTCTTGTTGGGCTTCTGATTTGCATTGTAGAGGTCATTCATTGTGATATCATTTTCCATGTTGTAGGAATAATGTCGTACAATTTTTTCGCTAACGTGGGCCACATTGTAATGGAGCCCTTGGGTATGCTAAAGAACCATTCCAATCCCAGTGCCCCTAGGTTGCATGAGGGAAGAGTCATATTAAGAAGTTATCATTATACATGACCTCTTGAAAGCCATATAAAAGTCTTTGATGTGATCACGAGGATCACCTTTTCTTTTATATTTATCAAATTTAGGAATGGTAAAATCTTTGGGAAGGGTTTTATAACATGTCCTTATCAAAGGGGTAAGGGCATAGTTCTTCATACAAATATTTCCTACTATGTCCTATGTTTCCTCTTATAATGTAGTAAGTGTGTCTTTCATTGATTGTAATTCCCATTCAATGAGTTGTTCTTTGGTAGGTGACATTGGTATTTGTGCCTTAGCCACTTTAAAAGTCAGTGTCATTATATGGATCAAAGTGGAACTCGCTAGATTTCATTTTGAGTTTGTCTTTGTATACATTCCTACTTGAAGAGCCTAAGTTTGCTAATTTTTGGCTCAGTTTCAGGATCTATTTTTAAAGGATCTCTTCTTCAATTAAAGGATCCTCTTCCTCATCAAACTTGGGAGGTGGTGAGGCTTTTTGCTCAATCTTCACTTTATGTGAAGCTTTGTAATAAGGTCATCGTGGATCACCAAGTGGCTTGGATGGGTCTCCTTCAGCGGTGTTGTGATGTTTCCCAGAAGTAGAAGTGTACCCTACATCAAAGGGGTTATCCATGTCTAAGAGGGACCTTCATTCTTTATTTTATGATTAATGACCTTGGTTTCTACTTCACGTTCCTGTGGAAGCTTAGCCCCTAATTCTAAGACTCTTGTGAGTACTTGATCTTTGTTATAATAAAGGAGCTCATCAAAGTGACCTAGGTCTAATTGGATGTTGTTCTCGTAAGAGCTAGAATCTCTCTCGCTATGATCAATCAATGGCTTGCATCCTTGACCTGTGAAAAGAGAGGTGTTAAGTTGTTTCCGCTAAATGGGAAGGACTCAAAAGGGTTTTCTCCTAAGTTGTGATCATTTGGTTTGGATGCCATCTTCGTGATTCTAGGCATCACTAGTCAAATTTTATATGAGGTTCCATCTAAATGTGCTTCAAAGTTCATGCATAACCTAGGCATATGTTTGTGTAAGTCACTTGATGTGATGTTGAAATAACCTAGTGTGTTCTAGAAGTAATGTTATGCAATTGTTTTTATGATTCAAAGAACACTCATATGAATACTCAAATGCAATGATCACTTGAATTTGTCATTTTTCCAATTTTATACCCTAACTAAGATTCCAATGAAGGGTCCAAAGTAGATAGTGACAATATTGTATCAATATGTAGGTCAAGTTAGAATTCTAACAAGGCCTAAATATTAAAGTGGTACTGACACAATCTCTAACAAGGTATACTAAAACTAGTTTAAATGTCGATGAAAGCTAATTTTTTTGAAAAATGGAAGTTGTGAATATGTATAGTGTAACAACACTATCCTGATACATTAACCAAGAAAGCAAGGTGTTAGTATCAAGATGACATTATTTCGGTATATATAAGGCAATATCGACACTAAAAAAAGACTTAGATGACGTTGAATTGAAACTAAGTATGAGTATAGAAAGATTTTAGTTGTGCAAGTAGTGTAACCACACAATAAAGGGACTTATATCAAGTTCTCAAGAAATTGAAAACACGACGTAAGTACCAAGATTGTGTGACTAGAATGCAAGAAAAAAACTATCAACCTAAGGAGAGATAAATGATGAACCAAAATGTAGTAGTGAAGATGATCTTGAAATCAAGATCAAAGAACTATCAAAGACATGAAAATGTACTTGCGCACTTTAGATGTTTAACAACCCAGCCATAAACATGGATGGGTGTAAATGGAAAAAAGTGGCGAATACTATCTTTGATAAGAATTGTGAGGTATGCTTCCTTCTCACCCCGAAAAATGGGTGGCGAGAATGCAAGGGTATAGATCAAAAGATGAAAATAAACTAAGTGCCACTTGGGTAGAGTTTTCACCTCGTCCGAAGGTGAGAATGAAACCAAGCTAAGTGAGACGTTGTTTAATTCCGTGATGAAAGACACTTAGCTCTAACTTACATGGGATCTTTTCCTTGTTTGAGAAACAAGGTTCAGACTCCAAGTGAGTTGTCACTTCGTGATGGCTTGATGCAACAATGACTAGAAAAGTGGGCTCCAAGACAGAATGGCTTCCCTAATAAGATCTCTCAACTAGGTGTCACAAGTTGTCTAAAGTGAGCTTGATTTACCCAAAAATTCACAATGACTAATTTGGGAGTATCTCGGCTTTACTTTTACCCCCTTCTGATACAATGAGCAACTAGTGTGTTCAGTTGTACTATCATTGGGGTCATGATACAGAACAACTTTGACTCTAACTTACAATGTGAAATCTAGTCAAGTGGGTAAGTGGAGTGCTTCCTATTTCATCCACGAGGTTACTCAATGGTGGATTACTTTAGGGTTCTAGAACCACCCCCATTGTTGTAGCTTAAGGCATTATGCCAAAGGGGTTATGTTCTAGTTGAGTGGATAGGGACATACCCTTTTCTCGAAACCTACAATATAGTGTGAAGTGAAATGGTGTGTTTTTTTATCTTGCTTAACTTAATGTGGTTTTAAGTAGCACACCATTTGGCAACCTGTATGAAAACACATGTATTAGAAGTTTTTTTTGTCTTGAATTCTTTCTTTTCACAAGTGTTTAGGCTTATACACACAGAGTTAGTAATTTTCCATCAAATATTGATATCAAGAAAGAGATTTTACGCATTGTTTTTGATTCCTAAGATCACCAAAAGGTGTGAAGGAAGAGCATACACAACGTGAAAACTCCACTAAAACAATTTTTTGTGGAAAGTAATTTTAAATGTGCTTGCAAAAGATAGAATTTTGTTTTAACCAAATTTTGAAAGGCTAATCTAATTAAGAATCATAAAATAAGTGTCTTTGAATGTGAAAAAGGGTTTTAGAAGTGTTTTTGATCTCCAAGATCACCTAGAAGGTGCAAGGAGAGAGCATACACACTTCACAAACCTTTGTTCTAACTAAGAAACTCAAACACTTTAAGATATGTTAGTTAAATAACCAAATGAAAACCTGGAATTACTTGTTAACCCCTAAACATCAGAAAAATTCCAAAGAAATGATCTTATCGCTTGGAGGAGAAAAATCAAATTTTTAACATAGCACACTACACATCCGAGAATGACGTATGTGCATCCTAGCCAATGGATACACACCCAAACCAATGTGGATGTGTGGAAAAAAAGTTTGACAGTGGGGTCAACACCTACATGGGCCTATGAGATAGGTACGCTAGGGTTTTCAGTTCATGGAGACACCTACAAGAAAAAATGGAAATCAACACAATATGTTAATATACAACATCATGTCTAGAGAAATAGGAAATGTGTGATAGTCAATGGAGATGCCGATGGTTCGACAGGTATGCCTGCGAGCCAAAATGACAAATTTACATAGTAGGCCAAAACACACCAACACGTCCAGAGGCACAAATATGCTTGACAATCAATGGAGATGTTGATGGTTCAACGCATACGATGCCCTTTGTAAAAGAACTGTCTATGAAAAATATGACCAAAGGTGCATGGCCACCTCGATGCTAGTGCTAGGGTTTTTACAAAGATGCTCCCTCTAGAACACCTATGCATGTACCCCTGAAAAACCTGCAAAAGTCATGAAAATGAAAATTTTCAATAGTCAAACAAGTTAAACGTTAGTCAAATAAGCCTATTTCAACTTAAACCCACAAAAATACATATGAAAAAGGATGATTTAGCTCACTTAAAAAATAAATCAAGTAAATAACAAGTTGTTTCTCCTAGAAAACATGAAAGTGGACTTAAAAAGCTTGAAAAAGGCTCCTAGAGGACAATGGTGAGTGTCCCACTAGGCATGCCAAATGTGTTCAATGAAAAGTTACAAAATCCATGGACATGGGGTAAGAATCTCTAAAGAAACCCCAAAGGCTTTTAACAAACTAGTCAATGGACCATCAGATAAGAGATAAACAAGGATTCATCACTTTGCATACATTAATCTTGAAAGAAACAAGCAAATCTAGCATATTTAGTAATCCTCTACTCTTGAAAGCTTTAAAATGAACCTAGGTAGATTCTAAGCAATCAGTTTTGTGATTATGAGAATGGGAGCTCACCATTAATGGCTTCAAGGCCAATGGTTCTTCCCATTTACTCAATGCTTGTGTGTGTAGTGCAATGCAAAGAAATAGCTCAATAAAACAAATGAAATAAGCTCTAAACCCTAAGAAAAATGTTATAGTTTATGTTAGGAAGAAGGAGAGTTCTTAGAAATGGTCTAGGGGTAGTGGGTTATTTATAGTTTTCCAATTTCAGAAATGGGAGACTTTTGGTGCATGTGGGACAAAAGGATAAGCCAAAAGGCACTTTAGAGAGTCAAAATAAGATTTGACTAGGTTTAGAAGAGGTTAATCATGGTTTAGGGTTAATTAAACTAGGTTAGACTAGTTAATCCTATTTAGAGAAGAATTAGGGTTTCAAGAGGGTTTTGAGAGGTCTAATCAATCCAATGAAATGGATTGATAGACTAGGAAGTTAGTAAAAGTGGTATAGAAGAGGGTGTGAGAATATGGTTTTAGCTAATAAGGAATTATATTAACCCCATTAGTTGGTTTATAGGAGAAATACAACTAAAATAATGTCGTAAACGATGAGTTGGAGGAGGTCTAATTGATGAGGTATCGTTAATTTGCGAGAAGGAGAATAGTTAGTGCAATAATCGAATAATAGTGATTTGATCAAACTACAGGTGTCTATAGAGATATTCATATTATTTGTCTTAATATGATCCAAGATGTTGAAGGGAGTAGTTATGGCCTTCTACAATAATATAATGGTACCTTATTTTCTTGTTAGCTCAATCCACAATCTTTATTTAGATGGTGGTGATTTTTCATCCCACCGAATCTCCTTGAACTGTGAATTTCGATTGTCTTATATAAATTCCATGTTGTATGGGATATCTATTCTCAGAAGTTCTACAATGTTTTGTGGATCAAGAGTAGTGCACTTTGGGTTTACTATTCTCCACAAATCATTTCTTGAATCATAAAATCCACCCAAGTCTATGGGATGTATAAGTAGGAGATGTGGAATTGGAAAATCTTGGGGTGGAATGCTCGCCTCCACCGCCTTCTTTTTGATCTAGTGTTCACCGATAAAATTGAAGAAAGTGGTTGATTTTTTCCCTAAAGTTGATTGATTCCATACAAATCCATTTTCTAATTCATGAGTAAAGTATCACTTGGAAGTATTTCTTGAGTATTCCTTTACAATGGGATTTATTTTGCCAGTTGATTTTGAGAGAGGGATGCATTTTGAACCATAAAATCATGTCCTAAAATACCATTACGTAAGGTTACTTGGTTATACAAATTATTGTGAGGGAAGCAACACTCATATTCTTTCACAAGATTATTCTAAACTAGAACCAAGGCCTTAGATGAACTAGCCACATTAGGATTATAAGAGTAAAATAGATTTGTAGGGATAATTTGATTTTGAGGAGCTATTTGGAATGAAGTTTTATTTGACAGATAAGGATTCTTATTACGTTGGTATGGAGGTTGGTAAGTTCTAAACTTTTGGGCAAGTTGGCTCTTTAGGGATACCAAATCATTTCCAAAATTCTTCAATTGCTTCATGACTTCTTGTAACTCACTTCAAGGTCTTGTAGAGGTAGATTATTGAGCTTAACTTTTGTTTCTCCGAGGTGAAATGGGATTTAATTCAGGGGTTTGGTGGGCCCCATATGTCCCTACCCCTAGGATTATGGGCATTGGAGGCCCAAGAGCAAGTTTCCCAGCCTAAATAAGACATTTTCCCCTAATAACAATATCATAGGAATCTTGTAAAGTTCCACCCCATGGATTGAATCACGATTGAAATGTCACTATGTAAATCCCTTAAATAATAAAGAAATGCATACTGAGGTGTAGGTATTACCATTTATGGGATTCTATCCGAATCCCTTTGAAATATTATATTAAAATTAGACATTAGCTCATGTGGTTCCCTCTTTTTTGTAGTCACTACTCCACCAAAGACAGATGGTTTGACTTATCTTCAAAACAGTTGCAAAAAAGCTTATATTAACTCATCCCAAGTAGAGATAGAGTTAAATATTCAAATTCTATACCATTGGAGATATTTTCCTTTGAAATTAGCTTCCAAGAATCTAGCTGCTACATTCTCTTGTGTTACATGGTGTAGTTAATAGATGTTCACAACATCTTTGATATGTTCTATGGGTGTTGTAGTGTTCTTTGCAATGAATAAGGGAACACATTTCAAGGTTACAACTAGAATGGAATCATATTGGTCCAAAAGTAAAGGGATTCCTCCTTTGAATGTGACAAAATCATGATTCCTATGATGAGCCATGAATATAACGGGTCTTATAACCCTAGAGGAAAATAAGAAAGGCCTACTAGGAGGAGTAGAGATAACTCTATTTGGAGGTGATGGTGATATATATACATATATTCCCTCCTTGTTCACCTTGGTGGTAACTACAAGTATTCAAAAGGCTCTCCACTAGCTATCATTTATCTTGTTTGAACTCTTCTCATGAAACTAAGGCACTTGGCTACTTAAACCAAGTAGATCGATGATTAGGATTCACTAGGTGTGTTGTTATGAACCCTCAAAATGCTAGATATCACTAAGATACACACCAAATCTTAGTGAAATGAAAATAAATCCTTCAATTTCCCATAAGGCATGCGTAACCTTTAACACACAAAATTTTCACCCTCTAAATGATTATAGATCAACAACATAACTTTTGGTGAACATGGGATTATATTCAAAGTGTGGTACTTTTCTCCTCAAGACAAACCTCTATAGAAGGTAGGTTCCTTCTCTCCTAGCTCAACACACACTAGTATAAACCACAAAATTGTAACTAAGTCTAAAACAAAAACTAAAACATACAAGATCCAGTGTTGAGAGAGAATGAAAAATATGTAAAAGGAAAGAATGGTGATTCGCAAACAATAAAACATGGTTCAAATCCAACTAGAAAGACAAAGTATCCACATATGTAGAGATTTAATGTAAACACAAAGTTATGAAAGACATGAATGCATAAAAATTAATGAAAACAAGAGGGTGAAAATCCACAACAAATAGAGAACATTTGAAGGGAAAAAATCCATAGATATATTGCATTCATTAAGTACCCATCACATTTATAAAGTAGAGCTTAGATGTATCAAGAAAATGTAAAGTTTTAGAGGTATGGAGGTAAGAAAATGTGTTACTCCAAGGTAGAGCATGCAAATTTAGTAGAAAGGAACCCGTAAAACATGCCTAAGAACTTACATATATATAATAAGAGATTGAGAGAGAGGGATAAATGGGGAAATTGAAATTTGAATTTTCCGTGAATGAAGATAGGTTGTCGATCATAGATCTTGTTGTCATTAATTCACTTGATAGATTTATATTTTTCTTCTACATGCCATTAGGATTCCTAGGTGAGGGCATGGGTGCAATTTGAGACTTTACTCCAAGGTGGGGTGGTTAGGTGTTTGAAACGAGAAATAGCATTTCCTCTATTTATCTCAATCTCTCATGGTTTTACCCCAAAACTTGTTCTAATCCCACAACTCCATATTTGAACTTGAAGTCCCTGAAGAGATGAAGTGAATGTAAAAAATATCATGTAATTTGAAGTAATGTACAACAAGATATGACCATAAAACATTGTCCCCTAGGCTTCTATTTTTGTTCTTTGTTTCACAGAATTCTCATCGGTTGGTGGCATTTAAAAGTTCTATAGATTTTGAATGGATCCAAATATGATTTCTCTTATGATGCAAATTTTATAATGTTCCACGGATTTTAAATCTCACGAGATAGTAACTTACGCACATCCCTAAACCTCTTGTCTTCCACATTTCTATGAAGGTCCATTATTTATTTTTTGGTTTTTGTACTTATCCACTTTCAAAAAAATTATTTCCCTTACTATGCGGTGCCTAGAGACACTTTTTTGCGGTGCTTCCAATTTTTTCATTGCAGTTCCTCTCGGGTGGAATTCATTTTTTTTTTGTACAACACTGTGACCAACTATGTGAAAGACCAATTTTTTCCGAGTATGCATAAAACCATGTTTTTCCACACCGCAAAGTGATAATTTTTTCATTCCTTTTCCCATTCCACGGATCCTTTCCTTATCTAATTTTTAAACCTTTTCATGGACATGAAACCCCACGATACTGAAATTACCTTCAAACCACGAGAGACCATTTTTGTCTACCAAGAGAAGACAAAAGTTGACTTCCATATATTTTCAAGTATTTATCTCCACCTAAGTCCCTAGTGCTCATTTGTTTGTCCCATAGGTTAAGATATCTCATGGAACACTAGGTTCCTTCAATGTGTGGAACACCACTCTAGTTTTTTATAGATTTTAAAACAAAATTTTCCGAAGTCCAAGATGAGTTTTTGAGTTTTCAAAGTATGTTGTAGGGGTTATTTTGGATAACATTGAGTACTTGAATTACAAAATTGATTGTCTCTATTAGAATGAATTTGGGAAGGCCTACAATGGACCAATCATTAGTAATGACCCTAATGTATCTAGATGTGGATATGAAATTTCATAAATACAATGGTATGGTGTAGTGCCCACATTTTTATAGCTCCAGTTATCTGTTGGTTCTTTTATGCATAGACATGTTTTGAGTGAGACTCGATATATATATTTTAGACATTATGCTATGTTATTTATCCTCATAGACATTGTGGTATTTTGGATGTGTAGCGCTAATTGGAATAGATTAGGTTATTGATACATTCTTAATGATGTTGATGACACTAAAAAAGTTACATGATAGTGAGATTTATTGGTTAGATGTTGATTTCTTATAGACGATTTCATCAATGATATAGTTCTAGATTTAATAATGGTAACTCATGCTAGCATAGGTGTATGTCATTGTGATTATATCTGTGGATGATTCGTGGTGGAATATGTGTATAATTTTATGCATTGCACTAGCAATTGTATAATGATGTTAGGATATTATAGGTTTGATAAATTTTGTAATGAGTAGATGATGTTATTGTATTGGACAGATGCGGTTAATGTGTGCAATGAGTGTGCAGGTGATAGGTTATAAGAGAACGTGGGTTTCAGGGCGGCTACGCAATTGTGCACAAGTGGCCCATGGGCTGAGCCCTAACCATGCTAAATGTTTGAGGCCTTAGAGTAGGTGTATTAATTGGGCACCATGAGTGAACCCTCAATTGTAATGTATTTATGTCTTGTAAAATTAATTATGTTTAGGGTGTGTTTTATTTAAGTAAACTAGTTTAGGGGTTTAATGATCTCATTTTAATTTAAGTGATGGTTTTGGGTAAGTGTGTGTGTGTTGGTAGAAGGGATTGGGGCCACATGTGAACCTTGGGTGGACCCCACACCCTCTACCCTTGTGCCCAAGTATGCCAAACCCGAAATTGGGCTATTTTGGGCATTTTTAGTGACCCCTTTTTAGTTTGGGAGTTCACTTAGCATGAAAATGGGCCCTTGGACCCTACCTAATAGGTAGGGGGCTTATTTTTAAGGTTTGGAGGGAGTTTCCTCCCAATTTTGCCTTCCTTTGGTCACATCCATGTAAGGTGGATGGGGAAGTGTGTTTTGTTAAAAGTTGCTCCACTTTGTTTTAATTACATTTTTAGTATTTTGGGTGATAAGGGCTAAAAGGTGAGTTTACTTTTACTTATTTGGTTTTTGGGAATCTTTGACTTGAGGAAGGAGGGGGTGACACATGTCATTTTCCTATTGGTGAGGAAACTTTTGGGTTCCTCTTGATATTCTTCCTCATGGTGAAGGAAGGGGACTTTTTCCTCATTTTTCTTTTGGACTTGGAGAATTTTTGGGGAGCTTGAGGATTGCTTGGACAAAGTGGGAAAATCTTAGAGTCTTGGAAGCTTGTAGAGGTAGGATTCTTAATCCCTCTTTCCTTGTTGTTGCTTGTATTGATAGCTATGCATTTTTCAAAAATAAAGTGTGTGAAATTTTATGTTGTTAAGCTTGTATGAAGAATGTAGTCTTGTTTTTTCTTTTTGTTGTTTTTTTACCCTCCACCATCATATGGCTTGATGGTTTTTAGAGAATGTAGGGGAAGAGAGAGGCATTTCCTCTCAAACCTCATGGTTTCTTGGTCAAGCCATGAACGTTCCTTCTCATTCCCTCATATGGTTTGAGGTGGGAGAAAGGTTCATATGGCTTGAACCTTTCCCCATTCTTGGGAGGAAACCCATTGGGTTTGAAAATCCTCCCAAGAAGGATTTCATTGACATAAAGGAGAAATAAGGAGGATGAATGTTGGGAGAAATAAGGAGGTTATAAAATATGTATTTGGTGTATCCTATGGTTGGACACTCTTGTTTTTGGGCATCCTATTTCTTCTCTTCCCCCTTTTGTGAGGGTGATCTTATTTCTCCTCATAGTGTTGTCTCATCATGTGTATTATGTCTAAGTGTTTAAATGTTTCTATGTATTCTTGTTGTGTTTATCCCCTTTATACTTGTGCACATTGTGGAAGTTAGTTCCTCTCTCCCATGGGCTTGGGGGAGGCTAGCATGACTTCCAACCATGGAAAGACATGTGATGATGCCTATTGGTTGGGTGGTAAACAAGCCATGTCTCTCGGTTTAGCATTCTTAGAAGAACACTCAAAGTTGGAGACTCAATGATGAAGTTTAGTTGGAGTTGTGACTTGTTGTGTCTTTTATCCTCAAATCATTTGTAATGTTACTTTCATGTGGCTGATTTTGGATAGCCCTTATCTTGTAAATTTATCACATTGTGATTTGGAAGTTTTGTAATACCATATGTCTCTTTCGTTGTGTAACTCCTCTCTATTGTTTAAAAGGAAAAAAAAATTTACAATATTGAAATCATGAGCTCTTTTAATTTACATGTCTTCATTGGAAAGTCTTGTTTGTTTATAAATATGCAAAATATAGTTATACATTATACATTAAATCTGAAATATTTAGTTGTGATTCTTTTTTTTTTTTAAATGGCACTACATTTGGTATCAGATCCGTGGTTCAAACATGCGGACTCTTGGGTAACTAGTAAATTATTTAGTCTTACATTTAACAAAAAAACATGGATATGTCCTTATTGTAATCTTCCTTGCATGAAAATCTGTAATATTTCTTTAGTTGGTATTGCAGAAATTTGAAATACTATTTAGTTATTTCATTTGAAGGAAAGTTAGTGTTCATGGGGTTTTAGGATTTTTAAAATGGTTATATTATCATTTTTATAATAGTTTTGTTTTGCAAGTTTGATAGTATTAAAAAAAGAAATGAAATCAGATTATTATATTTTCTTTAGAACTTATGACAATATCTTTATTAGAATATTATAAAAAAGCATGTTTTAGTGTTAAACAAGTGAATATTATATATATTATATGATATATATATTACATACTATATATATTTTATACTATATAATGTATAGATTTGAATATATATATATATATATATATATAAAATAAAATTTTATATTTTAAAACATATTAAATTAAAAATTTTAAAAACATATTAAATTAAAAAAAAAAACAAAAAAAAAAAATGGGTTGGAGAGGGCCGAACCCTCCCCAACTCCCCGCGCACCACCCAACCACCGACCCTGTCCCTCTCCCGACATTGTCCCCATGTTGCTTCCCCCTCCATGCTGCCCCTCCACTCCTCCCCATCCTCTCGCGCCTCTCCCTCTCACCACCGGCCGCCACTACCACACCCCACACCGGTGGCTACTCCTCCCCACGCGTCAAGCCAACCCCGCCACCGCCCCACTCTAACCTACGCACCCAACCGCCGCTGCAATGCAAACCTATAATATATATATAATATATATATATATATATCGATTGCTTTAAAACTCATTTTTATTTGTTTTATCCAAGTATATATCCATATATACATATATATATATATATATATATACATTTTTGTGTGTGAGTAGATTTGCCTAAAAAATGGGGGATTTGGGTTTTTCAACATACCCAACTAGAGAATGCATCCGGTGGAAATACTTACAAAATAAAAATGATAATATTTGAAAAAGGGGTAATAATGGTATTTTTGCAAGATCTCTATGGATCCACTCCTCACTTTTGCTCCTTGATCTACTCCTATAAATAAAAAAGAAAAACAAAATGAGAGAAGAATAGAAAAGGGAAAGAGAAAAATAGAGGAATTTAGGGCAACTTTAGGGTGGATTTGAAATCAAGGGCCAAGATTGGATTTGATCCTAGGGCTCTCCTTCAATCCTACTTTTCTTTAAGACATGACATTTTAATGGGATTGGAAAATAAATTAAGAGGGGTGTGTGGGTAAAATAAATTAAAAAGGGGGAAACAAATTAAGTAAAAAGGGGGTGTAGGAAAATTAATTAAAAAGGGAGAAGACTATTTTTTTCAAGGGGTGTAGACTTTTATTTATGACCCTAGGGAGCTTAATAGAGTAAAATAATTAAATTATTAGTAGGCTAGTGTTTATTTGATTTCGGGTAAATTATTAATTAATATAAATTAATTATTAATGAGAAAGGGAGGAGCATTAAATAAGTCGAGGTAATAATATTTTTTAATAATAACTTTTAAAAAATATATATATATATATAATATAAATAATAACAATAATTAAAAAAACATTTTTCGCAACTTTAAACAAAAAGTTTATAAACCATTTTTAATTTTTTTTTTTACCTCAAGTACAGGATGGCACCCAAGAGGGGATGATTGGCTAGAGGATTGGGACGTAGTGCACCTACGTTGAAGCTTCCGTACTGAAATTGGACCTTAGATATTAGAGGCCCTTCGGCGGTTGATAGGCGTCATGCAAAGCGAAGCACCTCCCACCACCGCAAGCGCCAAGAGAGGAGGACATTTAGTTGGAAGATGAGGAGTTGATTAGCAAGGACACACACCCAGAGCCACCTGAGCATGATACCCCAAGATGAGAGAGGTCACACAACCCTTCCATCCTTGGTGAGAGGATGGCCTTGGTCCGTCATGATTGATCACATAGCTTTGAGGGACCATTTGGAGATAGGTGACCCCTTTCACCTGTTAGACCACATCGCTAGGATCAAGACATGGCAAAGTGTGATTTGAGACCTTCTTCACCTTTAGCCACCTACTTATACTAGTTCGACAGATGGCTTTGGGGTAGATTCTTAACTCCTTAGCCTGGATAGATGCTTTGGCTTAGACTCTCACGAGAGTAATGTCAAAGCCAAGTTTTCCATACACCTCCTCCAAGAAGTAGTAGGTGTTTGGTGGAGGAATGAGAAGCGGAAGCTCCATTTGAATCGAGATATAGTGGCACTCCGGGAGATGTTCAAGAAGTGGTTCAAGGTCCGGTATATGTCAAAGCATTTTGTGTAGAAGAGGATCGATGATTTTCAAGACTTACAATAGGGCTTTGACATAGTGGCATAGTATGAGAGTAGGTTTTGGATCTCTTACGGTATGTGGACACCCTACAGACAAAAATTATAGGTAAACGAGTTCATTTGGGGTCTCAATGCAGACATAGCAGGAGCAGTTAGGATGTTATCTCCTCCCACGCTTGAGAAGGCCATTGAGAAGGCCTAATTAGATAAGGAAAATAGGACCAAGGCTCAGAACACCGAGATAGGAACAAAAGCAAGTTCCAAGACATGATTTAAGCTTTTCGAGTTAGAGGACATGAGGTGCAGTACCACCCTCTAGAGGAGAATTTTGGTCTCCTCCAGCAGTACCGAGAGCTCCACCACACCCACCGCAGCAGAAAAAACATTAGGGACACCAACCTCAGAAGGGTCGATAGACTCAAAGCTTTTAGTGAGGTGGATCTAGAGGTGGTTTTGGTGGATATAGGGATAGGAGGTGGGTACTCATCACTCACATCCAGCCCACTTGCAACATTCTCGCTAGGGTTCGTCCAGTGAGGTTCGAGTTCACCGTAGTACAGGAGGGACCCCATCTCGGAGGGGTACAGGAGGATTTTTTTATTTGCGGGGATTTAGACCATTATATGTGTATGTGTCTCCGCACACCTCATGTCGCCACCTCATCATGACCTAGTCTTAACCCTAAACTAACCTAATTAAGACCTATAACTTGGTCCAATTCCACACCTATGACTAATTACTCCTCATCCGCACCTAAAACCAACTTCATAATGACTTGACCAAGCCCGCTACCAATCCTCTAAGAAAAGGAGGGAAAGCCGGCTATTTTACCAAAATAGCCCGCTTTGACCGACCGATACGGTTCCTACTGACCGCCGCCGCTTCTGGTTGTGAACCGCCATCGGTGCCTCGTAAATGACCACTTCCAACCAAAAACAAAGGATCGGATTTTCATTTGATCGGGAGAAGGAGAAATCATCGAGAGAATCCAGATTTTGCTGGGCCGAAGCAGAGACAAGTGAAGAAACAAGAAGAGATTGCAGAGAAGGACATCAAGCCCAAGACTGCAACTGAATAACCAGAGCCCAGTAACACTCATCCGAGCATCAGAAGAGGAAACTGCATCCAACTTGGGTCCTGTCTTCATCATCACAGTCCTGAAACTTGCATCTGCATCAGGGGCAAGTAAGTAGTATGTTATATGTTTCTAAGCACCATTTTCTTGAGCCTGTTGATTAATAGTAATCATAAGTTTATTCCTAGATCTACTACCAGCCACTACTGCACTTAACCTTCACCCACACACCCTGATATTGCCCAGAAGGCCATTTTACCACACTCTGAGTCTTCCCTATCCTCCCATCATTCCCCTCAGCCATCCACCAATCCTAATAACCCCACAATCACCTTGCAACCAACTTCTATCCAGAAGCACTTAGATTGCTGACCCTACCGGTATCGTTTATCCTCTACCGGCAGCAGCGGTTCTCTAACCGTGGTTGTTACCTAGCTGACCACCGCCATCTGGCCACCGTGACTTATACCCCAAAACCTTTTGCTTGCCTATTTGCCACCTAACAACCCCAAATCCAGCCTGGTTTATCCCTATAACTCAACTTGAACGTATCAACGACCAGTAACCGAACAAACAACGTGACGCTTTATTATTGATAGTTTAGTTTCTATTGCTTTGTAACGAGATACCTAAATCGTGATTTTGCAATAGCTTTCTATATTATCATTTGTGTTAAATCATATTAAAAGGGGAACTGACCACCTTCGAAAGGAAGTTTTTATATTTCCTGGGCCTAAGGCAGATCCCTCATTTGTTGTCTAATTAAAATCTTGTGGTCTTGTATTCTTACTTGCAGGTAGTCCTTCCAAGACAAAAAGGAGTTCTTCAATCGATCTGATCTTCTCTCTACGGTACGCGCACACCATCTCAACATTCAACAGGTATTCCTCCTAGCCCTAACCCTTATCTGTTTCTCAAAGGAATGATAGGATAGAAGCAAGTCTATTCTGCAGAGCCGAAACATTCCGTGTGAAACATTTTGGCACGCCCGGTGGGACCCATTTCGGGTTTCTGTTTCTCTTGCTTATTTTCATTTTAGGAAGCATACTTGTTGTTGCTGTTTTTGTTATATTTAGTAAAGAATTTGTCTTGCTTTCCTAGTTTCGCATTAGTGAAAGTCATCTCATTTGCTTCATCGAATATCATTTTCGATTTGGGTTTAAAACACGTGCATTACATTCTTGCTTGTTGTTTTCAATTCTAGTGAACATAGACTAAGTAATAGGTCGTACACGTGGGGGTGATTTCCACGGTATTGACAGGAAATTAATCTTACTTTCACTGCACAACACATACCGAATCACTTCACAATTAACACAACAGCTCAAAACATCCCCCCTTTTCCGCGGTATTCCTCTCCGCCCGATTGAGGTAACCTTATAAGCCAAAACAAACTTGACATTTCCCTAAGTCTTTTGTTTAGGATTGACATCATTCCCGCGCATCTAAAGGCATAAGCCCACAATAATTAAAATTAACCCTAGGTTAGTCTCTGGATTTGCGTGTGCATCTTGTTTGTTTTCGCTTCTCTTTTTTCTCGTTATACATCGTCTTCTCGTGATTACCTTAGAACAATTTGATAAATATACCGAGTTAACAATCAAATCAGCAGCTTCTTATATTTTCTTATACTAGCTTTATTACACCGACATCGGTTAATCGACCGACGCGGCTATAGTATAACCGACATCGTTATTAGACCGATATCGGCATCGTTTTTCCAGCTTCCTCGACAAACCAAAGAACCTACCAATTTCACCACTCGAGTCTCTGCTTTCTTCCTCGACAGACAAACCCTACCGTGAACTCCTCGTCCATGGTTGTTATCACTCAAAGCAAGCCGCCGCCATGGTTTCACATGCTTGCTCTGCTGCCTTTGCCTCGAATCACCCCTTCACATTCTCGTGGGGAATCCTATGACACCAAAGCCGAGGTTCCTAAAATTCCCGTGGGAGATAAAGAATTTGCCAAATTTTTCTGGATGCTAATCCTAGCGCTGCATACAATACTATTTGTCTCATGCCTCGACCGTACACCCGACGGTCAACTCCTTGTTGGCATGCCTATCAAGATAGCTGCTCATTTAGCCCCTTCTCCACCTCGATAACCGCTTTGCCTTCCGCATCCTTAGTCCCGCTGCCTACCTCAAGCAGCTTCTGTGGGGTCCATACGGCATGATTGGCTTTCCTTTGGTTAATCTTGGGCCCAACATGTCATTACCGACCGATCCTACCTCTCTCTCTCTGCAGATCGCTCCGCTTCATGACTTGCTCTCGCCACCTATCCACACGAGCTTTCCTTCTCAAGCTCCGCCCACCTTTTCATTTCCACACACATATCCTAGTAACCTCAACAGCCTTATATAGGACATCCCTATTCGGTTTGCCTCAACACAGCCTGCCCTCCATACCTTATCAACATTTAACCCCACCATTGTCTCAAGCGGTGGCCCTTGGCCCAATTTTTCCTCCATTTACCACAACCACACCATCATCTCATCCAACTACCGATTTAATTAAACAAATGATGGACAAAATGCAAAACCCGGAGGCTTGCTTGTGAAGTCGTAGCACTCTGACATACGAGCAAGTTTTTCGGGAGCCTATCCACCCTTCCCCCCCTTCATTCATATCCTCCTCAATGGGAATTACCAAAATTTACCCGCTTTTAACAAAGTAAGGAGGACCTCAACAACACTTGCGATCATTTAGACATGCCTCGCTATCTCGATCGATTGCTCACGACGACGCTTTACTACTCCGCACCTTTCCCATGTCCTTATCAGACCCGCTTGAGTGGTACAAAGTTGCTTTTAACCCAAAGACTCAATCTTCTCTTTTAACCAGCTAGCCCAATCTTTCTTGGATCATTTCTCCATTAACATTGCCAAGAAAGTATCTATCACCGACCTCTATGCCATCCGACAATTTGAAGACGAATCTATCGCAGATTTCGCTGGACGATGGCGGGCCTTATCAACCAACTTACGTATGCCTTACCTCAAACCGAACTTATCGAATCTATTTACGCGGCCTCGCGCTAAGCACATCTCTCCTACCCTCCAAATTCAAACTTTCCGTACATTTGACGAGGTTTTACTATGGCTCAAAACTAGAGATTCGAGCCTTAGAGGAAGAGAAATTCATGGTGCAGCAACAAAACCCCACTTTCCGAACCCAAGATTCCACCAACAAACCTAACACCACCAATCCTCACCCATCGACCACTTCGAAATCAAAAGGGGCCGTGCACGCGGTGATGGTCAAATCCCAACCACCGTCTAATACCCCGCCAAAAACCACCTATAAGTATAAAGCAGAACCCATCAACTACACTCCCTTGGGAGAAACATATGGTGTGATATTGGAAAAATTGCTCAAAGCAGGAGCCATTACCTTACCTCCTGTTAAACCTCATTCCGGTTTGATTCCACTCGCGCCATACCTTTCGGTACAAAGAAAATGACTTCAGAATCTTCCACCGCGTGAAGGGACACAGTCATGAGAACTGCAAGATGTTGAAAAACATAGTGCAGGAAATGGTTGATGCAGGGATATAGCCCTCGATAATCCTAACGCCCCTGCTAACCGAAATTTGAAAATATTCAACAAACCATTCCCGAATCATTCTTCTAACAGTAATCTAAACCAAGATATCTTAGCCGAGGAGAGTGTTCATGAGATCCATGCAGTCTTCGATTCCCAGCCAAAGACCTCTATCGAACAAATTCTCAATCAAGCCTCTTCACTAACGCAGGAAACCGAACCCCCTTCCTCGCCATCAAGACAAACTCAAATCCTCTCGCTGCCTTTACCCATCAAGGAATTAGCTGCCTGAGTTCCCTTCTCACAAATGAGCCTTCTTATACCACATCCTCGCAAGACCGTGAGCGATGTTATCTAATTTATCTATTTCCCAAACGCCTCTCCTTCTACCATTCTTTGTTGTACAAGAGGAAGGCTCGCCACTTCTTTTGTCATCCTTAGACGAGAAACCCTGAACCGACATCACCACATTCTTTAAACATGACAGATCCTCTCAAACACACCTCCTACCTATTAGTCCTTCATCACCTAAATCTTTTCAAGAACCGGTTGATCTCTTAACGCCCATTGATACAAAGGCCTCATATACCCTCAGATCACACCCACAAAGTGGACCGGAATCACAACCCACCTTTCTTCCATACAAAAGTTCCTATTCACACGTGAGGACTGTCATTCCACAGAAGATAGACAGGTCCTATGGGAACGTTTGAGTACGCCATATTCTACTCAAATGCAAATGACCGATCCTGATGCCTCCACCATATACCCGAAGTGTTTACAGAAGCTTAAAATGCCCATGTCCTCATCTTCACCCCCCTCATCTCTACCAAATACCTTGTCCACTTCTATTAACTTAGCCAAATCTTCCCCTACGCTTGGGACCTCACCCATACCTAGTCTAACACACCCACCTAAGCGGCTTGATTTATCTAAAAATAAAGCCATCCATCCCATTAGGAGACAGACTCAATCTCCTCAACCTATGCCTCTATCACAACTAAAACCATCATCGTCACACCTACCTTCCATATTGGGACCCCATCCCTCTACCTTACATCAATATATCATACCTCCTGCATTTTCTTTAAAGCGACCTATGCCTTCTGCCCCCATACAGAAATCCAAGGGTATAAAGAACACCGTCACCCCGCGTATCCGTCCACCTGTCAACCCTAAACAAATTCCATCATCAAAAGATTTGTTTTGTGGTCACTCCTATTTCTCCGTGGTTGTTTTCTGATACCACATCATCTGTGGCCTCATCATCCAACCAGCTAAACATAGCTTCTACGCCAAAGAAACCACGGTTAGTTAAAACCCATTACCAAAACTCGCTAAACCACCCCCATACAAACCAACCACACCACGTCATCACCAGTAATCGACCTACCAATAGCCTCATTTTCCTCTGACTTTGACCCACTCAAAGGGTCTTACGCCAAAATCCTTGCTATGTTGGTGGAGAATGCGACCATTTCCCTACCCCCACTTAGACCTTATGATCCATCTAAACCTCGACCTATAGGTTACGATGAGTCTAAAATCTGCGCTTACCACCGCACACCAGGACATGACGTAGAGGGATGCAAAGCGTTAAAAGCCATACTTCGTCCGTCACCTCTCTCAGATAGAAAAGTTAAGAAAGACAACTTACGAAGAGAGAGACCTTTAGCTTCAATTCCCTCTCCTATACCACCTGTCCCCGCCTCACCAAGATCTATCATTATTACAGCCCCACCTCTCGAAAACCATGACCTATCCCTACCATCTTCCTCCTCTCGTATTCACGAGATCAATATGATTAGTGTTGCTACTCGAGGGCAGAAAAACAATGGGAAAGCGAAAGAAAACACGCCTGCGGCATCTCTTTCTCCGTCCACCATCCCGATTGCACCACCACCTAAAGTGGTTATTCGCAGACCCGCCTATCCCGTCTCTAATGGCATTGCCCATCGAACTATGATCAAACAGCTTCACCAATCGCCCGTAAAAATGACATTGTATGATCTCATTCAGACTTCTGAATCTCATCGACAAGCTCTCGTTGAGATCCTTCAAGGGATAGAGGTTTTACCTAATGAAACCTTGCCTGTTACCTCTATTCTAACACCCAATCATGTTGCTTCGCTCACCAAACAATCTATCTCCCCAACCACTTCGTCTCTCGCACAAAGCAAGCCGCCGCCGCCGCTTTGGCCCAAGATGAAATTATCGACTTTGGTGCCAAGATCCCGACTCGCTTCTTTTCATCTCAGATACGCTCGGATATTATTCGGGTACGTCGTGTTATGATTGACGGGGCGCTAGCTTAAACATCATCTCTTCAAAAGCCTTCCAACAAATGAATATCCCTCTAGTTGCATGTGTGCCAACCCCATCATGTTGCGATCATTCAATGATGCTATTACTTCTACTTTAGGCACCGTGATCCTTAACATTCGTGTAGACCACGTACTTTACCCGAACTCTTCTATGTCCTCGAGGGAGAGTTCCAATACAACATGTTGTTAGCCGCCTCGATCCGGGCTATGGGATGCGTTCCCTCCACCTTACATAGATGCATAAAATTTGAGTACGAGGGGAAGTCCTACACCGTAAAAGCTGATCCTCCCCCCTTCAAAACTTGCAATATGTTGTATCGCCCTAATGATGTGCTTGTACTAGCCAAGACACCCATTCATCCAACCCAGCCATCCACTTCCGATGCACCTACACCTTCAACTAATGAAACCGCCGTTACAAATATTACTTCCTTTCCCGCAGATAACATCCCAACCTCCGACCCTTAGTAGATGTTTTTCAACGCCTTACGCTGGGGGAGTACCGCCTATATAACGTTAGTTCTTTCCATACCCAGAGAGTATGGACAGCTTACATGCACATCCCACCTACGACCGCCGCGTGGGGAGGTAATCTCTCTACGACCACCCCATGCCGCACCAACCTAACGTATGGGGGTGTTGACGCATCCTCCATTACCCCCGAACCTCCTCTTGGTGTGGTTCCTTCCAATCTGATTTTCAATACTTGACAAATCATCGCTTTCGCCTCCTCACCTTCGACTCGCCGTGCTTGGAAAGGCTTTGGTTTTGGTCTTTACGAACAAGGCCGACATACACTCATTCCCGTGACTACACGCAAACACAATGATCGCAGTGGTCTCGGTTTTCCCGAAACACCTACACAGAGACACCTCGTGTCACCAGTATCCCGGAAGAAGACGACGTCACCCCTACCAAACCATCATCACCCACTTTGCCATCATCACCCCACGAGTCGATAGACCCCGAATCTATCCCTCCTAACTTTTTTTTTTTTTTTTTTTTTTCATAAATGCTATCTTCATAGGTCCTCTCACTTATCAGCGATAATGAGGATCCATCTTTCTTCCCTTCTTCAGTATCCAGACATGATCAAGAGGATTCGCCTTCGATTAATGTTGTTGAGTGCCGTGATGACGACTCCATCCTCACTTACTCTGGGGGCGACGACTCCTATATTCAACGCGCCTTACCATCTCAAACTCAAACCATGTTGAATGAGTCGACTATAGAAATCAACATCCACACAGAGGAGGATCTCACATTGTGAAGATCGGACAATCCCTTAACACATCGTAACAAGCCGCCTTTACTACCTTTCTCCGTACTCCGCAACCAAGCTTTCGCTTGTCCTACGCCGACATGCCAGAATTGATCCTACCATCGCTGTCCATAACATCACCCTAAACCCCGATTCCAAACTACCAAACAAAATCGAGAAAGATGCATCCACGCACCCTCTTGGTCAAAGAAGAGCTTCAACGACTTCTTTTCTTTTCCTTCATCTTGCCTATCGACTATCCTCAATGGATTTCTAACATCGCACTGCCACTAAAGCGACGGGGACTTTTGATATGCACGGATTTCGAGACCTTAACCTCGCTTGCCCCAAGGATGACTTCCTCCCAAGTATTGATCAACTTGTTGATCTCATCGCGGGCCATGAAATGCTTTTTCTCATGGATTTTTCGGGATACAATCAAATTTTGTAGCCCCGCCGATCAACATAAAACGCTTTCATAACTCCTCGGGAACCTTCGTTATCGTGTCATGCCATTTGGCCTTAAGAATGCCTGGTGCTACCTATCGCGGGCTATGACTTACATTTTTCATGACATTATGCACACTATCCTCGAGGATTATGTCGATGATCTTTTGGCAAATCTAAACATCGCAGTTGAACATCTCGATGTTTTAACCATTATTTTCGATCACCTGTTGCAATATTCGGTCCGGCTTCAACCAAAGAAATGTGTCTTTGGTGTTCTTTCGGGAAAACTTCTTGGCTTTATCATCTCTTTGCGTGGCATTGAGGTCGATCCATCTAAAGTCAAAGCTATCCTAGAAATGCCCCCACCCAAAACCTCAAACAATACGCGTAGTTTGCAGGGTAAACTTCAATCCATCCGGCGTTTCATCTCCCAACTCTCGGATCGATGTCACCCTTTCCATCACCTTCTTAAAAAGAACATTGCCTTTCAATGGAGTGAAGAGTGTCACCAAGCCTTTGAAGCTCTCAAATCCTATCTCGCAACCACCCGTGCTTATTCCACCTCGTGATGATCGTCCTTTCTACCTTTACCTTTCTCGCCACCGACCATGCTATAGGAGCTATGCTCGCACATCGGGACTCGCACGCCGAGAACAAGCCGTTTATTATATAAGTCGTACTCGTGGATTACGAGACTAGGTATACACATGTAGAAAAATTGTGCCTAGCCCTATCATTCGTAGCCACCAAACTCCGACATTACCTCCGAATCACAAAACTTTTGTCATCACCAACACGGACCCCATTCATTATATGTATGCCAAACCACACATCTAAACCAACGCATCGCCCGATGGCTTATGCTCCTCGCCGACCTCGACCTTGAGTTTGTACAATGTAAGTCAATCAAAGGACAAACTATTGCACCAACTCATGGAGGCCCCTTTACCTCGGGAACAATTCACCAATTTTAATTTCCCGACGAACTCATCGCCACTCTTTCACTCAGTGGAAGAGTCGTATCAAATGACCTCTTCTTCGATGGATCTAAATGCCAAGCCACAGGAGGAGCCGGCGTTGTTCTCATCCTCTGACGCTGAACCTATGCCTCTTTCATTCCGGCTTGATTTCCCCGCACTAATAATACAAATGGAATACGAGGCCCTTGTTTTGGGTCTCTGTGTGCTGTTACACTTAGGTGTCAAATCTATTAATATTTTTGGCGACTCTCAATTGGTAGTCAATCAAGTTATGGGCATCTACCAATGTAAGAATGAGGAACTTCAAAAGTACAAACATTACGTGGATTCACTTTTGACCTCATTTACTCGTTATTCTATCGCACCATTCCCCGCTCCACTAACAAATTTATGGATACTATGGCTTGCTTAGCCTCGCAAATTCCCGCCTCACCAACCGACTCTCACATATCGCGTCTTGGTCCAACAACTTTTGCCCCATCCTACTCAGCCCCGTAGTTTGTATGATAAATACTGTGTCTACTAATTCGCAGGATACCTGGTACCACCAATTTCACGACTACCTTACAACCTCTGTTCTCCCACTGACCTTACTAGTAACGGCAAACGTGCTTTTCTTAAAAGTGTTTCTCGTTATGTTGTCATGGGGGGACTCCTCTATAAACGTGGCTTTGATGGCATCCTCCTTCGCTGTCTAACCGGCGCGGAGGTCACCTATACCATCCAACAAGTCCATGACGGGATTTGTGGTGGACATTTTAGTGGCCTTGCCGTGGCTAAACGAATCCTTCGCCTAGGTTATTATTGGCCTACTTAAAAACGAGACCTCCTATGAATATGTTAAGCGTTGTGTTATGTGTCAACAACATGCCAACCTTCAACATACTCCTAGCCATCCGCTACAGGTCGCACGAGATCTTTGGCCTTTCTCACAATGGGGTTTAGACCTTATTGGTGAGATTCACCCGACCTCTTCACAACGTCACCGTTGGATAATCACAGCAACCGAATATTACACAAAATGGGTGGAGGCCATTCCACTCATTTCAATCAAAAAAGAAAAAATTGTCGAATTCGTTAACCATCACATTATCTGTCGTTTTGGTATTCCTCATCGCCTAATAATGATAATGGTAAATCTTTTAAAAATAAGTTGTTACAAGACCTTTGTGACAACTTTGGTATCAAACTTAGTTTCTCATCGCCTTACTATCCGCAGGCCAATGGTCAGGCTGAATCTTCTAATAAAACCCTAACCAAAATCCTCATGAAAGTTGTCAATGAGTCCGGAAGAAACTGGCATGATCACATTCCCTTTGCCCTTTGGGCTTATCGTACTAGCATTCGTACCTCCACTAATGCCACACCATTTTCTTTTGGTATATGGTACCGAGGTCTGTCTTGCTCTCTCAAGTACAAATACCTCCTCGTAATATCTCTTCAGATATTCTCACCAACGATGATTTCCGCCAAGAGCGGTTAGCCCAATTAGAGCTTCTTGACGAGCGTCGTCTTACGGCTCTTGATCACCTTCAAATCTACCAAAACGCATCAAGCGTGCTTATGATAAACGGCTTCATGAGCGTACTTTTAAGGTTGGCGATCTTGTCCTCAAAGAGAATCAACATGTAACCAAACTAGAAAAGAGTAAACGTGGAAAATTTGCTCCTAATCGATTGGGCCTTACATTATCACTCACACTTATGGATCGTGCACTTATCGCTTAGCTTCGCTTAATGGTAAACCCGAGCCTCGAGCCCCTTAATGCCTCGCATCTTCGACCATTCTATCGTTGAAATTAGTGTTATATCACCGCTTATCTACCTTACGCTCGTCCCGAGCTCATTTACCACCGCATACACTTTGTTTCTTACATCTCAAAATCCAATCAAGCTCACATGGTTTGATTATCACCTCCTTAAAAGATGCCTTCCCTTTTTAGTCTAGTCCATGACTTCAAAGTATCAAAATGACACATTCTTAATTACACACTTATGGGATTTTTTGAGTCAAACTTCTTACAAAAACTAGATGCTTCATGCCCAACGGACATCTAGACTCTAACTTATACAATAGATCGCTTCCTCAAGGACAAAGCTATATGCCAAACTATTGCTCTTATTATATATAGATCGCTCCCCCGAAGGACAAACTATACATAAACACCGATTCAAGCTACTATAAATAGATCGCTCCTCAAGGACAGCTATATACACAAGCTAGCCTTTATTAGAAGCTTCTCGCATTGATCAGCTTCGTGAAGACCTCAAGAACAACAAACTACGTATCCCATGTAGACTTCCCGCATCGATCAGTCTATATCCAGAAAAATAAAAATAAAAGCAGTACTTCAAAGCACTTTTGAGTCATGGACTTGTCTATTTAGGTTTGGTTTTCTTTTGTCAGAATCATCATCTTATAATAAGTTCTCTGCACCCTCGCCCACATCAACCACCTCACCTCACCATTTGTCAAAGCACCAAAACTCAAGGGACGTGACGTATATCCGATATATTGTGATTATACCACTCTTTTCACCTATCGACTTCTCGCCTATGCAAGGTACCTAGGGATTCAAGCTCATCCTACATTAATATGTGGTTTGTTTAGCTCTTCTCAATTACGGGACACTCTTGCCTCTTTTGCTCGGCTCTAGGATTGTGTGTTGACCTTAATCAGGACACGATTCCCTACTACTTGGGTATGCTAACTTTCGCTTCACCCATACCTACACCAACAACATTACCCTACCAACACCAACAACATTACCCTACCAACATCAAATTTTTACTAACCAACAAAATTGCCTAACCACAACCAAATTGCCTGAATTCACCTCTCCCTGCTCCTAAGGGAGAACTACATCGGTCTGAGGCCCTTCCTTGCTTTGTGCAATGGGCTATGTAGGCAAAGACTTAGAGACATGGGGTCTCCCAAGGTTAGCTCGACCATCCCCTACCATACCCTATCATGTGTTGTAAATATAAATATTTTTTGTGTATTTCTATTTGCCAACGTTCCTCTTTATCCTTTTTCAAAACAAACAAAAACAACATCCAAAACACAACCATTCTTATTATTATCATCACTCAAAAGAACATACATCTTTAGTTTTATTTTAGATGTTAACCAAATACATCTTCTCTATCATCGACTCGCAGGTCGGCATCCTTATTTATTCTAATATTCCTATAAAATCCACTTAGACTCTTGCACCTCCTCCCGAATCAGGTGGTGATCGTGATCGTCGATGCCTCTCAGCTGGCCTCTCCATCCTCAAAGGTGCCACTGCCATTGGTTCCTCCCATTGATCCGCCAACATCTCCTGTAACATACGAATACGTCCTCTCGCGTGGAGGAATCTTGCCTCCAGTCTCTCCACTCATAACTGTGAAGCCTCTAACATTCCCATTGTCTCATTCACCTGTGTTTGAAGCTGGCGAGCCAAATCCTGCAGACGATCTCTCTCCGCTGTAATCACAGCTATGTCAGGGCACTCACGTGCACCTCGCAGCTCTGCTACCCACCATACTCTATAGGCCTCCGTCGTTCCCGCATCCATAACCCTACGATCGGCTGCTATCTCTTCTGGCCCTTCTGGAGGTGTCGGCCGGGGAGGTGAGAATGCTGCCTCGGCGTCGATCCTCATGTATGGTCTATATGTCATAGGAATATCCTGAACGAACCCAAATTGTCGCCGCACGCGATCTAGAGGAATCCTCTCGTACTCGCCCGGCCTATGCCCTGCGATCCACCTCAATCGCTCTACACCCCTCAACTCCTCAGCTATGTGCTCTGTCACCATATAGTTCCCGTACGGCCTCCAACAAATATCCGCAACAGTCACCATTTCCCATACCTGTCTATAATACTCGATGTCATCTATCACGGCCTGGGATCTCGCTTGTTCTCTCGACCCATCGCTCAATCCCAACCTTGCACTCGCCTCTCCCGACTCAATGGGTCGGCCTATTGACGCACACAAACAATATGCTCATAGGCCCAACAATGTAATAAGTACGAACAATCCAAAGTTGTCGCCCCGTGTTTTCGCTTGCATGCCCATAAACCCCTATATAACTCGCAGATATGGGTGCCCATGCGAATGTCACGCTCATTTCTATCATTTCCCAAATAACACTCATCAATGCTTTGGGAAATCTTCCACCTTCCGCCCTCGGCAATGCATAATACCCCACCGCTATCATTAATAAGACGGCCAACCTTGTTTCTCAGTGTGTGTGTTGCATACATTGTACCATACGTAAATGATAAACCTCGCCGTGTCAAATCTCGTGCACTGACCCAAATATCATCGTTGTTATCGCTGCCGCCCGCACCGGGCAATGCCCCGATACACTATTTTTCCTATCATTGGGAGTCTCAAAATACGGAACACATCTTCCAAAGTCACTGTCATCTCCCCTGTTGGTAGATAGAAGGTATTCTTTTCTGGATTCCATCTCTCAATCAACGCCTGCAACATAGCATGGTTACGCGCGATTCTTGAATAATAGCGGATTCCACTTAACCCCAACCGATTTATCAATGCCCATTCAGCTGGTGTTACATCCGCTCGGATTCGTGACAACAACGCTGGCACAGTATCATTCATCCTTAACCTTGCTTCTGCCTGCATACATCAAAACGACACATAATTATTCAAAAGAACAAATCTCTACGGGTTTTTTCTCAAAATCTGGAAACCCTTACAGTAACCGATAGCGGTTATGCATAACCGATACCGGTTGGCTAACCGATACCGGTTACTTATAAACGATACCGGTCACTGTCAAAATATACCTACCCTGCTTCAAACATACACCTTCGATATTTATGAAGCCCGTTTACTCCTATTTCTACCTAAAAACATACAGGCCCACCCTGTTTACCTGCCCCGTAGCACTCATACCATCCCCAACCCTTGCCTATCACCTTTTTTTTTCTAATCTTTACCCACTTACACTTCTTTCATACTATTTACAAACACATGCAAGAATCAAATTACAACCAAACAATTTACCTCTCTCTGGGATGCAAAGCACTGGGTGGAACATGTCTTCCCCTCTCCCCGCCTCGCGGATGCTTCTCCTCGTTTCGCCATGTTCACCACCCTCTTCAAATATAACTTGTCTTTCTCGCCTTCGAATCTCATCCCACGCTCACTTCACCTGCTCTCTTTTCTCCTTATCACTCAAATTCTTTCATGCAATTCCCTCGTAGCTAGCTTCAAAAAGCGTCGCATTCACATATTTAACGTGTTTCATGACTCTAAAATAAGAATGCTAAAAATAAGAACTTAAGTCACAACCCAAAGCAGCTTCTATTTTTAGGAAAACAATTCTTTCATAACCGATATCGGTTACATAACCGATACCGGTCATATATCTACCGACATCGGTTACATAACCGATATCGGTCAAGTTACCCCTTGTTGCTTAAACCTAAGTCGTCTCTTCATTTTTGCAAATTTTTGTGGCGCCCGTCCCTTTTTCCTGCATGAACAACACCATTATCCATATTTTTCATTAAATCCACATCTCATTACAATTTCATCAATATCATCTATCTATATTACCAAAAACAAACAAGCCATCAACTAAGGATATCAAAAAACTATCAATCTATACACCATTTGGATCCAACTCATCAGATACAACCATTTAATATTCACACACCAGCGACCAAACATACAACATTTCATAATATAACATGTCAATTAAACTCATCATTTATATCTATATACATCCCATCAACAAAAGACATCAACATCATTAATATATAACACCATGTCAATCAAACTCATCATATATCACATATCACAAACCATCGACAAAACATTTAACGCATTTTACGCACAGCATGTGGGTCAAAACATCATATCTATATATATACAAAGTTTCAAAAATACAATGTGCCCGACGGGGCCTCGTAATCTCATAATATAACAAAGCCGCACGCAGCCGCAATAACTATCAATAATCTCAACTCGCAGCTCGCAGCCGGTCTCTCATATCAAAACATACTCTGGCCGCAGCCAGATCAATCAGATAACCGCACTCGCTCGCTCGCAGCCGGTATAATAAATAAATGAATGAATAAATGAATAAATAGGCACGCAGGCCTCTATCAACACAACCGGTTCGCAGACCGGTGCCCATGTCCAATATACAAAATGTGCAGGGACCCCTCAGCTCTCTCCACCTCCTCTGCCTGTCTGCCTGCTGGTCCCTGTCCTACCTCTCGCCTCCTGCCTGTGACGGACCCACCAGCTGTGGCTGCACCTCCCTGAGACCTCTGGCTCCGAGAGGTCTCTGCTCTATGTGCCGCATAGGGCTGATAATCAGCCCCGGTACCATCAAGAATATCCTGATAGTATCGGGCCTCCGCTCTAGCCTCCATGTAACGCTCTCGAGCCACCGTAGGTGCTGGGGCTGGTCCCCTGACACCTACTACCAAGGCCTCGTGCTCGTGCTCGTGCTGGTGCCGGTGGTGCTGGGGTGGTGGCCTGCACTGTGCTCGGGCCGTGGTGGTGCCGTGGGTGGTGGTGGTGCTGCGTGCTCGTGGCTGGTGCTGCTGTGGTGGCTCGTGCTGGCTGTGCTGTGGCTGCTGTGTCGGGCGTCGTGGTGGTGGTGCTCGTGCTCGTACTCGAGCTCAAGCAAGCTAGCGCCTCGTAAAACACCTATTCGTGCTCGCAGCAGCAGCAAGCTGCCTCGTAATAACCGTACTCGCCTCGAGCTGATCTCTCTCGCTATCACACGCCGCCGCTAAGTCCTGGTGCAGTGCAGTGTGCTATATCTCGCCGCTTTCTCGACCAGCCCACCAAACCATATATGCTCCCGTATAACCAAGATCATCTACAAGTGTCATCTCTGCCTCTCAAAGAACCCAACTGGGTCCAAGGGGGCTGTGGTGGTGCAAAGTGGGGCTCTACATCATCCCTCCAGATCGAGGGAAGGGAGGTGGCTCGCCCTGCCGCAGCCCCATCTCGCCGCTGCACTCTCTAGGGGTATCTCTCATACTCTCCCGGCCCTCCCCCGCTATCCGTAAAGTGTACTGATCAAGCGCAATCGTAATCGGGCTCCTCGCGAGGGTGATGACTCTCGTAAGGTCTCCATACGATATCCGCCGCCTGTGCCTCTAATAAATGCCTCGTAATAAGCGACGCCCCGCCCGCAAGCACCGCCGTGGTCGCCCACGACCCCAACCACCTCTGAAAGCCGTATCTATATATGACCTGTGGCCCTGGCTGCTGGGGCAGCCCTACTGGTCTAAGGCATATGATGTGCTCATATGCCCAACAATGCAACAAAAACGTCGAACAAATCCCGAATCGCCTCATCCGGCGATAGCCCCACAGCTCTCGATACATACAACTGCGTATTTGTATACCGGTGCCCAAGCATAACAGTGTGCTCCTCCACCATCTCGTGTAGACCCCCCATCGCCCGTGGAAAGCGGCCTCCTCTCGAGTCCGGGAGGGCAAAGCAGTGATCCCGATCATCACACACACGGCAAGCCGTGTGTCTCATGGCGATGCGCACGCATACATATCCCCATACCGATGCTCTCGCGTGATACGTCAACAGCGCGGCCGCATCCTCAAAACTCGTAGGATGCTGTCCATGGCCTCTCGCCCATCCACCAAAGATCGCTCTCCTCAATCGGCAATCAAGGATACGATACACATCCTCCAATGTGATAGTCATCTCCCCAGTCGGGAGATGGAACACATTGGTCGCCGGATCCCATCTCTCGATGAGGGCGACCATCAAACTATGATCCCTATCGATCGCTCTGTACCGCTGGACTCCGCCGAGTCCCACCTCGCGCATGATACCCCAAAGCAGTGTGCGGATACGTGTGGCCGCATCGTACCAACAATGGGGGCATCCTATCCCGCATCGTCAGCTGCTGACGTGCCTACAAAACCAACCCACAGTATTAGCCCTACTCTTTATCACAACATCTACTTATACCCTCTATACCCCTTTTTTTTTATCCCCCGACCACAACCCGACTCCATACCACACGTCTACGCCCATCTATCTTCCCCTAAAAACTTCTACGCTATTCCCCTCCCTCTTCACACCCAAACAAACAACCCACACCATACTCAAACGACCCAAACCATGCCCAAATACCTTAACCACATCTAAAAACTTAAAACAACAACACAACCCAAACCATACTCAAACACCCTACACCATGCCCAAATACCCAAACCACATCCACAAACTCAAAAACAAAATCACAACCCACACCAACAAATTGAAATAAACCTAAGTCAGGACCGCACCTATACTGAAACACCCAAACAATACCACAACACCCCCACCCCAACCCAAACCATACCCAAATCACCACCAAAAACTCAAAAACAACAACATAACCTAAACCAACAAAAATAGCTAAAAATCACTAAGGACCGGTAGCCGGTCACCCATAACCGACCGCGGTCCCCTTCCCACCGACGCCGGTCCACGACCGACCGACGCCGGTCCAACACAAAACACCCCTTTTTCTAAAATTTTTTTGACCGATGATGATGCCGGTCGCTTAGCGACCGACATCGGTCGCTGTAACTTCCCGGAGCCGAACCCCGCGCGCCCCCCCCACCTACATTTTTTCATTTTTTTACCAATTTACCCACCCAAATACCCTAAAAACCTACCCACCCAGCCGCCTTGGCTTATTTCACCTATCTACCCTCTCTCTTTTTCAAATCATTTCCATTTTCTAATTATTTCCTAAAAAATGTACATTCCTACCCAAACCCCAAATATAGCATAATGCAATAAAATACACACAATGAGGGGTTTCGAACCTACCCGTACGACGACACGTCATCGTGGAGGGATGGGTGGTGGTGGTCCAGCTGGTCCAGCCCCTCCTGCTCCTCCTGGTTGTGCCATGGCTCCAAATGTCCTCTTCTGGGTCCTCCACCAATCAACTACTGCCTCCTCCTCACTCGGGCCCACTAACAACTAACTCCTCCAGTCAAATAGCGCCACCTCACGCAACTAATGCTCCAATCTTAACTCTCCACGTCAGACAACTCAAATTGGTTTCCAAATTGCAAAAGTGACAATGACAGGCCGTATTTTTCTTTTTATAGGTTTTTCGCCCATAACCGATATCGGTTTTATTATGCCCTAAGGAACCGGTATCGGTCCCCTAACCGATATCGGTCATATACAATCGACATCGGTTTTATTCCAAATTTCCCCAATTTCTGCCCTTATTTACTATTTGCCCTTTTTCACCCACATCGCCTATATCAACCTTTGCTGCAAACATTCTAACCATTTGGCCCGACCCACGGCCGCAACCCAACAACTTGGCCCGACCCAAGGCCTCACCCTAACCATCTGGCCCGACCCAAGGCCTCACCCAACCATTTGGCCCGACCCAAGGCCGCACCCAACCTATTTGGCCC
Source organism: Taxus wallichiana var. yunnanensis (assembly GCA_018340775.1). Lineage (NCBI taxonomy): Eukaryota > Viridiplantae > Streptophyta > Pinopsida > Cupressales > Taxaceae > Taxus > Taxus wallichiana. The sequence goes on along the minus strand of CM031234.1, from coordinate 907,687,744 downwards.
GACCCAAGGGCCTCACCAACCATCCGGCCCGACCCAAGGCCCTCACCAACCAACCATTTGCCCGACCCATCCAAGGCCCGACCCAAGGCCTCAACCAACCATCCGCCCGACCCAAGGCCTCACCCAAGCCCGACCCCGTCAACCCAACCCACCCCAACCATTTGGCCCGACCCAAGGCCCACCTACCCATCCGGCCCGACCCAAGGCCGCAACCAACCATTTGGCCCGCCCGACCCAAGGACCCTCAACCCAACCAACCATTTCCAAGGCCCGACCCAAGGCCGCAACCAACCATCCGGCCCGACCCAAGGCCGCAACCAATCCATCCGGCCCGACCCAAGGCCGCAACCAAACCATCCGGCCCGACCCAAGGCCGCAACCCAACCATTTGGCCCGACCCAAGGCCGCACCCAACCCACGGCCCGAAGGCCTCACCCCAACCATTTGGCCCGACCCAAGGCCCAACCCAACCATTTGCCCCCGACCAACCCACTTGGCCCTCACACAATTAGCCCGACCCAAGGCCGTACTCACTTAATACCTTACCCAACATCAACAACATACACTTTTATCCACCCATCATGTATTTTTTTTTTTTTGTTCAATCGAGCTCACACTGTTTCGTGTTTTAGCATGATTAGGGTCCTCGACTTGATCTGCGTCGACCAACTTTGCCTAAGACCTAGACCGTGACGTTTATCTCAACCAAACCAACCATTCGTACCGCCGAACATGCCTAAACGCTCCTCGTACCTTACCCGTTATATACCCCGAGCTACTTCCTATGCCTTGGATACCAGGATTATATCACCCTTGTTTGGATAAACTATCGACCTTTGCCTATGCATTGCTGGTTTGCTAGTCAAATCATGTACCCTGGTCGCACTACTGCATTTCAACGCGCGCGTCCGCTTCTTTCGACCTACCCCACCATCTCACCCTCATCTCAACACCATTTACCCTTTATCAACCCTATCCCCCCGATTTCACGCTACCTCAATCTGTGATAGATTTGAGGGGGATTACCTATACCCTTAACAGGAGTAACCACTTCTTATTATTGTCCGTGCAGCTTTACAAAACAAACTACACGACAATAAGGGGCTAATGTAGACACCAAATTTGTGTCTTACGACCCCTTGTGACCCGCATCGCATTTCGCAACCTAACCTCACCACCTAAACCTTACACAATTATTTATTAATTACCTTATAATTAATAAATCCACATCACCATACCTGCCACCTCATGTCGCCACCTCATCATGACCTAGTCTTAACCCTAAACTAACCTAATTAAGACCTATAACTTGGTCCAATTCCACACCTATGACTAATTACTCCTCATCCGCACCTAAAACCAACTTCATAATGACTTGACCAAGCCCGCTACCAATCCCTAAGAAAAGGAGGGAAAGTTGGCTATTTTACCAAAAATAGCCCGCTTTGACCTGACCGATACCGGTTCCTACTCGACCGCCGTCGGTTGCGTAACCGCCATCGGTTCCCCGTAAATGACCACTTCCAACCAAAAACAAGGATCGGATTTTCATTTGATCGGGAGAAGGAGAAATCATCGAGAGAATCCAGATTTTGCTTGGCCGAAGCAGAGACAAGTGAAGAAACAAGAAGAGATTGCAGAGAAGGACATCAAGCCCAAGATTGCAACTGAATAACCAGAGCCCAGTAACACTCATCCGAGCATCAGAAGAGGAAACTGCATCCAACTTGGGTCCTGTCTTCATCATCACAGTCCTGAAACTTGCATCTGCATCAGGGGCAAGTAAGTAGTATGTTATATGTTTCTAAGCACCATTTTCTTGAGCCTGTTGATTAATAGTAATCATAAGTTTATTCCTAGATCTACTACCAGCTACTACTGCACTTAACCTTCACCCACACACCCTGATATTGCCCAGAAGGCCATTTTACCACACTCTGAGTCTTCCCTATCCTCCCATCATTCCCCTCAGCCATCCACCAATCCTAATAACCCCACAATCACCTTGCAACCAACTTCTATCCAGAAGCACTTAGATTGCTGCCCCTACCGGTATCGTTTATCCTCTACCGGCAGCGGTTCTCTAACCGTGGTCGGTTACCCAGTGACCGCCGTCGGTCACTGTGACTTATACCCCAAAACCCTTTTGCTTGCCTATTTGCCACCTAACAACCCCAAATCCAGCCCGGTTTATCCCTATAACTCAACCTGAACGTATCAACGACCAGTAACCGAACAAACAACGTGACGCTTTATTATTGATAGTTTAGTTTCTATTGCTTTGTAACGAGATACCTAAATCGTGATTTTGCAATAGCTTTCTATATTATCATTTGTGTTAAATCATATTAAAAGGGGAACTGACCACCTTCGAAAGGAAGTTTTTATATTTCCTGGGCCTAAGGCAGATCCCTCATTTGTTGTCTAATTAAAATCTTGTGGTCTTGTATTCTTACTGCAGTAGTCCTTCCAAGACAAAAGGAGTTCTTCGCAGCCGATCCGATCTTCTCTACGGTACGCGCACACCATCTCAACATTCAATGTATTCCTCCTAGCCCTAACCCTTATCTATTTCTCAAAGGAATGATAGGATGAGTGCCAGTTATATTTGTGAAAAAGAAGGACAGTTCTCTCAGAGTTTGTGTAGACTTCAGGTAGCTCAACAAAGTCACAATAAAGAACCATTATCCACTCCCTAGGATTGATGACTTGTTTGATCAGATGCGGGGAGCTAGAGTGTTCTCCAAAATTGATCTCAAGTCAAGGTATCATCAGTTGCACATATCAGATGTAGACATTCATAAGACAACGTTTCGCAAACGTTGTGGGCATTATGAGTTCACAGTTGTCCTATTTGGTTTGACTAATGCCCTAGTTGTCTTCATGAGCCTCATGAATGGAGTATTCAGGAACTTTCTAGACCATTTTTCTTAGTGTTCCTTGATGATATATTGATCTATTCTCATTCCGAGGATGAACACAAGGAGCATTTGAGGTAGGTACTTTAGGTTTTGAGAGAGAAAAAGTTGTATGGGAACTTGGAAAAATATATCTTCTTTCAAACAGAGATTCAGTACTTGGGGCATATTATTTCAAGAGAGGGTATCTCAGTAGATCCCTCTAAGATTCAAGCCATCATAGATTGGCCAGCGCCCACATTAGTGACTAAGGTGAGGAGTTTTATGGGTTTTTCAGGTTATTAATTCAGGTTTGTACAGGACTTTTCTAGGATTTCTCACCCTATTACTTCTCTTCAGAGAAAAGGGAAGAAGTTTGATTGGTCAGAAAAGTGTGAGTAGGCCTTTCAATTGCTTAAGAAAAGGTTAACCATGGTGCCCATCTTAGCAGTTCCACACCCAACAAAGGATTTTGTTGTTTGCACTAATGCATCACTAGAGGTTTTGGAAGCCATTTTTATGCAGGAGCATTGGGTGATTTCCTTTAAGTCGCATAAGCTCAAATACTACAAGATTAACTATCCTACTTATGACTTGTAGCTTACATGAAGTTGTTCATGTACTTGTGCATTAGCGACACTTCCTTTTGGGTAGAGTTGTCATTTTGAGGATAGATCATTGCAGCTTATAGCATATCTTCTCATAAGAAAACCTCAACACTAGTCAATGGCGTTGGATGGAGTTCCTATGTGAGTATGACATGGAGGTATAGTATATCAAAGGAAAGGAAAATTTTGTTACAGATGCACTTAGTAGATGATGACATGTGCTTGCTTCATTGACACTTCAGTCAGATTTGAGAGATAGGATTCTTGAGCATCTTCCAGAGGAAAGGTTTTATGAGGGTGCTAGACAAATGTTCGAGTCATAGGGATCATCAGAGGGTAGATATTCAGGATGCATATTAGAGACAGATGGTTTGCTCTAATTCCATAGGTGCATCTACGTGCCTAAGTCAAGTGATCTGCATAGCTTCATCCTCACAAAGGCTCATCGGGCCCCATATGCAGCACATCTAGGAGTGAAGAAAATGCATTCCGATATGAGGGAGTTATATTATTGGGCGGGGCCTTTGATGGGACAAAAATTTTGTTGCATGTTTTCTTGAGTGCCAAAGGGTCAAGGCAGAGCATTCTCATCCCGCAGGACTCTTACATCCTCATGATATTCCCGAGTGGAAATGGGATGTGATCTCCATGGATTTCATAGTCAGACTCCCTATGTCTTCTTATCATCATGATTCCATTATGGTCACCATGGATAAGTTGACCAAGGTTGCACATTTATCGCCAACCAAGGTCACCTATAATGCACATGCCATCGCAAAGTATTTATGGAGGACATTGTTAGGTTGCATGGGATTCTGAAGACCATCATCAATGATAGGGATACCATCTACACTTCAGTTTTTTGGACTTCCTTTCAGGCCGCTCTTGGTACTTAGATTAATTTCAGCTCAGCCTATCATCTAGAGATAGATGGATAGATAGAGAGGGTTAATCAGGTATTGGAGGACATGTTGAGGATGTATGTGATGGACCAGCAGAAGAAGTGGGAGGACTACCTTCATTTAGTTGAGTTACATACAACAACTATCATAGTTCCATTGGTATGGCTCCCTACTAGGCTTTATATGGTCAACCTTGCAGGACACCTTTGAGTTGAGACAGGCTAGATGATAGGATCATTCTGGGACCAGCTTATCTTCAAGATTTAGAATAGCATGTTGTTCTAATTAGACAATAACTTGAGTAGGATAGAGCATGCCAAAAGACGTATGTGGACACCAAGAGGATTGATCGTCACTTCTCAGTGGGTGACAAATTCTTCTTGAGAGTTTGTCCACATAAGAGTCCAATCCACTATGGAGACGGCTCTAAGCTATTGCCTTGTTTTGTGGGGCCTTTTGATATTTTAGAGGTCATCGATCCAGATTACCTATTACCTAGCTTTGCCACCACGCCTTGCATGGGCCCATGATGTATTTCATGTTTCTGTACTACGTAGATATGTCCTCGATGTCACTCATGTTTTGGATTGGTCAACATTATAGGTAAAGAACAAAGGAAAGTGGAGACTGGATCCCATACGTATACCGGAGCACCAGAGGTTGGCCCTTCAGGGTCGAGATTTGGACCAGTTAGAGTACAAAGTGGATAGATATGACGAGACATCATCTACCTAGGAGGATGCTACACCACTGAGGGCTAAATATCCCTATCTCTTCAAGTGACTTCCAGGAGGAAGTCTAATCCTAGGAGAGGGGGATGTAGTGCCCACATTTAATAGCTCCAGATTATCTCTGTTGGTTTCTTTATGCATAGACATGTTTTCACCGAGACTCGATATATATATTTTGGACATTATGCTATGTTATTTATCCTCATAGACATTATGGTATTTTGGGCACGTAGCACCAATTAGACTAGATTAGGTTATTGATATATTCTTAATGATGTTGATGACACTAAAAAAGTTACATAATAGTGAGATTTATTGGTTAGATGTTGATTTCTTGTAGTCAATTTAATCAATGATATAGTCTTCTAGATTTAATAATGGTAACTCATGCTAGCATAGGTGTATGTCATTGTAATTATATATGTGGATGATTCATGGTGAACTATGTGTATAATTGTATGCATTACACTATCAATTTTATAATGATGTTAGGATATTATAGGTTTGATTAATTTTGTGATGAGTAGATGATGTTTATTGTATTAGATAGATGTGGTTAATGTGTGCAATGAGTGTGTAGGTGACAGGTTATAGGAGAACATGGGTTTCAAGGTGGCTATGCAATTGTGCACAAGCGGCCCACGGGCTGAGCCCTAACCATGCTAAATGTTTGAGGCCTTAGAGTAGGTGTATTAATTGGGCACCATGAGTGAACCCTCAATTGTAATGTATTTATGTCTTGTAAAATTAATTATGTTTAGGGTGTGTTTTATTTAAGTAAACTAGTTTAGGGGTTTAATGATCTCATTTTAATTTAAGTGATGGTTTTGGGTAAGTGTGTGTGTGTTGGTAGAAGGGATTGGGGCCACATGTGAACCTTGGGTGGACCCCACACCCTCTACCCTTGTGCCCAAGTATGCCAAACCCGAAATTGGGCTATTTTGGGCATTTTTAGTGACCCCTTTTTAGTTTGGGAGTTCACTTAGCATGAAAATGGGCCCTTGGACCCTACCTAATAGGTAGGGGGGCTTATTTCCAAGGTTTGGAGGGAGTTTCCCTCCCATTTTTCCTTCCTTTGGTCACATCCATGTAAGGTGGATGGGGAAGTGTGTTTTGTTAAAAGTTGCTCCACTTTGTTTTAATTACATTTTTAGTATTTTGGGTGATAAGGGCTAAAAGGTGAGTTTACTTTTACTTATTTGGTTTTGGGAATCTTTGACTTGAGGAAGGAGGGGGTGACACATGTCATTTTACAATTGGCAAGGAAACTTTTGGGCTCCTCTTGATATTCTTCCTCATTTTCTTTTGGACTTGGAGAATTTTTGGGGAGCTTGAGGATTGCTTGGACAAAGTGGGAAAATCTTAGAGTCTTGGAAGCTTGTAGAGGTAGGATTCTTAATCCCTCTTTCCTTGTTGTTGCTTGTATTGATAGCTATGCATTTGTCAAAAATAAAGTGTGTGAAATTTTATGTTGTTAAGCTTGTATGAAGAATGTAGTCTTGGTTGTTCTTTTTGTTGTTTTGTTTTACTCTCCACCATCATATGGCTTGATGGTTTTTGGAGAATGTAGGGGAAGAGAGAGGGATTTCCCTCTCAAACCTCATGGTTTGTTGGTCAAGCCATGAAGGTTCCTTCTCATCCCCTCATATGGTTTGAGGTGGGAGAAAGGTTCATATGGCTTGAACCTTTCCCCATTCTTGGGAGGAAACCCATTGGGTTTGAAAATCCTCCCAAGAAGGATTTCATTGACATAAAGGAGAAATAAGGAGGATGAATGTTGGGAGAAATAAGGAGGTTATAAAATATGTATTTGGTGTATCCTATGGTTGGACACTCTTTTTTTTTGGGCATCCTATTTCTTCTCTTCCCCCTTTTTGTGAGGGTGATCTTGTTTCTCCTCATAGTGTTGTCTCATCATGTGTATTATGTCTAAGTGTTTAAATGTTTCTATGTATTCTTGATGTGTTTACCACCTTTTTACTTGTGCACATTTTTGAAGTTAGTTCCTCTCTCCCATGGGCTTGGGGGAGGCTAGCATGACTTCCAACCATGGAAAGGCATGTGATGATGCCTATTGGTTGGGTGGTAAACAAGCCATGTCTCTTGGTTCAGCATTCTTAGAAGAACACTCAAAGTTGGAGACTCAATGATGAAGTTTAGTTGGAGTTGTGACTTGTTGTGTCTTTTATCCTCAAATCAATTGTAAATGTTACTTTCATATGGCTGATTTTGGATAGCCCTTATCTTGTAAATTTATCACATTGTGATTTGGAAGTCTTGTAATACCATATGTCTCTTTCGTTGTGTAACTCCTCTCTATTGTTTAAAAAGGAAAAAAAAGTTACAATATTGAAATCATGAGCTCTTTTATTTTACATGTCTTCATTGGAAAGTTTTGTTTGTTTATAAATCTGTAAAATATAGTTATGCATTATACATTAAATCTAAAATATTTAGTTGTGCTTCTTCTTTTTTTTTTAAATGGCACTACATATGGAATACATGGGTAGTCATGTACATCATTACAATATTTTATGTGTGTGAGTACAATTACTAGATCCAAGGTAGAGGCTAGTCAATTTTTGATGATCTTATTTAAGAGTGTGCATAATTGGTATAGAAAATATGACCCAAACCAAACTTCGATAAACTTTGACAAGCTAAAAACTATATTCATGAAATAACTCCAAATACTTGATTTTGAATAGGAAAGTATTGTTGTGCCAAATTAAATTTGATATGATCCAACATAGACTATAAATTATTATGACGTGTAATTCAAAACATTTCTCTCTAATATATCTTATTATATTCATCCACTTCATAATTTTCATTGATTTTTGGGTGGGTTTCTAGCATCATTCCACAAATGGTTAGTGGTGTAGATTATCAAGGAAAACTATAAGTCCTTGGGTGCAACTTTTGAGTTGAATTTGTGGGAAGTTTTAACTCTGGTGTAATACTATTTCTAGATGTAAAGATCTTCACAATGGCTACCATCTAAATAATATTTTGTCTTCTACAAATCACATAGCATAATAATTGGAGAAATATTGTATAGATTTAATGTGATGGGACATATTTAAAGTGAGTGTATTAAGAGAACAATGCATGTTCCAAAATGTGTGTACAAATTGTGTGAAGAGGAACATGAAATATATGACTATCTTATGGTTTAGTGGGTAAAATAGGTTAAAGTAACATGGGTAAAGGATTTTAAATAAGAGACACATGAAATCATAAACTAAAAGGTAATTTAAGAAATACACCAAGCCCATAATTAAGAGTCATGATAAGGAGGATATTTTTTCTATTCATCATAGAGATAGGGATAAAAATATAGTTTAAGGGTTAGAGGTGGAGAGGTGGACAAGATCAAGTGTCTCTTTTTAAATGTATTAGATCACTATCAATAGGATTGTCCTAAACTCCCTACTTGTGTACATAATAGAGGTAGTCACCAGTTATAGGAGTTCCCAAACCTTGTGAAGAAGATAAGGGAAAGTGAAAGTGTTGGTGATATGGTGTAAAAAAATTGGAAGAAAAAATCATTATATTCACAAGATGTTAGAGAAAAGGATAAGGTAAAAATCACCATGTTGGTGAAATAATTTGTCACAAGGGAAAATTAGGGGATTTCAATAATGATATGGGATTAGGTCCTCTTCTTAGCAATGGGGTAGCTCTATTTATTAGAAATAATAAATATATAAACTACTCTTACCATCACATGTGGCCTTTCGACCAAGGATGACACAAGAATAATCTACTAAACCCGTGTGAAAAGGGAGGTGGAGGAAAGGTGTTCATATGAAGAGAGGGGAAAAAGTGAGAAGGGATTTTTACTCAATAAATAGAAAGGTGATTTTATTGGTATAAAACCAAAATATTTCCAAGGTATCAATGAGAGGAAACCATGTTAAGGAACAATAAAAAAATAAAAGTAAATCAAATTTCATTTTTATAATATTGCACAAGTAACCATGCTCATGGAATAAATTTGTGATGGAGAGGAAAAAATAAGAAAAAAATATCAAATAATTTTAGTTTCTTGCTTGAGTAAGACAATGGGAGCTATCAACCAAGAAAATCTCACCCCTTTGAATGGATAATTCATTCCAATTTATAGCTTTGCAATATGTCTCTTCATCTACCCCCACATGAACCTTCATATTCCCAACGCTTATGACCTTTCATATTCCTATAGGAATGAAAAATAAGCCCCTTTCTTATTAATTGGAAATTAAAATTATTACAATGCAAAATTAAAGGTCGCTTAAGTGAATAAGATGAAAAAATCAAAAATCAGATTTCCCAATGGAAAAATATAACATATAGAGAGATAAGAAGAGAGATGATCATGCTGAAGAAGAATCCTTTGATGAAGAAGATCAAATTCTCATGGTATCATATGAAAATTCTCCGGGAATTAATTCATTTCCCTTGACCTCCTTGCTAAATTGTGCCACCACGAGAGGTAACTTTCTCTCGATGTGGAATGCAAACATGATCCAAAATGCCAACCCAAGTCTTAGAGATGCCATTGTGACTTATACATTTTGTGAACAAAATGTGGTATTAGAGATGGGACCTCTAATTTCCACAAAATATTACAAGGTATCCTCATTGAAAGAAAAGGGGTCTCCAAATTCTTTCTAAACCATTTCGAAAGCAACTCAAGAGTTCTTTCAAGGATGAATTTTCACTAAGAGAAGATGATATGATATCTTGCACTCTTTCGAGTAAAGATGATATGAGCTCTTACACTCTTTTGATAATACTCTCGGATATATATGATGCATACTCCTTTTTAGACTTCAGATCCAAAATGACATCATTCATTACATCACACCTAACAGTCATAATGGGTGACCACACATGAGAAATTCTCAAAGATGGATGAAAATACATTTTAGTCCATAAAGGAGAAAGAGTCAAGACAACTCATATATGATACCCGTTGGGAGAATACTCTCCCAAAGATACTAATGATAGAATACTCTCCCAAAGTACATTTTTTTCTTTATCTCCCCTTAGTCATTTTGATTTTTTGAAACAATGGTTGAGACAAAGTTGAATAAAGAGAGAACCTCAAGAAACAAAACCTTCCCTTTTTCAATCATCTTCTCCACCCATATATTATTAGCTATTGTTGGGGTTAACACATTCGTTGTACAGATAATATATCGATCTAAGCATACTTGCAAATAAAAGTAGATATTCTACCGGAAGAAATATACAAAACAAGAGACATAAATCAACACCAGATTTAACGTGGTTCACCTAGTGTGGGCTACATCCACCAAGAAACAATCCAATCTATTATTCAAATATTTGACAAGATATACAATGAAGATTTACAATTTTCAACACCTCTCATATGTACAAGATACTTTATTTCTCTCAAGCTTTTGCTTCATCACCAAGAATTTTATCTCTCACCAACTTTTGAAAGTTCTTTATAATTCTTGTTAATCATTATTCTCTTCTAAACCCTATATTTTATGCTTATATAGTTGTTTATAGACTTAGGGAACTTAGCCATGTAGTTACAATCAATAGAAATAATTTAATGCTAAAAATAGATCTGATTCCTGAGAGTTAATTAAAACATCCTCACATAGGTAACCGACGCTGGTTAGACCTAACCATGTTGGTCATGGGTGACCGATGCCGGTTCCCCCTAACCGATGATGGTTACTGTATTTTCTAGAAAGTTTCCATTATATGCTAAAATGAAGTAATTGAGTTCCATAACTCAACAATCTCCCACTTGGAGATTAATTACTACACCATACCTGTATAACATCATTCTTGGATCCTTCCTTAGATTTTTTCTTCCTCTTCAAGTCTCAAAATTGAAGACCAACAAAATTTGAGTGTAGCTCCAACTTCTTCTTGCTAATGGCTTTGTTAGTATATCTCGCAGGGTTTTTTCTTATATGAATATTTTCCAGATTCAACTGTCCATCCTCCAATACCTGCCATATGAAGTGATACCTCAACTGAATGTGTTTCTTTCTCGAATGAAACACTGATTTCTTTGCCAAATGAATTGCACTCTAATTGTCACTGAACAATTTACAATCACTTTGCTCCTTTCCCAACTCTTCCATGAACCTACTCATCCATATCATCTCCTTGCTAGCCTCTATAGCTGTAACATACTATGCTTTTGTACTATACAAAGCCACAACCTTTTGCAATCCCGAAATCTAGCTAACTTCCTTTCCACCTACTATGAAAATATATCTAGTAGTGCTCCTCCTACCATCCAGATCTCCATCCATATCCGAATCAACATATCCACGTAATAAAATATCTGAACCTCCATAGCATAACTACATGTTTGATGTCCCTTTAAAATAACCGAGTATCTATTGGGCTGCTTTCTAATGCTCTTTACCGGATTATCCATATATCTACTCACAACTCCCGCTACTGTGCAATGTTTGATGTCTGGTACAAACCATATCATACATGAGACTTCCAATCGCTGAAGCATATGGCACTCTTGTCATGTATTTGACCTCCTCATGTGATGAAGGACAATGATATTTTCTTAATTTGAAGTGTCTAGCCATAGGTGTACTAAAGATTTAGCATTTTACATGTTGAACATTTATAAAACCTTGTAGATATAGTCCTCCCGAGACAAATAAAATTTCTTTTTTTCCTGTCTCTATGTATTTGCATGCCAAAGATTCTTTCTACAGTTCCTAAATCCTTCATAGAAAATGTGTGAGCTAGCTTTCCCTTAAGCTCACCAATGTCCTGCCTACTCGATCCTACAATAAGCATATCATCCACATATAGTAACAAAATAATATAGCTCCCATTTTCAAGCTTCTTGAAATAAACACAATGGTCGATTCACATCTCAAGTAACCATGATCATGTATAAAACTATCATATCTCATGTACCATTGCCTTGGAGCTTGATTGATCCCATATAGGCTCTTTTTCAACCTACACACTAATTTCTCCTTACCTTTAACTTCATATCCAAGTGGTTGATATATATAAATCTCTTCCTCCAAATCATCCTAAAGGAAAGACATCTTCACATCTAGTTTCTCTAAATGAAAATATTCTATTGGAACTAAACTTAATACAATATGAATAGAAGTCATCTTAACAACAGGAGAAAATATTTCATCAAAGTCAATACCTACTTTCTATGAAAATCCCTTTACTACAAGCCTTGTCTTGTATCTTTTATGTCCACCCTCTTCTTCCTTAATCCTGTAAACCCACTTGTTTTACAATGTTCTCTTACATGATGACAACTTAACCAAATCCCAAGTCTGGTTATGTTCCAAGGAGTCCATCTCCTCATCCATGCCATGTTCCCACTGAACATGAGTCTTATCCTGCATTGCTTCTTTAAAGCTCTCTGGTTCACCATTATCAGTCAATAATAAATAAAATAGATAAGGTGTAAATATTTATGGAAGTTTACTTACCCTTTGTGACCTTCTTACAGAGTTTGGGGTACTGAGGCTCAATCTAGACCTCCTGGACATTCCTATCCAAATTTGATAGTGACTTACATTGGTCACCTCTCGAATGACGTTGGTTCAGCTAATCGATGTCGGTTTTGGATCTTTCGTAGCTGATACTAGCTCGTCTCGACGTGCGGTCGGCTGGGGTCAACTAACACGAGTTATTTGTGTAGCCCTATCGTAAATTCTTTTAAATATGAAAGTTCATTTTCATTCACAAACTTCTCAATCGATTCATCCTTAAGTACCAAAATTCGATCCTTGTACATTATCTTTTCATTCCATTCAACATCACGACTCCTAATAATTTTAGAATTCTCTAAATCCTAAAAACGGAAACCAAAATCACCATATCCATAACCAATGAAAGTGCACCTCTTGGATTTTACATCTAACTTCTTTCTATTTTCCCTACAAACATGCACAAAATATTCTGAACAAGAAACTTTAAGAAAAAAAATCTACCTCTTTTCCGGTCCAAGCTTCCTCTCGGTATTCCTCCATCTAGTGAACTTGAAGGCCCATAGTTAATCAAATAAATTGTTTTATCAATTGCTTCTGCCCAAAATTGCAAGGGAAATCTAGAATGTATTCTCATACTTCTAGCATGTTCCATGATTATCTTGTTCATTCTTTAAACAACACCATTCTCCTCTGGTGTTCTTGTAACCATTCTTTTTCTACGTATCCCATTCACTGAAAAATAATCATTGAAATCCTTGTTGTAGTATTCACCACCATTTTCAGATCTAAGGCACTTTAACTTAGAATTTGATTCATTCTCAACAAGGGCTTTTCATCTTTTAAAAGTCTAAAAACATCATATTTACGTTTAAAATACAATAAACCCATACCTTTCTTATAACATCATCAATGAAAGTAACATAATACTGGGATCCTACATGAGAAGCTACCCGAGTTGGTCCCCACACATTTGAGTGTAATAGCTCCAATTTCGATCCTTCTTAGTTTCCCCACTTTGAGAAATCTCACTCTCTTTTGCTTCCAAAGATACAATGCTTAGAGAAATCAAGATCTAAATATTTCAAATATGATAACTTACCCTTAGCCTTTAAGATCTATATTCCATTTTTACTCATATGACCCAACCAGTTATGCCACATGCATGCATCTAAATTTGAAGTAGATAATGCGTAAAAGGAATCAAGAATACAGTAGATAAATAAAATGTTTCTAACTTCTTACCTCTTGCCACAACAAAATCACCCTTGGTGAATTTCCAAGAGTCTCTTGTAAAAGTAACCATGTAACCAAATTCACCTAGTTTCCCTATAGAAATAAGATTCCTCCTAAGGCTTGGCACATGCCTCACATATTTTAATACCCATGTATTTCCATTTTGTAATTTTAGATGAACTTCCCGTTTACCGCAATACCGCAAGGTTCATCATCACCTAAATAAACATGCCTAAAATTGCCCTAGACATAATTTCTAAAATAACCCTTATTAGGGGTTGCATGGAAAGAAGCTCTTGAATCTAAAACCCATGATTCAATTATACTATCTAAAGAAATAATAAGAGCATCTTGCATTACCTCTGATGTAACAAAATTTACTTCTTTACCTTTTTTTGGTTGTTGGTTCTCTCTATCCTTTTACCAATAATCTTTCTTTGCATGTCCTTTCTTTCCACATTTTCAACAAGTAATTCCCTTACTTTTGGATTTATATCTACTATCCCTTGACTTCGATTTCCCATTAGTCATACTCTTAGATCTCTCCTTCTACCTACCCCTACTTTCTACATTCAAATAAGATCCAAATGATGATTCCTTTGTACTCTTCCTGTGAATTTCTTCATTTAAGATTATACGACCACATCATCAAACTTAAAAATATTATTAGCAGATGTTGTATTATTAACATCCATTACCAATTTATCCCAACTATCGGCATAGAACATAAGAATAAAAGTTTGTTTACTTCATCATCAAATAGTATACTAACTGATTTTAACTTATTTACAATAGATTGGAAATAATTCAAATGACTAGATGCAGATCCACCTTCATGCATCTTAGAACTAAATAGTTTCTTCATCAAATAAAATTTATTTGAAGCACTAGGTTTTTCATATAAATTAGTAAGAGTTTCATTAAGTCTACCATAGAAGCCACGGATGCTATCAGGATCAATCTTATAGATCCCAAAGCCTTTCTATCAAGAATATTCCATTCTTCATTAGTCATATTTATAGGTCTAGAATTCTCATCGAATGGTAAATAAAAATCTCTTTGATATAGATAATCCTCAATCTACATCTTCCATAATTGATAATTTCATCCTTTGAATTTCTCTACCTTGTATTTGTTTTCTTCTGTCATTTTTTTATCTCCCACTCAATCAGAAAACCCTCTATGAGTAAATATGTCAACACACAAAACCCTCAAACAAAGATTGATACCATTTTTTGGGGTTAGCACACCATTTGCAAAGACAATATATCAGATCTAAGCATACATGCAAATAAAAGTGGATATTCTACTAGAAGAAATATACAAAACAAGAGACATAAATCAACACTTGATTTAACATGGTTCACCCAGTGTGGGCTACATCCACCAAGAAACAAGCCAATCTATTATCAAAATAGTTGAAAAGATATACAATGAAGATTACAATCTTCAACACCTCTCAAATGTACAATACTTTCTTTCTCTTAAGTTTTTACTTCATCACCAAGAATTATCTCTCTCACTAACTTTTGCAAATTCTTTCTAATTCTTGTTAATCATTATTCTCTTCTAAACCCTAGATTTTATGCTTATATAGTCATTTATAGACTTAGGGCACTTAACCATGAAATTACAATCAATAGAAATAATTTAATGCTAAAAATAGATCTAATTCCCAAGAGTTAATTAAAACATCCTTGCACACGTAACCCTTGGGCTCTCTTGATCGAATGGGGATGAAAACTAATGATAGGAAATATCTATTATGCAAGAGGGAGAGGTGAGACATTAGGCTCTAGGAATGATTGCACATAAGAAATCAAGTTTCGACATGATTCTCAAATTATTTTACACTCTTATTATTTTATTTGTTTCTTGTAAGCAACCAAGCTATAGATTCTTTGAAAAAATTCACATCTCCCTCATACATGTCTTTCCCCAAGGAAATATTTTTAGCACATAGTCATCTAGTTTCATTTTCTCCATAAGTTTTTTCACTTTAGGATGAGAAACTTCCACATAATGAGCTCTAGAATCCTCGGTGAAGAAATGATAAGTTGTTTGATATTTCTTGGTCATTTTAAGTTTTGTGTACTTTGAGATGGCCTCAGATTTAGGTTTCATTTCTTCTTGAACCGTTATTGATTCTCCTTCAAGAAACTCATATACCCATAAGAAAGGCTTGGAAGATGTTGATATTAAGTTAATAATCTCGGGTGCTTGATATGGAACTACAAAATGACCAAGATGAGATGACTCCATTGCCTCCGAGGAGATAATTGGATTCATAGGATGATCATGAGATTGGTGGTTCAATCTCTCCCAATTAAAGTTGATCTATATGAATTTCTCTTACCTTTTCCTTCTTGTGAAGCTCCACAGGGGATGAAACATTAATTCCCTCCTCTTCTGTAATTTTTCTCTTGAATGATATTTCTCAATGAGAGGAACTAGTGACTGCATCAGATGCTCTGTGAGATGAAGTTAGAGATAATTGTTTGGAATAAATTAGTGTTTATCCACTCTCAATGATATAATGCATTCTCCATTTGAACCATTTTGTTTACAACTTGATTTTTGTCATGGTATTCTACTTTATTTCACCAGATGTCGAACATTCCATGGAGTGGAAGAAAGAGGAGATGACCACACTACTTGATACTCAAAGTCAAATAGGTTAGATACATCATCATTCACTCCATCAAAAAAGCATTTAAGTTTGAAATCTTTCATTTGATCCAATTTAATTAACATATAGTCTCATCTTCTAAGAGCAAGATCATCCACACAATTAGGCCAATAGTCCTCAAATTGTGAAATGCGATTCAATCCCAAAAAAAGGAGGGAATCGTGATATTTCTTGAGGTTACTGAGTTTGGCATGGCCACATAGGAATAAAAATAAAATTATTTGAGGGAAGGTTCAATTATTGTTACATTAACCATACTCTTGCATCAATATTTTCCTAATGAAATAGGGAAGGAGACACCCTTCGTCTTTGGATTTTTGCACTTGGTGTGAATATAGGACAATTTCCAAGCACAAATCAATCATGATGAACTTATTGGTTAGATATTTCAGTAACTAATGAGGGGAAAGGTCAAAATGTTTGACCCTAAGATATATGAAGGTAGGAAACTAAATGAAGTGACTTTCATAATTATTAATCAATTCAATTTCATGTAATGAGATTATCTCGCTAAGTATTTCCCTCAAGGATGCTTATGATAAAACATGGTTAATGCATTGTTCACCCTTAGGAAATGAGAGATATTCTCCTAGAATGTGAGCTGAGGATACTTATCAAATCTCCTAGAATGTGAGCTGAGGATACTTATCAAATGTGTGAGACTTATGTAGAACATTTAGAGTAGTAAAGAGACCTTAGAATGGTATTGTATATCTAAAAT
Source organism: Taxus wallichiana var. yunnanensis (assembly GCA_018340775.1). Classification (NCBI taxonomy): domain Eukaryota; kingdom Viridiplantae; phylum Streptophyta; class Pinopsida; order Cupressales; family Taxaceae; genus Taxus; species Taxus wallichiana. The sequence goes on along the minus strand of CM031234.1, from coordinate 907,670,494 downwards.
CATACACCAAATATGAGGTCATAGAGAATTTATTTGAGGTAGATAACTACACTAACTTCTTGTGAATGTTGTTGTTATAAAAATACCCTCTCCTATGGTCATTTTTATAACTTACACTTTCATTTGGATGTGGAAAAGTTAAATTGATCAAATGGAAGAGTTCAATGTTCTAGGAAACTCCTCTCTTACTTACCAAGATCCTCATTCTAACACTTAGTCAAAAAATTAGAAAAACTAGGTCTTTTGAGTGTATTGTAGCTGTTTGGGGCACTAATGGAACAATTCCACAAGGTCATTAGTTCCTTCCGTTCTGCATTAGCTACAAAAATTGGATTCGGAGTGTATTGTGGATGGATTGGGTATTTTTAGAATAGTTCTACATGATTTTGGTTCCTGAATCGTCAATTGGGCCACATTAAAGGAGAAAGTAAAAATCAAGTAATGTGATGCAGGTAGAGGAGGATTTGTGAGAACCAAGGGGGTGGATAGAAATTTCTACTAGAGCATGAGTTCCCCACATAAATGTTTGATCTAACTAAACAAAAAGACAAAGTAGCATGGAAATGTGGATGAAGCACAGAATGTAGGATCCAATTAGAGTGGGACATAGTAATGTGGAAAATGTGAGAGTCACGGGAACAAAGGGGATGGGTGAAACTATTTTTAGTTCCACTTGTAGGTCGATAACCCGCAACACACAACACCAATGGAAAACGTGGATAAAGTGGACCTCAAAATAACAATGGGAACCGTTCCTCCCTTCCACAAGTTCTCTAGTCATTTGGTTTATCCACACAAGGAACAAAGCACTTTAATGAAGACTATGAAGACCCACAAGGAATCAGTTGCGACCTCCCCGACCCCCAAACTTCAAACGGCCATAAATTTCACCCAGTAGCTCCAAATTTCACAATCTTGGTACCATTAGAAATCTACCAACATGTACTACACCAATAAAATTGGACATGTTAATTTATGTGAGGGTAGGTGGGTGAAAAATAAGAAATTTATACCAGCATTAAAAGATGTAATTCTAGGTAGCTCAACCACCACATTTGATGAGGTACGGTTCCCATTCCTTATCTTATAAGAAAATTAACATAGGGAATGTTCTATTAAGGGTTCCCATGCCTATTTCAAAAATTTAATGCATGTTTTTGGTGGTTGAAATGATAAATCAAATTTTCCCTTTATTCTCTCTCTCTCTCTCCCCCATATTCTATATATTCTAAAAATTTCTCATTTATAAAAGGAGGATGTTCTAAATTTTAAGTGAAATCTGTCAAAATTGTTCCTAAATATATTTGAGTTTTAGATCTTAACTTTATCTTAGAAATGTGTTCTTGTGCCTTATTATTGATATGTAATGGTCTATGCATATTTTAAAAGAAAAAAATCTTTGTTTTGTGCTTTTTCTTAACCCTAACTTGTGTTTTGTTGCATTTCCTTGACTATCCATTCTTATTTTTGTATTTTGTGCATGTATTTCTAACTTACAGGTTCATTTATTTTTGTTTCATGTATAAGAGATGCTAAATGGATTCTTGGGCCTATGTCACCCCTATTTAGCCTCTCCCTTCTCCATTTTCCTTCTTCCCTTTCCCTCATTAGAGTGACTTCACACCTTTTCTTGGTGCTACCACATCCTCTTATCTTAGGATTTCCATTTTTATGTATTTCCCTCTCTCCTTGGTTTTATCATATTAATTCAAAATTGGATGTCTAGTTCAAGAAATTTTCACAATTGTCACCTTGTTCCTGTTTTGGATTTGAGAGAGAGAACACTCTTTCTTAAAATCAACAGTTTCTTATAATTACTATTTTTAGAAGGTCATATTGGTAGTGAGTGACTTAATATATTTACAAATTTTCTTTATGGGTGTCAGATTGGGATGAACCAATTGCAAAAATTTCTATTTTTAACCAAGATGTTCTGCTCCAAAATTCAAGAGTTTCAATTCGTTGAGTTTTTGTAGATCTAAAAAGACAATTTGTTTGGCTGAAAATTTCAGATGGTTAAAGAAAATATCTCATATCATCAATGTAAATTATTTTATACTCTTCTTAAATTTTTTTGGAGAGGAACATATAGTCCAAGTTTCATGGCAAATATGCATGGGGTTTGGAAGATATGAGAAAAAATGGTTTTTGGGCATGGAGGGTGTCTAAAATTTTTGGTAGCATAAAAACATACCAAAAGAAACGGAGGAGAGGAAATAACATGAATAATATTAAAAATTGGTTAATTTTTTCATTTTAATGGCTTCAACCTTTTCAAACTTGATTTCCCTCCCATTTACACATTTTAACCCATGTTAAACCCAAGAAAGATAACCCGGGTATGGTGGAGGTTGGAGGTGTGGTTATACCCTAGAAAATAGGGTAAATTGGATGAAGGTATATCACCTCCTCAAAACAATTTCATGGGTGATTGATTCATGAGGATGGGGCCAAAATTTGGGATTTGAAAACAACTTCCTAGCACTCCAGATTGTGATTTTGGCACCGAAATGAGACAAGAATGGGGGAGAAAGTTTTTGTGTCCCTAATATGCACTTTTATGTTTATAAAAATGTACATGGGGACATAATACCTCCAAAAGGATTTCAAGGGGTTCTTTTGTCATGAAAAGTGGTCAAAATTGAGTTTTGGTGAGTTTATGGCATGTTCCTAGCACTTTATGTTGTCACTTAAGTGACGAAACCAACTCCTTCAAAGGTGGATAATTTTTATGTTCCCCATGTCCCCTTGGATGTTGGTAAAAATGGAAATGGGTACATCATACCTCCAAATGGTTTCTAAGGGGTCCCTTTGCCATGAAAAGTGGTTAAAATTCAAGTTGTGTGAGTTTAAAACATCTTTCCTAACACACTATGTTATCACTTAAGTGACGAAACTATCACACTCAATGGGGAGAAAAATTTGGTGTCCCTCATGTCCCTTGAATAGTGTGAATAAGGGACATCAGGCCTCAAAACCCCACCCAAGATTATTGGAATGTTGATGTCATCAATCTCAAGGTGGAAATAGACCGATTGACTTTTTGGGCCCGAGAGCAAGACATGGAGTTTGGAGGAAAAATTATATGATTTTTTTCTCCAAATGGGAAAATTAATCCATTCCCATAATTTTAAATATTTGATTCATCCTAAAATTTTCCCTTTTAGTGCATTTTCTAGTTTTACCCATATGTGTGTGTTGATAAGTTGAGTTGTCACTAGAGTACAAAATGATTATAAAAAAATATAACACAATGAACATGAGGGGTATAATTTACTCCAATTTTACCTCTTTTAAGGATCCTAACTCTTCCCTAGGTGTTTGAAACCCTTTGGGTAAGTTCCACCTTGTGAAAAGACCCTTGTACTCCACTAGTGGACAATTTTCCACATTTCGTAATCCCATCATTCTTCCTTGATTATTAAAAATGAATTATGATCTATCATATTTATAATGGCTAGGATATGAGCTCCCAATACTTCATGAGGATCCTATAACCCTTTGATAAAGGTGACTATCTCCTTTGGAACATGTATTTCACAAATTGCCTTGCCCAAAAAGACCTGATTTTGGTCAAATTGTTACATGACCTCACTTATCTCTCGCAGAATCTTCCCAAAATACCTTGGAAAACTTCATTTATCTCCCATAAAACTCCAAAATGATTTAAATTTTGAATGTAAAATTTCAAAGGATGTTCACTAGTGACAAAAAGACCAATAATACCCCTTTTGAAGCCTTTAAGAGCATTGTTCTTTCAGATCTCAATATATTCAAGAACCAAGCTAGGTAAACTTATCTACATATGAAAAAAACTTGGAAATCATGTTAGAATTTTTTTAACCATGATGAGGGTGGCACAGTTGAAATATTGTCCGGAGGAAAGTTTTACATTGATGACAAAGAGAATTTCAAGTGTGGGTTTGGTTGTCATGACAATTTTTTTATTTTGCATGCTAAATATTTAGCATGAAAACAATTATATCTTACTCAAGGAATTTATTCAAATTTTACAAAGGACATAAGGAAAATTATGAACCTCAATTATCTCATGGGAGAGTATATGAGTACCTTATTCATTGGGCTAGTAGAGTCACATAAAAAATAAGTAATATAAACAAGAACAACCAAAACAAACACATGACGGAAAGGGAAACAACAACCTAATTCACCAATGGTACATGTGGGGGACAACTTGATTTCACTGCAGAAATTTGGTTAGAAGGACCAACCTTTACTATTTAAAGAGTTTCAACTACTACCCACCGTGAGATAGCTCTAAGTGAGTATCATCTAGATAGGCCAAGTAATAGGTGTTGTCTACCCAAAAATTCCTAAATCTAAATAGAAACAACCATAGTGAATCAAACTTTCCATGACTACCCTTAGGTTCCCTTTGCTTATCCCACAAAAGGAAAGTATCTCCAACTTGAAAGTATTTTGTACAATCATTTTCATCAAAAATCCTTTTGACCTTCATTTGATGTTTCTGAAGATGATCCACCACCAAAGTTCTGTCTTCTTTCAATTTTTCCAAGTAACAAATCCTTTTGTCAAGAGAGTCACTGTACTCACCATCCTCTACAACTTTTACTAGTTGTAATGTAGGTATTTCTAATGAAATCAGAATTTGTGCCTCAATACCATAGAGAATCTGAAAAGGTGACATGCCAATTTCCCTCTTAGGAGTTATCTGATCTTCCCATAGGGCATCAAGTAATTTCTTATGCCAATTCCTTTTATTGATGTCCACCAGCTTCCTTATGATAGTGACAATATTCTTATTACTTGATTCTACCTAACCATTACCTTGGGGATAATAGTCAGATGAATGTGAGAGTGATATTCCATATTGGTAGAAAAATTCAGTGAGCTCAATAGAGGAAAATTAGGTAGCATTATCAATCACTACCTTGTTTGGGACTCAAAATAGATTATTAGATTCTCCTTGAGAAAGTTACACAACATTTCATAATTTGCATGCTTCACAAGTATAGCCTCTACCCATTTGATGAAGTGATCTATTATAGTTAAGTAAATATGAGTGTCCAATAATTGAACTTGGATTTATAACTCCTACAAAATCAATTCCCCATTGTTGAAAAGGTTCTTTAATAACCACTAGCATGAATGGAAGAGTAGTAACATTAGGCCTCCCTATAAATTGTTGGCAAGGTTCACATTTTGAAACCCATTTATGAGCATCCTTGAACAATGTAGGCCAATAATACCTCCCCGAGGATTTTTTTGAGAAGTTACCATGGGTGATAAATTCCCTCCATATGTTTGATTATGGGAGGCTTTTAATAGCTACTTCTATTGTTCTTTATCAACACATCTCAAAAAGTAACCATCTATACTTTTCTTATACAATGAATTATCCCAAATTACATACCTAGAAGACTGTAATTTGAGAGTCCTCTTTTTTATGGTTCATATAGTGATAAGTGCATAAATTGACTTATTATATCATCACTATAGCTATAGATTTTACACCTAAATATGTTAATTAATACATTGGGGATGTTCTAGATAGTTGTATACAAAGTTAAAAGATTGATGTATTTCTCCTTTTCTTGTCTCACATGAACTAATGACCATAGGAATTCCCACTAATTGCATTTTTGAGTGATGTGATGACATGTGTAGGTTGATAAAGTGCATTTTTGCTAATTTTGATCAAGTCATAGTTAAGGAGACTGAGTCCTTTGCCATTATGCCATTTTGAAGGATTTTATCATAATAGCCTACAAATGAGGACCCTATTTTTAGCTATATTACAGGATGTCATTGAGACTTTATGAGGTTGTTATTTAGTTAAATCCATTGCCTACAATTGTGGCACATTCTATAATTGATTGTGTTTATAAGACACCACCTTGAAATTGTTTCATAGTTAGTATTTTTTTAATAAAGTTTTATATATAAGTTGATAGTTATTTTCAGTCTCATGATGGAGTATGTTTTGAACTCATTTGGATCAATATAATCTATGTTTTTTGAGTATCTATTGGTGTTAAGTACCTCAATCCTAAAGGAGAGAAAGGGACCACTCAACTGAGGAGATTGGAGGATTGGTGTTTCATGCATAATATTTATTCCTGATAAGTTAAAGTTTTAGTATCTTGATTTGAATGATTATTTGAATGCAGTCTTATATTTCCATTCTTTAGTATATTTTCTTACTGTCATTTCTTTCGTGTGAGCATTTCAATTTAGTTAAGCATTTCCTTTTGAAAGAATTTTATTACAACAACGTTGTTTCAGTAGATTAAATGCATTTCCTAAATTCTATCTTTCATTTTAGTAACTTAGAACTATATTTACTTTCCATAGTTTAGAGAGAAACAAAAGAACAATACCAATTGAAACCACCCAAAAAGAGAGAACCACCATAGAATTGAGTTGCATATTCCTTCTCTGCATACAACCTTGGAAACAACCCTGGTTCATAATGACATCAACATTTAAACAAGTTGATTAAATGATTGGAAGTTACAAAGAACCATAATTTTTGGTGTCATTATCTGGGAAACCATAATAAAAACATGTCATTATATACACATTACATGTTATGGGTGTTAGTGAAGTTGAGATATGCAACCAGTAATAATCCTAAATCTTTTTTATACAAGAACTATTGATGCACATGTCATCAGACACTCAAGGGAGATTTATACCTCACAATATTTAAAGAATATATCCAACTAGAACATGTGTAGTAAACACTGAGAGTGACACTGAGTCTAATACAATTCCCAAGAGTGATACTAAACAATTCACATCATCTTATTTAGAAGTTGAGTAACTTTCTGAAATGTGAGACAATGAAAATGATGATGACATACCCTTGGGTAGGACCTTTACTTATCCCATTATCTTAAACGAGGATGAGGATGCACTTATGAAAAAAATTCCCCATTCATCCTCCCTATCTTTCAAGGAATGTCCATAGAATATCCCGACCAATTTTTGTTTGAATTTAAAGTCCTTTTCTAAACATATGACTATAAAATAGATAACCAGAAACTCAAACTTTTTCCTTCCACCCTCAAAGACTCTTTTATGAGGTGTTTTATGGGATTGACCTCTAACTCTGTTTATTATTGGGAGCAGAGGGAGATATTATTTTTGGAAAAATACCAAGACTACTGCAAGGAAGAGATAGGAGGGAATATTTTTTCAGATAAAACAAAAAGAAGATAAAAATTTGGAGGATTATTTAGACATATTTATTTTTGTCCATAAAAGAAGAGGTTATGAGTTAAATATATAAATAACCAAGACAATATTTCTTAAAGGACTTGATGATGAAACTAAGGAATCCCTCCATCTCATGGGAGGAGGTGATGTACACAAACTCTCTATGGCACAGATTACTAAGTTATGTAGAAGATACTCTAGAACAAGGGGAGGTCTTAGATGAAGGAAAACAAAAAATGCCTCAGTGCCTCAAAACTTATATGGGAAATGGCTAACATGAAAATAGACATCTTGTCACAATTAACTTCAACCATAGATGGGATAAAAGCAAATAATGATGTTGCAATAGAGCCTTTAGACATGTAATTTCATAGATGTAGGAAAATTCATCCTTTGAAAGAATGTCCTTTGGATATCACAAAAATATGTCGATCTATGATGTCCCCGACCGTGATACCAACCATTGTACTCTTCTACCTCAGCTAAAATAAATATTAAATGCCATAACTCAAGAAAATACAGAGGTAAAATTTGTGTAAAGATCAAATAACCAGTCTACTTATACTCTTAGACCTTCTTAGAACCCATGGATGATGTCATCGACCAATCGGAGACTCCTCCACCAACTCGGGGACAACTGATTGGACACGAGCAAACTGGATGGTTTAACCACATCCACCACCATGGATTCATCCATACAATCAATAAGGTTGAGCACCACTAGCCAATGCACGTCCATGGCCAAACCAAAAAGGGCACCCTAGTAGAATTCTAATTGGCTAAGGAGGTTTATACAAAAAAGATTTAATGCCTCCACAGAAAAAAATTACCAAAGCAAGGGAAATCAACACAAACTCAACTTCCATCCCACCTATCTCAAACCGCAAAAACCAAAAAAAAAACTTCAATTAATGAAAAAGGACATTGTGAGACAATGCAAGTAAATGTTATTAACAACTTGTAGCTAAGATCTCAAAAAATAGTGAATAATCCTCCTATAGTTATCACTGAAATACTTGAGGAAATTAAGAGGGTACCTAAGGAAAGTGAGGAAACTAGACATGTTCCATAAGCACGAGACACTAGGAATAACTAGGAGAAAGATAAGAATGTGCATGTAGCTCCTTTCCCAAAAAGATTAAAAGAAATATAGAATGAGGAAGAAACAACATTAGTTTAGGAGTTGAAAAATATGAACATTGAGGTCCCACTTCTAAGAGCAATAAGGGACATTCTTGAATTAAACTAGACCATTAGAAATCATTGTATAAAGACACCATGAAGGAAGAATAAATACCCAAAAATAGTCAAAGTAGAAGGAAATCTAGTTGACCTTGTAGCTGGAAAACTTCTCTCACCAAAATATGGGGATCCTAGAGTCCATTCATTACTATTTTTGTGAATGGTTAGTCAATATCTAACATTTTGGTGGACCTTGGTGCTATCATCACTTTCATAACAACATAATCATTTAATTTTTTTCCTTGACAATATTATAGCCAACCAATATCGTCCCGCAACTAGCAGATCAATCTATTGTTGCACCTGATGGAGTAATTGAGGATGTTATGGTCACATTTGAATCTTGGGAATATCCTTTAGATTTTATGGTCATACAACCTAAAGCTTAGAATTTAGGATACCCAGTCATCTTAGGAAAACCTTAGTTAGCTACTTTTGTTACATACATTGATTGTAGGTCAGGAAAAATGATTATTTTAAATGGGAAAAAAATAAAGAATATTTTCCTTTATCCTCTTGCTCAACCATATGTGGATGTTTGTGAACATGTGTGGGTAGAGTTTTGGATATAATAATAGCATGAGTTATTCTTATCTAGCCACCATATAATGTGAAAAACATATGGTAGAAATTGTTGATCCATACCCAATGTTTGATGAAGGTGATACTATAGGTACGAAACTAGAAATATGGCTATATAAACCCAAACTATGGCTACATAAATGACTATTTTGAACTCAGAAGAAAACAACACCTTGGTAAGTGACATTTTTGTTGAATATTATGAATATATATATATGGTTACCATTAAAATACAACCACGATTTTCATTTTCCTTTAGCCAAGGTTATATCCCTTGAAAACATGACTATTTTTCACATGTTACAACCTCATGCTTGTTCCTTGAACTCTTTGATTTCTGAAACAAAACTTTCCATTTTGAAAGACACTAAACAAGTAACTGTTGAGATAGGAAAAGAATTGACTATTGGTAACAATTTAGAAGACAACCAAGAGACTAGGGTCATTGATATTTTGAGGAATCATTTGAAATATTTTGCTTGGGATTATACTGACATGAAAGGGATTCATCCAATAATCTGCACTCATCATATTTACACTAAATATGTTAAGACAATCAAACATACATAATGTAGGATTAATCTAGCACTTAGAGACATTATCAAAAATGAAATAGAAAAACTATTGAGGGTAGGATTTATCTATCCAATATCTGATAGTTAGTGGGTATCACTGCTCGTTATAGTTCCCAAGAAAAATGGTAAGTGGAGAATCTATATAGATTATAGGGATCTTAATAAATCCACCAAGAAATATTAATTTCCCTTCCCTTAAACACCCGATTTTGGATAATTTGGTAGGTAAGAAATACTTCTCCTTCTTGGATGGGTTTAGTGGATATAACCAAATTAGTATAACACCTGTTGATCAAGATAAGACCACCTTCACTTATCCCTGGGGTACATTTACATACAAATTTCTACCATTTGGAATTTTTAACGCACCTGCCACCTTTCAGAGGGTAGTTTTGGCTATTTTTGTAGACCTCACCAATAACTATCTTGAAGTTTATATGGGCAATTTTTGTCCATGGGTCTATTTTTGAAGCATCTTTGGGTAATATTGAAATAGTGTTAACCATATGAGCAACACCAAATCTCCTTAATTCATGAAAAATGTTTGATAAAGGTTTATTAGGGAGTTATCTTGGGTCATCATATTTTTCTAAGGGTATCCAAGTTTATCCTAAAAAGATAGAAGTCATTACTAAATTTCCTACACCAAAAAATTAGTGATATCAAAAGTTTCCTTGGACATGTAGGATATTATAGACGGTTCATCAAATATTTTAGTAAGATTGTTGCACCCATGTTCTCTCTATTGGAAAAGGCTGTTTTTTAATGGTCTCCTCAATGTCAACAAGCTTTTGAAATTATAAAGGAGAAATTGACCACTACCCTAGTTTTGAGAGGACCCAATTGGGGGCATCCTTTTCATATTCACACTAATTCTTCTAATACAACAATGGGATTTATTATTACACATAAGGATGAGGAAGACAAAATGTATTCCATCTATTTCATTAGAAAAAATCTAACCTCTAAAGAGAGAAACTACATCACTACGGAAAAGGAGTTTCTAGTCATTGTTTACTCTCTGAACAAATTCAGACACTACATTAATGGATATAAAATATTTGTGTATATTGACCATTCAGCCATAAGATATTTGATGAAAAAACCAGTAGTAGGGGGAAGAATTATTAAGTGGTTACTTATTTTGCAAGAATTTAAGGTGACTATTATTGATAAGCCTAGAAAGTCCAATGTCATTTCTAACGTCCTTTTGAGATTGAATGTCTTAGAATAAGAGGAGGTAGTCCAAGATCACTTTTCAGATGAGCACTTGTTTGTAATATCAACACATCCTCCATGGTTTGTTGATCTTGCCAACTATCTAACTACAGGGAAGTTTCTAGCTTACTTTACTAGTAAAGAACCTGTCATCACCAATCCGGCACTATGATAATTCTTCACTGGGAACTCCTCGTGCTATGATTATTTACTAATGCATAGCCTTTAGTTTGGTGGATGTAATCTGGAAACAAAACAACAACATAACACAAGAATACCATCGATTATGATAAGACGGAATGATGAAAAATCTAAAATATCAAAATAAATTATAATATTAACATGAAATTGTTACAATCTCACCCATGAGGTACTTCAAGTGTTATTGACTTCACTTTCCTTTCACCAAGACTATGGGAGAAACTTTACAATTACACCTCTTAATGGCTTCTTCAACACACCTTTAAATTGATGGCTTCCTTTGCACACTTCCTACAATATTTCTCACTACTTCCTTCTATGCTAAATGAGGGGGGTGGCCTCTCTATTTATAGAACTTCCAGGCTTATCCATCTTATCTCTAAGATAGGATAATAAATCCACTCTAACGAATCATATTCCATACCTTAACTCTTATCTGTACATGTAAGCTTATCTTTTAAGATAAGATAAACCTTATCATTTTACATGGGTTCCACATTTTTAGACTTTTTACAAATAAAATACACAAAATATTTATGACCTCACTCCTTGTCCTTATTACCAATATAATATTTCTAATTCCTAATCATGTAGACCCTACTTCTCTAATTACCCAAACTTTGACATTTTAACATTACCGGACCACTTACGAAAAATATTTACTTTTTACAACATTCCTATTGTACTTTGACTATTACCATACTCCACATTATTGGTGGCACCATACTGACGGCACCGTTATCTTCTATCAGATGCTACTACTAATTATACTTAACAACATCCTATTCCTAATACATACATTAATGAAATAGAAATTACGGAGGAAAATTTCAAAGTGTCGACATCTTCCCCCTTCCTAGCTTCTACTCCGTCCTCGGAGTAGACTATTCTGGTGCTTGGAAAATATTCAACTTGTCGTGGTTGACCCATTTCGTAATGGGAGTGCCATCCAATTCCTCCAGTCGGTACGTACCATTTTCATGCACAACTGCTATTTTGTAGGGCCCCATCCATTTTGGAAGAAATTTTCTCTGTCTTCTTTTTTTTGTATTTGGAATCATATACTAGAACCAAGTCATTCACATGAAATGGAGACCAACGGATCTTTTGATCAAAGTATTCCTTCTGCTTCATTTTCTTCTTATGGCTTGTATCCTTTGCTATTTCCCTCATTTCCTCTAGCAAATGAAGATGTACCAACCTTTCATTTTTCATAACTCTCACAGTGGGAATATCAAACTCAATAGGAAGAACTGGATCAATGCCATAGGCCAATTGAAATGGGGAGTATCATGTTGCTGACTTTGATGTTGCCCTATATGCCCACAATGTTGCATGAATCCTTTTATCCCACTTATGTACCTGCAAGGCTACATCTTTTGCTAGAATTTGACACAACACAAAATTTGTTCGTTCCACCTGCCCATTTGTACTTGGCTTGTATGTTGTTGCCTTCCTGTACTTAATAGAAAATTTATTGACTAGGGCTTCTACTACCTCATTAATGAAGTGGCTTCCTTGATCTATTACAATTTCTAATGGACAACCAAATCTAGTGACAATGCGTTCATATATGAACCTTGCCACCTCATCCATGGAAGTTGTTTTCAATGGCCTAGCTTCAACCCACTTGGTTAAATAATCTGTGGCAACTACAATATACTTATTTTGGCGTGAGGTAGTTGGAAGTGGACCTATAATGTCTATTCCCCACTTTTCAAAGGGACCAAGTGGAAGAATAGGGCATAATGGAGCTGATGAAGTCTTACGGTTACCATGTGTTTGACAAATATCACATGTCTTACAATAATTATAACAATCTTTAAAAAGAGTGGGCCAGTGATAACCTGCATCCAAGATCCTTCTTACTGTAAGTTGTCCAGAGAAGTGCCCTCCACATGTACCATTGTGGAATTCTTCTAGCAGTTCCTTCCCTTGATCACGTCCAACTGCCCTCTTATACTGTCCATCAGGTCCTATTCGAAATAATACTCCATGTAGAATAGAATATGGATGACTGGCTTGAGTAATCTTTCTCTTAGTCTTTGCATTGGCACCATCAGGAAACTTGAATTCATTCAGATAATTCCAAATATCTATGTATTCACTAGGGATTATGTCAAGGGATAACAATGTTGCATCGGGGAAATCATCATCATCACAAGATGATCCTAAACCATCATAGGCTCGAGAGAGTGCATCTGCATTGACATGCTTCTTTCCTGACCTATCTATAATATCAAATTCAAATTCTTGTAGCAAAATTATCCATCTTGCTATCCTCCCTGATGGGTTAGGCTTATTTACAATATATTTTAGAGCCGATGATACATTACAAATAGAAATTTTTTCCCTAGCAAGTAATTTGTAAACTTCTTTACAAAGAAAATGATAGCGAGCCTCTTTTTCAGATTACTGGTATAATTTACCTCAAGACTTTGCTTATTTTGTCTGCTCCCAAAGTAAATTGGATGTTCATTCCCATTTTCATCCTTTTGGCTCAAAGTACTTCCTAGTGCTACATCTCGAGGCATCGGTGTACACAATGAATGGTTTGCTCAATCTGGATTCTTCAAAATAGGTGAAGACACCGGGGCTTCCTTGATTGTCCAAAAGCTTCATGCGCCTTATTTCTGGTTCATAAGTAACATCCTTCTTCAAGAATCTGGGTTAGTGGTCATGTGCAATCTTTGAGAAATTCTTGATGAACCTTCTATAGTAACCACATGGCCTAAAAATGATCTCAACTTACTTCTATTCATAGGAAATGGTAAATATTTGATTTTTGAAACTTTATCGGGATCGCACCAATACCATCTCTGGATACAACATGCCCTAACAAAACACCTTTAGAACATCCAAAGACACACTTTGTAGGGTTTAGTGAGACTTGTGCTTCATCTAACCTTTGAAATGCTATCTCCATCTGGTGCAGGTGGTCCAACTTACTCCCATAGATGCAAAAATCATCCAGAAATACTCTGATGAAGGTCCCAATGTAGGGTTCGAACACCCTATTCATCAAACACTGGAATGTTGCTGGAGAATTACACAACCCAAAAGGCATAACTCTATAAGCAAACGTTCCCCAAGGAGTGGTGAACGTGGTCTTCAGCTGATCTTTCTCTACTATACGAACTTAGTTGTAGCCACTATATCCATCAGCAAAACTATAGCACTCCTGGCCAGCTACTTCATCCAAGATCTGATCTGAAAATGGAAGAGGGTAATGATCCTTCTTTGTTGCCTTATTGAGCTTCTTGTAATCAACACAAATGCGTAGCTTCCCATTCTTTTTTATTGAGATCAAAATGGGAGAAACCCATTCTGAATTCTCCACAACAAATATGAATCCTGCATCAAGTAACTTATCTATTTCTTCTTTTACAGTCTTGGAAAAATTAAGATTCATTCTATATGGCATTTGCTTTATGGGCTTAGCACCATCTACCAGCTCAATATAATGTTCTACCCAACTTACTTGACGGAGTTCCTTGTAATCAAAAGTGAATATGTGTATGTACCTTCGAAAGAGCTGGAGGTAGGATTCCTTCTCACTCTCCATCACAACATCACCAATCTTTATTTGTTGGAGACGATCATCAACTTCTTCTTCAGATAATTTTATGGGGTCATGAGTTGGTGTGACTGGAAGGATATCCATGACTGAAACATCAACCTCACTTTCTTCATCTTCAGTGTCCACTTCACTAGAACTAGAGTAATCGAGAGGATGTCCAATCATCGGGTTCATCACTTGAATCGACGGGTTACGCCTTATGATGCCGAGGATCACGTTTATTTTCACCCTCTCTCTACCATGTCCAAGTGTCATGAAGCCTTCATTCTAGTAGTTTCTTGCATGAACTCTCCTTAGCCGTGGTCTTCCTAGCAACATTGGAGTACGTAAACAAAGATTATCATTTTTCATCACCTAAAAGTCTACCACACATACAACACCCATAACAGATATTGCCACATTTGAAACTACACCTTATGGTTTAGTTTTTCCTTTATTTAATGACCTTAACATAAGTGTTGAAGGGTGATCAATTTTAAACCCAACATATTCATTACCAGACTCGGTCATTACATTAACTGCAGCACCTCCATCAACTAAGACATCATGAATTGAAATACCATTACATAATACCTCAGCTTGTGGAGCATAGGGATTTGCCTCTGCCTCCAAAATAGGGACCTCAACCTCCTTCCTTTGTCGAGCATTGATTCCACTTCACAACTCCCGCCTCTTCTCAAAAGACATAGCCAAGAGTTGACCATATGTAATATTTGCAGGCCTTTTGGATAGATCTTCCAAGATGGAGTATGGTCCTTACCCCTGTGAAATCAGAAAATCCTGCACACCCAACTTTCTTCTCCTATGTTTCTTACTAGTTTCTCCTTTCATCTTCTTAGGATCATTTCCATCTTGATTATCTTTTTCTTTCTTTCTTTTTGTTACAAACACATCTACTTCATTATTTTTGCTCTTATCTACTACATCAAAAGAATTCATAGGTGCTTTTCCTTTATCATTATCTCCTTTACCAGATGTAGAAGCTCTATCTAGACAATTATACTTATAATGACCCTTTTTATAACAACCATAACATACAACTTCAGAAATATTTCTTTTTGGACCTCTATCTCCTCCCTGAGAACTAAATTCTTTTCCTTGAAGAAGATTAATAGTTAACTAACCCATCTTTTTGAGCAGATCTTCATACTCAGTAGATGTACTAGGAGAAATATTTGTGCTCACTGGGAGTGGTTGTGGATTCTGGACCAAAGGTGCTGGTGTAGGCTCTACTTTAGCAACAATTTCTTTGGGCTCCTCTTCCATGCTTTCTTCTTGCCTTCTTACAATCTCCTTTGCTTGTTCAATGTGTAGTCAGGCGGTCATACTTCACTTGTTGTCGATTTCGGCTTCATCCCAAGAATGAAGTGCTTACATAGGGATTATCCATGCCATTCATCAACCCATCCGCTAATCCTTCCTTCCGATCTGGGCATCGAGCTTCCTCCTTAGCTCTAGAACACGAGCATGATAATCTCTTATCTTCTCCTTCTCTCCTTAGGATAGCTTTGTGATCTGGATCATGAGATCTCGTATATTTTGTTGTTCACCAAATTCTTCAAGAAAACTTTCGGTTAATAAATCCCATGGATTTTTCACATTATCACCTAGTGTTTCAAACCACCTAAGTGCTGAACCATCCAAAAAGGTAGGAAAAAATTCAGTCCATTATTCCCTTCTTATAAGGCCATTACAAATACAAGATCATTTAAACTCTTGAATGAAAGAAGAAGCATCTTCATTAGATTGAAAAAAAACAGGAATCTTTCCCATTTTCAAAAGTAACCACCGTGAAATACCAACCCACAAGTACAATCAACAAGACTTATGTGCACAAATAATTGGAATCACTATACTAGAAAGTGACTTTACACCTTTCTATAGTAAAATAGAAATGACCACGGTAAACTATGGTAAAACTTGACTTACTGCGGTAAAAACTGACTTTACTGTGGTAAACACTATTCATGAGTAAAAAGTGAAGTTACTGCGGTAAATACTATTCACGGTAAAAAGTGACTTTACTGTGATAAATACTATTCACAGAAAAAATGACTTTATCATGGTAACTACTATTCATGGTAAAAATGACTTTACCATGGTAACTACTATGCATAGTAAAAATAAGGTTACCCTCCAATTGATTTTTGACTAAGTGGGAATATCTCTCCAGAAAATCCACCAACGAGGAATGGTCCCGGCAACGGAACCAAAATGTCATCACCAATTCGGCACTATGATAATTCTTCACCGGGAACTCCTCGTGCTATGATTATTTACTAATGCACAGCCTTTAGTTTGGTGGATGTAATCTGGAAGCAAAACAACAACATAACACAAGAATACCATCGACTATGATAAGACGGAATGATGACAAATCTGAAATATCAAAGTAAATTATAATATTAACATGAAATTGTTACAATCTCACCCATGAGGTACTTCAAGTGTTATTGACTTCACTTTCCTTTCACCAAGACTATAGGAGAAACTTTACAATTACACCTCTTAATGGCTTCTTCAACACACCTTAAACCGATGGCTTCTTTTGCACACTTCCTACAATATTTCTCACTACTTCCTTCTATGCTAAATGAGGGGGGTGGCCTCTCTATTTATAGAACTTCTAGGCTTATCCATATTATCTCTAAGATAGGATAAGAAATCCACTCTGACGAATCATATTCCATACCTTAACTCTTATCTGTACATGTAAGCTTATCTTTTAAGATAAGATAAACCTTATCATTTTACATGGGTTCCACATTTTTAGACTTTTTACAAATAAAATACACAAAATATTTATGACCTCGCTCCTTATCCTTATTACTAATATAATATTTCTAATTCCTAATCATGTAGACCCTACTTCTCTAATTACCCAAACTTTGACATTTTAACATTACCGGACCACTTACAAATATTTACTTTTTACAACATTCCTATTATACTTTGATCATTTACCGTACTCCACATTATTGGCGGTACTGCATCGACGGTGCCGTTATCTTATATCAGATGCTACTACTAATTATACTTAACAACATCCTATTCCTAATACATACATTAATGAAATAGAAATTACGGAGGAAAATTTTAGTGTCGATGGAACGTAAAATATTAGTCGAAAATAGTGCTACATATAAATGGTGCAATGTAATTTTGTTTAAATGTTTCCCTGACATGATTGTTCATAGGTGTGTTCAAGAAGATGAAGTGTATGACATACTGAGAGCTTATCATGATGAAATTAGAGGAGGAAAATACTTAGTCAAAAGGATAATTCACAAGGTCCTTAGAGTTGGGTAGTATTGGCCCTCTCTCAAAAAATATGTCAATAAATATGTATGGAAATGTGATGAATGTTAAAAATGGGTAAGCGTACATTATCTCACTGAAATGCCCTCAATCCTTAGTTGGTCTTAGGGCCATTTGATTTCATTGGGCCTTTCGACCCCTCATCCTATGGGAAAGAGTACTGTTGGTGTGCACTATGTTACAAAATGGGCCAAGGATTAAGCACCGACATCAACCATTGAGGATGTTGCTTCTAAATTTTTGTACAATAGGATTATGTTCAGATTCGAGCTCCTAGAGCCATTGTATTAGATCAAGGACCTCATTTTGTGTCCAACATGATTGAATCGTCCCTAAAGATCTACCAAAGCAAACATAGGAAATCATCACCATACCACCCCAATCCAATGGGTAGGTGGAGGTCACAAATAGATAATTGGAAAACATTTTGACTAAGTTTGTTAATGCAGATAGGAAAAATTGGGTGCCAAGACTACCTAAATCTGTTTGGGCATACAATACCACCTAGAAAACCACCAGTAGTTTTTCCCCATATAAACTGGTATACGGGAACAAGTCATTGCTCCATGTGGAATTTGAGTTACAAACATGGAGAACAACAATGAATATTGGCATTGAGCTAGATGAAGCTTAATGTGAGAGAGTGGTGCAGTTGAATGAACTTGATGAAATACAGATGGACGCACAACAAAAGCTGAAATCCTTCAACATCAGAGAAAATCCTGGGATGACACTCATATCAAGAATAGAAATTTCAACGAAGGAGATTGGGTCTTACTTGTTTGACTCAAATTATCACCAATTCAAGGGAAAATTGAGAACCAAAATGGTTGGTACCCTATCAAATTGTGAAGGTTTATGATAATAGATCCGTGATATTGTTGACAATTAATGGTGATAGGAGAGCCTTATTGGTGAACGGCCATAGATCGAGGATTTATCAACAACCCCAGCATAAGGAAACTTTCACTAAGGACATGTTATTGTGTAAAGAATTTGATTCAGTGGAAGACTCTAGATATTCCCACCATGAGTATTTTATTTAGAAAATTCAAATAAAGGGATAAGATCATAGTTTTGATACTCTTCCCTCTATATCATAAAAATACAAAAATATTTTTGTTTCATGCATTCAATAAAGGTTAGATATTTCAATTACTAGAATTTGAATTAATCACAATTAATCTTCAAATATAGGAGGTGGAGTGCCAATGGTCTAGTAGAAAGTTGAGCTGGCAAGGTGAAGTGTACTCATCCCTTGCTACTAATATTTTTTTTTATAACTCCCGCATTTATTTAATACAAAAAAATCAAAATCCCATTCCCACTGCATTTATTAAGGATGTGAAATCAAATCTCATGGAGTAAAGTAGGGAACAAGGAGTAATAATGGAGGAGTAAGCAATATGTGTCACCTTTCTCTGAGAAGGACAAGTGACATGAGCATTCATGATGATAGGATGGGAACCGTGTGGAGAATTGAAATCTTTCCATCCCAATTAAGTAACATCAATATTTTTCACTACCATTTTTATGATGAATCAATGCCATTATAAAATCAAAATATAGTTTAAAATTCCGCTCATCGATATTTCATGCAATTTCTCTGTTTCTCTCACATAGACCTTTGCCATTTTTACGTAACTCTACTCGGACGATCCCGAGCTATGGGGAAAAAGAATAAATCAGAACTAGAGACTATGGAGCCTCTCCTACAAAACGTTGTCATCTCCCAAGTCTTCCATAATGTAGGTTGGTTGGAATTTATTTGTAAATTTGAGGGTTTTTATGAAGATTTAGTTTATGAATTTATGTTGAACTTTAAGGAAACATGCTCTTGAATATCAAGCAAGATAATTGAAATAGATGACTACATTATTGCTACAATATTCGTCCTTATATATTTTAGTATTAATGTCGTAACTAACTCCCCACTTAAGGATTTTATATCCCTATTTCATGATGAAGGGAAGATCTTCCCAAAATAATACTCAATCCCAATGGAATTCAAAAAGGTATTAAGAGGGAGAGTTTTTTGAGTCATTAGAAGGAAATTGCTACTTGTGTGAACAGGTATTTTATTTGTGATGGGAAACCATTGGTGCTAGGGGTGACACATTGAAAATTCTCACTCATTTAAAGAAGGTTTAGACAAAAATTGAGATTAAGGTTAATCTTATAGAGTACCTTGCAGAGGCTATCATGAAGGTGATTCGAAATATAAAAATGGAGGTGGTAAAGCTTCCCTAAAAACCCAAGGCTTATCGAGTTAACTTGTACACATCAAGATTTTTCTAGACCCAAGAGGAAGGTAGAGAAGACAAATGTGGGTGAGAGTTCTAAAAAGAAGAAAATCAAAAGGGATCTTACACTAGTTTCTTCAAAACTGCCTTCTGATTCTCAAGATAAGCTTTAATCAACTCCTCATCCTTCCAGTGTGGTTATAGAAGAATCTACAAGTGAGGATGATTAGCCCTCTATGCCTCAATATTACAAGGAAAATATTACCCTACAATCCCCTCACATTATTTCATTAAGACCTAAGGTCTTTTACATTAAGGAAACTGAAATTTATCGGCATGCATTGTCTAGTAAGGGTTCAACCCCAATTTTGGAAGATATTGTCAAATATGGTGCTTTTTCTGATCCTGGTGAAAAAATTAGAGATGAGGAGTTTAAGAAAACCATTCCTGAATAAAATTTCCATGATAATGATATGAGGGACATTGTTGAAGCTTCGGAAACTATTTTTGCGGCTTCAAAAATACATGTAGCACCATAAACCCAAAATAGAGCTACAAAAACTACTGCAAAGGAGATTGGTCTTCTAGATTCACATGAAGATGAAGTCCTAAAGTAGGATTAGGATTAAATTTCCACTTAGAGGGATAAATTTAAAGGTATGGAAGAAACCCAACTATCTATGCAAAATGAATCACTGTATTGTCTTAAAAGTAGAAGTTGATAGTTTAAAGAGGCAAAGGAATATTGGTTTGCAAGCATGGAATGATTTTTCCTCTCATTGTGACCAACTGTCTCTTAGAAATAAATATTTGTTCCAAGAAAATAAGAAACTTAAATAAGAGGTTGAGTTAGGTTCAAATGCTAAGAAGAAATTGGAATCAATTGTTTAATATGTTTGTCCTCTGGCTTGCAAACTTCTAGCTTATAGGAATCCCTCTTCATTTTACAATTTTTTTCTTCAGGAATAGTTTTATGCATGTAAATTACAAAGGATATGATGTGAAAATCCCCATGAGGATCCAGATGGTAAAACAATTTTTTTAATAAATTTATCAAAGGAGTACTCCAGAAATACAGAATTTGTTATGTGAATTCTACCTTCACAACATATTGGTTTCCAATGTCCCTTATTTCTTTATCAATTTGTCTATGGAGGAGTTCTAATTGAAATCTTTTCAATAATTTGTCAGGAACCTGATTGTGTGTGGTCAACAAAAGGATATTTTTAATCAAGAAACCTAAACTATTGGTTTCTATATTAGGCCTAACCACCATAATGATGTCTCCATGAAAAAGGATTTCATGTCCCTATATTATCAAGCTAGAATTCAAAATAATACTTTAGAAATATTAGCCAAATGTGTTCAAGAATTTTAGATTGATTGCCAAATTTTTTTTGGTGAAGCTCTTAAAACTTGTGATAGGAGGTGACATAATCTAATTTTTCCATTGAAAATAAGGGAAGTCATTTCCCCTCAAAACCTTCGTTGGAGTATGTGACAAGGGGATACTATTATAGCAATCATTTGGTAACTGGCAGAAAAGGGTGCAATAAAATACAATAATGAATGGGTTAGTATGCAATTAAGACCTCCACTTATCCTCGATCCTATGACCACTTGGAAGAATAATATTTCCCAATCTCATGATAGTTTCAAATAATGGGAAGACATTATCTTGGAAACCCAAGGGTGCAAAGGAACAAAGAAGCAAGATATGTAGACCAGTTATAGAAGTATGGCATGGCCAAAAACTTAAGAAAAGAGTAGTTCATAGATATTTTACATGAGGAAATGAAAAATGTGAAGTGCAAGGAAATGATGAGAGCATAAATTTACTTATTATATCCTCACTATAGCTATAGATTTTTCTCCTAAATACGTTAATTAATGTGTGGGGATGTTATAGATAGTTATATCCAAAGTAAGATTGATGTGCTTCTCCTTATCTTGTTTCATGTGAACTAATGATCATAGGAATTCCCACTAACTTCCTTTATGAGTGATGTGATGACATGTGCAGGTTGGTAAAGCACATTTTCTGCCATATTTGATCAAGTCACGATCAAGGAGACTTATTTTTTGCCACTATGCCATTTTGAAGGATTTTCTCAAAACAACCTACAAATGAGAAACTTGTTTTTAGCTATATTATAGGATGTCATTGAGACTTCATGATGTTATTACTTTAAAAAAATTCCTATAATTTTGGCACGTTAAGTAACCGATTGTGTTTATAAGAAACCTCCTTGAAATTGTTTCATAGTTAGTAGTTTTTAATATAGTTTTATATATCAGTTGATAGTTATTTTCAGTCTTATGATGGAGTATGTTTTGAACTCATTTGGATCAATATAATCTATGTTTTTTTGAGTATCTATTGGTGTTAAGTACCTCAATCCCAAAGGAGAGAAAGGGCCCACTCAACTAAGGAGATTAGAGGATTGGTTTTCATGTATAATCTTTATTCTTGATAAGTTAAAGTTTCAGTATCTTGATTTGAATGATTATTTGAATGCAGTATTATATTTCCATGCTTTAGTATATTTCCTTACTATCATTTCTTTTGTGTGAGAATTTCAATTCAATTAAGTATTTCCTTTTGAAAGCATTTTATTACAACAATGTTTTAGTAGATTAAATGCATTTCCTGAATTTTTCTTTCATTTTAGTAGCTTAGAACTATATTTACTTTCCATAGTATAGAGAGAAACAAGAGAAAAATACCAATTGAAACCTCCAAAAAGAGAGAACCACCCTAGAATTGAGTTATATATTCCTTGTCTACATACAACCTTGGACATATCCCTGGTTCATAATGACATCAATGTTTAAACAAGTTGATTAAATGATTGGAAGTTACAACAAACCATCTCATAGAATGTTCAATATCCATATGTAATAAAATAGGTTATGTCGAGTAACACTTGTCAATATTTTTCACAAATAGAACCACGGAAAATATTTGGTTAAGCATCCATAACACTAAAAATTATCTTTTTCTTCTTGAGTCATGTGAGATTCATCTTCCACCATTAACTTGCATAGTCCATTTCCTCTTACCAAATTTGAAGGTCTGATTTCTAAATCATATTCTTGAATTTTTGACACCCAATTTCCTCTTTTGGATCCAAGGTCTTTTTGTGTCAAAATGGACTTGATTTTTGACATGGGGACCATCACAATAGTATGAGAATCTAAGATGTAGAATCTGAAATTTTTCACTTGAATATGCATGCTTTTCCATCTGTGAATAGTTAAGCTCATGATATTTCAATGGTGAGCTCATGAAATAAATTGGTGATTCAATATCTTCATCATTATTTTACACTAGGATAAAATACACCATATGTTCGTAGGAATAACAATACATGTTGAAGCCTTTTTAAATTTGGCGTTGCTAAAGTGGGAACTTTAGCAATGGCTTCTTTGATGTTATCAAAATATTGTTTACCTTCTTGACTCCAATAAAATGAATCCTTTGGCTTCATCATATCATTGATATATTGGCAAGTCTTATAAAGTCAAGAAAACATATTCGAGAAAATTCCCTTTTCCAAATAAGGAATGCAAACTAGCCTTACTTGAGGGTAGGGCCAATTTCATGATAGCATAAACCCTTTTGGATCAATAATAGTTCCTTATTTATTCACAATATGACCTAAAATCTTTCCTTCCATTACCCCAAATATACATTTCTTTAGATTCAAGATATGTTTTGTTCATGACACCTCAATAGCACTTTCTCCAAGTGGATTATATGACTACCTCTATGCTTTGAATACACATTAAAATCATCAATGTATACCATAATGCACTTCCCTTTGAGATATTTGAAGGATAGATCCATGGACCTTTAGAAAGTGGCTCCCACATTTATTAAGTCGAAGGGAATTTGACTATAAGAAAAAATGCCCTAAGGGGTGGTGATTGTTGTTTAGAATTGATCTTCTTATGATACCTGCACTTGATTGTATCTAGAGAAACCATAAAGCATGGACATAATTTATGATCTTGTGACCTCTAGAATAATTTGATCCATTACTGGTAATGGGCAATTATCTTTGAGATATGCTTGATTTATATTCCAAAAATATGCATAGATCCTTATTTCTCCATTCTTCTTCCACATAGTCACAATGTTTTCTACCCAAGTGGAGTGGTAAGTCAGGACAATGATCCTTGAATTGATAAATTTATCCACTTCCTCCATGATATTTCCCATAATCTTGGAATTATATTGTCTTTGTTTTTTCTGAAAAGGATTATAATTCATCTAGAGTGAAATATGGTGCTTCATAGTGTCGGGATTGTATGTCTTGACCTCATCATATCAATAGGCCAAAAAAATTGAATATTTCTTCAACATAATTGCAAAGATTATTTATCTTCCAAAGAACAACACTTTCCAATATTGACAAGTCTAGGCTTCTCATGTGTCCCAATGTTCACTTGATCAAACTCAACTACATTCTTGGGATGACCTTTTACTTTACTTTGAATGAACCTATCATGCTTATCAAAAAAATAACCAAAGAAATAATACCTCTAGGGAATTTTTACCTTTCAATTTGATGACTCCCTCATTATCAACCCCTTTGATTCCTTCTTCAGAGGTGCATTCTCTAGGACCATTGTAACTTCCTAACAATAGATATTCTGAAAATTATTACTTATTTTGCAAGAAGGATAATAGATTACCATCATTCTTAAAAACTTGCCAATTCTTAGGGTTGTTAGGTATACTATGCCGGAACACCATTTCAACTGATTTTTTTTTAGATTTGAAATCTAGATGTGGAATCATCAATGATGAAGACATAAATAGTGAATAAACGCTTGAATTTTGATCTTGAGGAGCTAATTTCATGGAGAAATCATCAAAATATTCAATACAGTCCAATATTCTATTTCTATATTTTTTGAGCCTCGAGTTATTTACTTGGAATTGATTACAGACCTATTTGAAAATTATCTCTACATCACCTTAGACAACCAACCCCTTGATGTTGGAAATTGTGTCTAAGTGTTGTCATTGATGTCAAATTCCATTGATGTAAAAGGGTTTCATTATGTCATGGGAGTATCCATGAGATGATATTCAGTTCAAACATGAAGATTGATTGGTAGTGCCTAGTTTTGGAGAAGTTGTTATAGTGTTTAGGCATGGTTTCAAGAATATTTCAAGAATGGATGGTCATGGGATGAGTTCTAAAGTTTTTCATGAGGTCATAAATTGTCTTAGAGGTGTGTTATAAGTTTCCAAGAGTCTCGCATTGAGTCATCATGGTCATTTCATGAAGATTCATGGTGTGAAGTGGTCATTCTAGGCATATTCCTAGACCTAGAGCATGTGGTTTGGTATGGTGGTATGATTTTGGAGAAAATAATTCATGGTAAAGTATGGAATCAGTATTTTTACACTGTATAAGAAGTTTACAAGTCTTATCAGGTTAGTTTTCAGAGGTATAGTGCATGTATGAGGTCATTGTGAAGTATGTTATTGAAGAGTAAACAGAATAACAAAAGGAATTATTAATGTATGGAGTTTTTAGGCATATTTTTATCATGAATTGTAGTTTCAATACATATATGAGTTATTCATGGTGCTTTAGTCCAAATTTAAGGTTAAAATGTTGAAGAAAACTTAAGTTATGATGTTTTTAGTAAAGTTGGTCTTTGTAGAAGCAAAATATAGCTTGAATTGGAAACTTCAGATGCTCAAATAATTTCACACACTGCATGGGACCCAAAGGTTTTGAGAATGGTTTTTCCATTTATATATTACAATTTTTTAAAAATATTGAGGAATTTTCATCGTCGAACTTTTATGAACGATTGTTAAGAAGATAAAATACTTTAAAACCCTAGTTAAACCATCATAGTAGAGTGACTTGGAAAATATGAATGGTTTTGTATTATAATGAACTCATAAAGATAAATTTATGTATCAAGGTTTTATAGTATTCCTCTAGACTCATTTTTGTGGTGGTTTGGTGTTTTAGCTATTTTGGGAAGAGAGAAAATCCTACTTTTACAAGTTTTTGTATTTTTGGGGATGAGATGGAACCTTCAGGATGAAAACCAAACTATTCCAAAATCCTTGGGATATTTTCTAGACATCAATGAAAATTTATATATAGATATATTTCTTAGAGAAAATACAAGTTATAGGTGCTCAAAGTCAGCCTACCAATTTTTTCCTTAAGGGCTAAAATGTTAGTCTCTTGGTTTGAGTTGTGTTTGATCATTTTCTTGTTATTGATGCATCTAATGGTCATGGATAGTTTATTGACACCTATTATTTTTTTTTAAGATCTTGGTTTGACATGGTGAAGTGATTTTCAGTTGAATACCTAATGGCCTAGTAAGCCCTAGTTGGTTTGCTCAAGAAGGTGACTGAAATAGGAGTGTTGGGTAAGATTAATCCACATGAGCTATGTATATTAGTACTTTTACATGTTGGTAAAATTTTCATTGATATGTTATAGGTGGTGGTTGTTCTTGAAAATGAATTTGGATTTTTTGGAACAAATTTTCTCTCAATATTGATTCTTGAGTCTTAGAAGCTAGAATGATTAGTTTGAGATATTGGCTTGGTTGGAGGATTTCCACTATGATTTGGAAGATAAAGTTAGTTTTTCTATAAAGTAGACTCAGAGATATTCTTAATGGTATATTACTTAAATCAAGATGATCATTTCATCTATGTGAAATCATATTTTTTTAGGACTGAAATTCTAGACATTGATGTTTTCTTGTTTCTTGGCATACTTCATGATGTTTGGAGCTAATGCATAGGTCATTGGGATTGATAAAGGTTTTCGGAGTAATTTTTCATTCTACATGATTATTATGGATCCATGATTTTTTTTTGAAGACCTTGGAGGTGCTTGAGCATTCGTTAGAGCTTGGAATGCTTGTGTTGAACTTACTTGTGCATCTTGGAGCTTGTTGGAGATGTATTAACCCTGCAGATCTAATTGGGTAATTTGAGTTGATTTATATGATTTTATTATTATTATTTTGAGTTGGAATGACCAAGATACCTTTTCATGGCTGACCTATGGATGTTTTAGAGTTAGTAACTTGTATATAAGCTAGTGTGATGGTTCATTTTGAACTAGTTGTTAGAGTTATGTAAGAGAGGAAAAGTGTGACCTAAATTAATTTGAAGAGGGGTGTGGAGGGGTTATTGAAAAATAATAGAATACATATGAATACCAAATAAAGTTGTAGAATTAGTGATGTAATGCAAATGGACCTAATCAGCGCATGAGAGGATAGATTTGAGTGAGTTGAAGGAGAGAGAAGTTTGAAGATGGTTTCATGTGTTTTTGTGCTGAATTTGCATCACAATCAGTTGTGTGAGCATATTATTATATGTTATCACTCATTTATAAAATCTCTTATGATGATTAATATTCATAGGAGTCCTTTTTTTTTAGTACTATCAACAAATATTTAAGGGTTGGTGCTCCTTGTGGGGTTAGTGCTTCACGACACAAATCTTACAAGATGTGTAATATTCTTTCAAGTCCTTGCTTTGTGTAATATAAGATAAAGTTTCAATGGGTTTTATTCCCATTGATATTTTCCCACTTATATCTGGTGTCATGTGTTCTCTCTTTTGATTCTTGCACTTGTGATTGTTTAATACACACCTAATAAGCTCATATGGTTCATGGATGATTAGATGAATGGTTTGAATGATGCATGTATGTTTTGGAAAATGAAATGAAATTTTGTTAGGACTGATTCACCCCCTCTTAGTCCATTACACTTCTAATAATTGGTATCAGAGATGATCCTTGTGAAGAAATTTTGACAACTTAAAGGAGGTCCTCTTAAAGCACAAGTATGGTAAATAATGGCTCAAGTTCAAGTCAATCCTCTTGTTAGGATGAATTTTTTAAACCATTAGAGTTTTACATTTGGAAGAATGTTCTTAGTTTTTTCACTCCCATTTCTAAGATTCCACCTGAATTAGCTAACGAGAAGCCTCATGAATGAGACAAAGCATGTTCATATGATGATCTTGAAGCATTTTTCTCTCGAAGCGATGATGAAGAAGTCAAAAATGATCTAGAAACTGATCTTGAGAATGTTCCTGATACTTTTGGTCCTAAATAAGATGGAAAATATGTTGATAATGACCAAAAATAAATGTTTGAGGTTTTTATGGATATGATTGATCCCATAGGTGCTAATGTGTGTCATGAAACCCTTATCCCGAACATTAGCTACAAAGAAACCAAAAGGATAATCGAACCTATGTTGACCGAATGTCACTATCAAATTAGCATGCTTTTGAGAGGATGAGTATAAGAATATAGATATAGGGTTTAAGGTTCAATGCTTCATTCTGAAAGTCAAGATTGGCATGGTTTTCTCATCAAAGCATCAAGTTATAATTTTTTCATCTCTACAAGTAAGGTATAGAATTTTAGCCTATGAATATATATTCTTACTCAAACTTTGAGATCGTAGAATTTTTGACAGGTGGAAGAAGGATAAGTGATTTCCAAGGCAATGAAAAAGAGAAAAGGGTATGTTCTCATGTTTTCATGTACATAAAAGTTTTCTTGAAGGTTTAAAAGAGGTCTTAGGTGGTTTCATTTCAACAAGAAGGTTGAATACTATTATGGAAGATGGTCTGAGTGAATGATATTTTAAATTATGTATAAATGTCAAGATGGTGTAGTTTAGTTTAGGATGATTGGATTCTATTGTGGAAAGGTACACAAATGATCCAATTCTTGCAAAATATAGGTACATGAACTTTAATATGAGCGTAGTTAATCTCATAAGAGTTCGGATAGTCTATTCGCATGATGCTCAAGGTTCCTTGGAGCATGAAAAGGTATGAAAGTGTATTGATATGTGATGTTAGAGAAATAATTGAAGGTCCCTTATTTCATTTATCCATCTAAGGTCTAGTATGTTGATGTGTGCTTCAAATTATGGTTTACCTTACATGGTATGTACTTGTCTCATGTATGAATGGTGTTCCTAAATGTCTATGTTAGTCTATTAAAGTTGTGTGAAGTCATTCATTTAGTCTGATAAATAAGTTATGAAGGAGTAAAAAGATGTTACTATGTCTATTATCATCATGAGAAGCATGAAAAGGTCAGTGTTAGTTAAGTCTCAAGAACTTTTGTGCCTTGGGTCAATGTTTTAATGTAAAGTTGTTTTGAAGTTGTGTTTTTGAGTCTTTAAAATTATTGCAAATAAATATTGGGTATGATCTTGATCTGAGTATGAATTCACGATGATATAAAACTAAAATATGAAGCATGTCCTTGTATGTGACAAGAATTTTGTGCTCTGTAGTCTTGTGCTTACGTGTAAGGGTTCTTAAATGTTGTCAACAATTCCTTTGATTAAAACTCAATGTCTAATTTCTCATGGATATTTCAAGTAGCTATGAAGTATTAATGAGGAATGGTTGTGTCACTATAAGGTCTAAAAACTCTAAAAATTATTTTTAAGTGCATTTTCCATGAAGGGTCCTAATTTATCCTTAATTGGAGGAGCTCTAATGTTTACACATTTAGGTGTCCATGGTCCGAGTTAGTATTAAAGGTATAATTATTCAAAGATAAGTTTCTCATACCAAGAGGAGTTTTTTTGACATAAATACTATCTTGTATTGATAGGAAATTTAAGGGGTTTGTGTTGTATTGTCGAACATTTAGATGCCATCAAAATTATGAATGTACAAATTTTTGAGTGTGCATTTAAGTTGCAAGGTAAAACCAATACATGTTAAGGAATATGATATGGTGGAATGAATTTATATTGATTTCTTAGATGTATGTATGTTCTTAAGGTCTGATGAAGATGTCACCTTTCCATCATGATAATCTTGGTGCTCCTTAAGGACTCTTGGAGGTATGTAAAATCTTGAATTGTCTACAAGTATTATGATAAATGTTACCAGTCATGTTTTTTTCCTTGTTGATTAAAGTGGTCTTAGTAAGAAGGCTATATTCAAGGATGAAGGAATGATGGTACCTTGAGTTTGTTACTCCAATAAGAAAAGGTTATTTATGAAATGATACTACAAGGGAATGGTCTTTTCATAAATCATGAAGTCTTGATTTGGTGAAGATGGTTTTAGTAAGTGTGCATGACAAAATAAGTAAAAATTTTCTTGATATGGAAAGTGATGACTATCCCAGGAGGAGATGATGTGGTTTCAAGTTCTTTATTCAAGTTTTTCAAGTCTCTTTCATTGAAAGACATCAAAAGATAAAGTTACATCTAGAAGGATGTAGAGAGATCTATATCAGCTTTACATTTTAAGGTAAGAAGAAGATGCATGATGGTCTAAGATGATTTTTGTAGGAGTATCTAGTTTATTCATTCATCTTGGAGGTGGGAAATTAGTTGATAGGTCTTTACATAGTATGGTTTTCATGTCACTTTTTAGTAGTAGGGTACTCTGTATTAGAATCAAATGTTTGGCCCAAAGGTTGAAAATGCATCATCCATTGTTGATCAAAGATGAAAACTTATCATCATGTTCTCTAGAAGAGTTTTGAAATTTAAGAAGGTTACAAAAGTTGTGTGAAGACAAGAATGGTGTGAAATGATCTAAGTAGGACTTCATCATAATGTACTTAGTTCTAGTTATTACTTGATGAAGATAAATTGAAGACAAGGCTAAGGTATGATATGAGATTGTGTTCATGTAAGGTGCTCTAGAGACCGAGGGAGAGTAACTTCAAATTTCTCGAGCCATGATTAAAGTGAGTTATGTTTTTCAAGTTAAGGACTTGTAGGGTTGATCATTTGCAACATAATAAGGTACAATAATGTTATAAGAAGGATGACATTGGCATGATCTCACTCAAATATGTTTGAATCTTGATTAGAATCTTAGACTCATGTTATGAGGTATATCATTAGTATGAAGGGTAGTTTTTAGAGATACCATACAAGTCCAAGGTCGATGATATTTTTCTCCCTAAGGTTGAATCCATCAAGGTTATATCCTTGAATTTGAATTGCAAAAGGTGTGACAGCTGGAGATTAGAATCAAAGTACTACGAGTTCTTATGATTTTGTGTGTACATTCATGGTAGAAAAATGTATTCTTGTG
This sequence comes from Taxus wallichiana var. yunnanensis, assembly GCA_018340775.1. NCBI lineage: Eukaryota > Viridiplantae > Streptophyta > Pinopsida > Cupressales > Taxaceae > Taxus > Taxus wallichiana. The sequence continues at coordinate 907,639,222 of CM031234.1, read as the reverse complement.
TCCTTGACGGTTAAATAATTCCATTCTTGTGCAAAGGAGTACGTGAGTCGAGGAAATATGTGTCTTGATTCATATTTCAAGTCATTAAGATGGTCTTGTGTGTTGAATATGCCCTTAGTTTATGCTCTTAAGAGAGGAAATGGTGAGTTACAAGTCTATGATCGATCCTTGAAGAAAAATTTATTTTTGATCATCTAGAAGGTGTTAAGGGAAAAAAGAAGAGACTGTGAGGTACATTTTTATTGAGAACAAGATGATAGATTAAAAGAGTTAGGAGTAATGATCATAAGGTAGTAAACACTAAAGAAATTGTTTAGGATTGTGAAACTCATGATGAATCATCTTCATGGCATGTGGTTAAGGTATGATCCCTAATTTTTTTCTTAGATAGTTATAGGAGGATGGTATGATCACAATGGGACTCATAATTTTGTGATTCATATGTTTTATTTTATTCTATTTCATTGATAAGTTTCTCATTATTAGACTGAAAGTGTGGTTTAGGGCTCATGGCTCTAAAAGTTACAAATATGGTGTCAAAGGAAGAGTTTGTGGATTTAGCATGCTAGAGACCTAGAAGAAGTTACAAAACAAATATGAAGACAAAATTTGGAGAGTATACACTTAGGGGGAGCTATGTGATAGATAATATTCAGGTACATAGATCTTTAGAACTATTGTAGAAGATAAGAAAGAGAAAGTACAGTCCAAGGGGGAGCTAGTCAAGCAAGGAAGTTTGTCTTGTGCATTGTTTCAATTATGTCTTGTATTATGTTGTCATTTTTCACATTGAGTAATCATTCTCTCCTTTTCATAGATTTAAAGGGGGAGAGTAGAATCAGAAACATGAAAAAAATGGCATGTAGGTGTTTGGTATTTTTCATTGTTATCAATGTTTCTGAAGGTGGTTGTCATCAATGACAAAAGGGTAAATTATTGGCCATTTTTTCTGAGTGTTTTCATTTATGTCAAATTCCATTGATGGAAAAGTGTGTCATGATGTCATGAGAGTCTCCATGAGGTGTTAGTAAAGGTCAAACATGAAGGTTGATTTGTAGTGCCTAGTTTTGGTGAATGTTTTATAGTGTCTAGGCATGGATGGTCATGGGATTAGTTACAAAGGTTTTCATGAGGTCATACATGGTCTTAGAGTTGTGTTACAATTTTCCAAGATTCTTCCTTGAGTCATCATAATCAGTTCATGGTGTGACCTAGGAGTCATGGCCGACCTAGGGGTGTTTTAGAGCTAGTAACTTGTATATAAGCTAGTGTGATGGTTCATTTTGAACTAGTTGTTATAGGTATGCACGAGAGGAAAAGTGCAACCTAAAGAAGGTTAAATATTAGTGTCGAGGGGTTATGGATAGATCCTAGAAGACATGTGAATACCTGAGAAAGTTTGTTAATTAGTGATGTAATGCAAATTGACCTAATCATCCCATGAGAGGACAAATTTTAACGAGTTGAAGGAGAGATAAGTTTGCATAGGGTTTGATATGTTTGTGATCTGAATTTGCATCACAATTAGTTGTGTGACAAACATATTATATGTGATCACTCATTTATAAAATCTCTTATGATGAGTAATATTTATAGGATTCATTTGTTGTGAATAATATCAACAAAGGTTTAGGGGTTGGTTTTCCTTGCAGGGTTGGTGCCTCACTAAACAAAGCTTCTAGAATGTGTAATATTCTTATAAGTCATTAATTTTTGTAATATAAGATAAATTTTTAGTGGGTTTTCTTCACCTTTATGGTTTCCAACTTATATCTAGAATCATGTATTCTCTCTTTTGATTCTTACACTTGTGATTGTTTAATACACACCTAATAAGCTAATATAGTTCATGGATGATTACATGAATGGTTTGAATGATGCATATATACTGTGGAAAATGAAATGATAGTTTTTTTGGAATGATTCACCCCCTCTTAGTATATTTTTCTTCTAACACTTGATACCCATTTCTTCTACAACTTGCATGTCGAGAATAAGTGCTTCATACTCATTTGTGTTGTTGGTGTTGGAAAATTGTAATTTATATGACAATGGAAACAGATCACCCCAACGAGATATGATTATAATTCTAGATCTAGAATAAGTGCATGAATAACTTCCATGAAACTCAATTTTCCATGCCTCATGACTTCCTAGTTTGTTAACATTTTGTCAAGGAAAGGCAACTCTTCACTCCCTTTAGATGTCATGAAGTAGTTTCCATCACCTCTATCTTCATAGATAATGTTGGCTTGTGGATAATCAATATTTTGTATTGTGTACTTCATTTTAGGCTCTGGGAGTAATTTTTTTAATTTATTCTTCACTATAAAGGTTTTGGATGACCAATATAATTTGATTTCTCCTCCTATGTATCTGTAAACGTTTCTACTAAGGATCATCCCATATGTGGTAGGCATGTTAGCAACAAGAATGGTGACCTTGACTCTTTTGTTAGGATAAGATGTGAATGCAACTTGAGCATCTTTGATCCTCCCTACCAAGGGGAATTATTTTTGTCCATATAGTAACAATGGAAAAAGGATCGAGTGTGGTTTATCCCAAGGTAATTAGCAACCTTTGCGGGAATGAAATTATCAGAGGCTCTAGATTATACTATGCATTTATTCAATCTAAAACCACCAATTAGTATAGATACATAGAAGGGCTCAATTTTTCACAGGTAGAAGGAGAGGAGATAATGAGGTTTTGGTTCTTTTTCTCATTAGGATTAGGTAATAAGCCTTTTGAATTGGGATTTGTAGTAAGAAGGGTATAAGTATGCTTATAAATATTTCCTTTTATGAACTTTATGAGCTTATCAAATTGTTCAGGATGGGTTTGCAAATATTTAGCCTTGGAGATTTGAACTTTAGATTTCTTCACATGGTCAATTATTCAAAAATTATCCTCTTATGAGGATGATGGGGAGTGGATGTAGTAACAAGAGGCTTACTACTTCTTGGAATGACATTGGTACTATTTTTATTCATACCATTACATTTGAGTGCATAAATGGGGGTAGAAATTAGAAAAATAAAAGTAGACTTACCCATACTAGGAGGTATAAGGTAAGGTGCAGTTAGTTTAGGAATCTTCCTTACATATTCCATGGAAGGAGGCAACAAGGACCCTCTATCAATTATCATATTTTTTAGAGTCACCGCTTGAGGATCCTTGAATTTATGATTCATGTTATTGGAAGAATTGTCCTTTTCTTGAGACTTTGAATGGGTGAACACCGCACAAGAGTGACTATTCATATTGGAAAAAATACCATCTAATTCCTTTTCCTAAGAAGATGCATATTCAAAAAATCCAATGTTTCCCATAGATTTAGTTTCTTTAATATCTAGTACTCCATTATTTCCATCAAACTCAGCTTCATTAATCTCATCTTCCTATCTTACATCAGATGTGGCATCGACACGGGAGGCACCTCAAGATCTGATCTTCTTTATCCTCCCACTATTCTATTTCTATTCTAATTTCGATTTTGATTCATGTATCCTCTCATTGGAACCTCTTTGTATGTGATGGTGGACTGTTCCAATTTCCTTTACAATGAAATCACATCATTTACTAACTTTTGAATAAGAGAATATATAGAACCTTCTTTAGAGATCTGAAATTTTTTATTACCATTGGGATTATTTAATTTCCTAGAAAAATCAGATCATCTTATATTTCAATGGCATACTCTTGTGTATTTTCAATATTTCGAGGTTGAGATCTATGTAGGATAAACCCAACTTCGGGAGATGTGCATTTATGAAGAATCTATTTTTATTATCAGTGGATGGTAGATCTTCTATAGGCATTATTTTTAGTAGTCTATAATATCAGGCCACGAATTATCTTATGATCTCACTTTATTATTTATTCATTTGATAAAATTGAAAAAGGAGATCCTGAGAGTCTTTAGATGATTTAAATCTTACTTCAAACCTAGTTCTGATATGTCCCCAATTTGTGATAGATTGAGAGGGAAAGAGGTAGAACCATTCAAATTCTTTCTCTTTAAGTGAATTCATGAACAAGCTCATTAAAACATCTTAATTTTTAACTCCAATTACTTCGCATGTAGTGATGAAATTTTTAATATGTTCTTCAGGAAGTTGAGTTCCATTACCTTTGAATTTGGGAAAATTCTTGTGGATCTCTTTGGTAATTCATATAGAGGTGGTGTAAGAGCTAATAGACCATTATTCCTTCCCCATGGAATACTTGGTCGAGGTATTTCCATTTCTTCTTCTACTTATTATTATTGCTTCTTCTTCTTGGGGAAGATTAACTAGCGGTGCAATCGGAGATTCAAGAGGATTCTTAATTGAATTCAATGTCATATCACTCAATGTACTAGATGGAGATTATGTTTAAGAGAAGTAATATGGATTTTTTTATATATGATATTTTTTTCTTTGAAGATATCAAAACTATGGATCAAAAATACCACTCAATCTATCCAATCTAGTGTATCTCTTTTTAGCTAACTTGTGAGAAAAACCTGTAAGATTTATGCTCAACTTGAAATAAGTTTCTTTACATCCTCCTTCTCTAATTTGGAACTTTTATAGAACATTATAAATCTTGGGCATCTTCTTCTTATGAATCCATATTTTTTTCAAAAACATGGTAGTGATTAAATTTTTCTATGTTGTTTGAAATACAATTTATTAAATCTATTGTAATGTCTTCTTGAGTGTCTTAGAAGAAAAGAATATTAGGTTGTAGAATTGGAGCGTTTCCATGAATAGTCATAAGTGGAAAAATTCTTGGTAAAATTCAAGGATATTAGAGTTTATAACTTTTGATTTTTTTTTTAGATATGCAATTTTTAGGATTGTGATAATCATTATAGGGTGTATGATAACAAAATATACCCCAAAATGGGCGTTAAAAACTATTTGCAAAATAATTTATTAGAAGGAAAATTAAGGTTTTTCACTAATGATCTAGGACTAATTCCCTCTTCTTAGGAATGGGGAAAATCCATTTATTTAAAATAATAAATATATACACTACCATAACCATCGAGGGTGGCCTTTTGACCTGAGGGATCACACATGAATACTCCACTAAAATAATTTACAAAAAAGAGGTGGAGGAAAGGTGTGTGTATGGAGAGTGGGGAGAAAATGAGAAGGTGATTTTACTCAATAAATAACAAGTTGATTTTATTGACATAATATCATAATATTTCCAAGTTATAAATGAGAAGACGCCATGTCAAGGAACAAGGAACAAAACACAAGTAAACAAAAATTTATTTGAATAATATTACATAAGTAACCATGATTATGGAGAAAATTTGAGATGGAGAATAAAAGATAAGGCAAGAATAGATACGTATTGTAGTTTCTTACTTTTAGTAAGACAATGAGAGATACCAACCAAGAAAATATTACCCCTTGGAATGTAGAAGTCATTCCAATTTTTAATTTATCACTTTATAATGTGTCTCTTCATCTACCCCCACATGACCCTCCATATTTCCACCACTTGTGACCTTCATATTCCTCTATGAATGAAAAATAATCCCCTTTCTTATTAATTGGAAAGGGAAATTTTTACAATGCAAAATTAAAGGTCACTTAAGTGAATAAGATGAAAAAGTCAAAAAGTACATTTCCCAATGGAGAAATAGAACATAGAGAGAGAGAGAGAGAGAGAAGAAGAGAGATGATCATGTTGAAGAAGAAGAAGCCTCTGATGAAGAAGATCCATCTCCCGTAGTATCCTATGGAAATTCTCTAGGAATGAATTCCTTTCCCTTGACCTCCTTGCTGAATTGTGCCACCGAGGAGGAAACTTTTTCAACCGTGGAATGCACATATGCACCAAAACATTGACCCAAGTATTAGGGATGCCACATATTTTTCTACACTTTGTGTGAACCAAATTTGGTGATCTCTTGTGGTATTAGAGATGAAACCTCTAATTTCGAGAGAGTTTTTACGCTATCCTCATTGAAGGAAAATGGTTCTCTAACTTATTTCTAAACCAGTTCTTAACGGGGAACTCATGAGTTATTCCAAGGATTAATTTTCACTTGGTGAAGATGATTTAAGCTCTTATACTATTTTGATAATACTCTCCAATATTTTCAATGCATGCTCATTTGTAGACTCAAGATTTGAAATGGAAACCTTCATTACATCACACCTACCACTCATTGTGCATGACCACACAAGAGAAAAATTATCATTGGTGATTGAAAATAATTTTTTTTCCATCAAGGAGTATGATTCAAGATAACTCGTCTTAGGTACTGTGGGATAATACTCTCCCAAAGGTATTTTCTATTTCTTGATATCCCCTTAGTCATTTTGGTTTTTGAAATATTGGCCGAGACAAAGTTGAATAGAGAGAAAACCTTAGGAAATAAAACATTCCCTTTTTCAATGATTTTCTCCACCAATCTATCATTAGCTCTTCCTTTCATGGTATACCCTTGGGATCTCTTGATCAAATGAGGACAAAAATTACTAACATGAGAGATCACTAATACAATAGGGAGAAGTGATGCATTTTGATACAAAGTAATGATTGCACATAAACAATCAAGGTTATGACATGCTCCTCAATTTGTTCCACATTATAATTATTTTCTTAATTTCATCAGATTCTTTGAAAAATTACACATCTCCCTCGTGTGTAGCTTACCCCAAAGAAACCTTTTTCAGAACATAGTCATTTGGTATCATCTCCTTCATAGTTTTTTTCACTTTAATATGAGAAAATTACACATATTGAGCTCCAAAATCCTCAATGAGACACAAGAAGTTGTTTGGGATTTCTTAATTTACTTAGTTTTGATGTAATTTGAGTTGGCCTAAAAGTTATGTGTTGTTTCTTATTTCACCATTCTTTATTTTCCTTTAAGAAACTCGTATACCCATAGGAAAGGATAAAAATGTGTTGATATGAAGATAAACATCTCATTTGCTTAATATAGAACCAAGACATGACCAAGATGAGATTACTACACTACCTCTAGGAGATAATTCGATTGCTAGAATGATTAGGAGATTGAGATGGGTCAATCTCTCTCGGTTAAAGTTGCTTTATAGGAATTTATCTAACCTTTTCCTTTTTATGAATCTCCACAAGGGGTGAAACATAAATGCCATCCTCTACTGAAATTTTCTCTTGGATGATATTTTTTAATGAGAGGACCTAGTGGCCACATCAGGTGCTCTGTTAGAAGAAGTGAGAGAAAATTTCTTGGAATTAACTACTTTTAATCCAATCTCAATGATAAAATCCCTTCTCCATTAAAACCATTCTTTTGAGATCTTTATTACTTCCATGGTTTTATCCTTGATGTTACCATAATATTGAATATTCCATGGAGTGGAAGGAAGAGGAGATGACCACACTACTTGATACTCAAGGTCAAATCGGTCAAATCCATCGTCATTCAATAATTCAATAAACTATTCAAGTTTGAAATATTTCTTTTGATTAAATTTCATCCTCATATAGTCCCATATTATCACCTCAAGATCATCAACATAATTATCCCAAATAGTCCTCAATTTGTGAAATTGTAGTCAATCCTGACAAGAAGAAGGACTCATGATCTCTTTTGAGATCACGATTAGATATGTCCGCGTAGGAATAAAAATTGAAGGTTGCGAGGGAATATTATATGATTGTTGCATCAACTACACTCTTTCATGAATAGATTCCTAATTAAATAGGGAACAAGACACCCTTCCTCTTTACATTCTTGCACTTGGTGTGAACATAGGACAATTTCTAGCACAACTCAATCATGATGATATTATCACTTGGATATTTCAATAACCAATGAGGGGAAAGGTAAAAACCTACAACATTGATATAGGTGAAGGAGGGAAATTGAATAAAGTGACTTTCACACTTATTAATCAATTCAATTGTTTGTGATGATATTCTCTACTCAAGTATTTCCCTCATGGAAAATAATGACAAACATGTAAACAGTGAAATAATTTTTCACAAGGAAAAATTATGAGTTTTCACCAATGCTCTAGGACAAAGTCCATTCTCTTGGTAATGGGAAGGATCTCATTTATTCAATGTATAAAAAAAAATTAGTAGGTGGCCGTGAACTCAAGGATCACACAAGAAATTGGAATACCGCTTACACTTAGCACAAGGGAAGAATTTTCTTAGTGAGAGGAGGTAGAAGGGAGTAATAATGTGGTGAAGGAGGGTTATATTTGTGAATAATCACTTTCCTATTTTCACAGCATTAACCTAAGAAAATATACACCCAATTATAAGAATTCAACTTGTTGTCTCACAATATTACACCCTAGGGACTTGTTAGCAACTATGAGATAGAATAAATTTAAGAATGATATATTTTAAGGATAAATCATTTTAAGCCAGAGATATATATAACATTATCTTATAACCACATCCTAGAAATGACTAGGAGGAACCTCACAAAGGGGATGGGTAGACCCTAGAAATTTTAGCTCTTCCTGAAATAGAGTGAGATAACCCTTGGGTAAATTGAATGAGGGAGGGATATTGTAATTCAATAGCCTTAAAAGTGTTGTTTAATCAATTTGAGTTAATTATACTATGGATGTAAATTCTACTCATAAGTGTTATCACATAGGTACCACACATGTTTAGTGCATCAAACAAAAGTTACTAAAGGAAGATAAAAATGATTCAAAAGCATCATCTCTACATAAAAATAAATGAAATGGATCTTAATGATGTTTGGAATGTTAATCTTTACAAATCAAGGAAAATACATTCATGATAGACAAAGGTAATGCAATTTTTAGGAAAACACATGTATGGTATGCAAATATAATATGTTTGTAGGGGTAGGATGGAAGGGTACCATCATTTTAGAGAAAGGGGGATATATTATGGTTGATTCATAATAGTTATGTAATAGTGACTACCATGAGAGCCTCTGCTACTTTCAAAATATAGAAAAATCACAACCAAATAAACATAACTTCTAAAGGGGAATTTGTATTCATTGATACCCATTTCATGCAAATGTTAACGTATAATATTCAAAATACTCAACACAAAAACTTTTGAAATAACCTTAACAAAATATTTATTGTTTCTATTTTATATGCTTAAGATATACTCAAGGGATAATATAAAACACTCCAAAGAACTATTATAATAAGGATTTTATAACTAAACCAAAATATTGAAAAGTATCACCGCAACAAAAATATTTATGTAGTGACCAAGAAAATATACTAACAAGAAGTTAACTTTGTGAAATCCATAGATGTAACAAACATAAGATTGCAATAAAATATATATCTCATTGATCAAATATTCACATGTATAATAAAATCCATGATTAAATCAATAAATTTTGTTCCATCCATATTATATTTAACAAGGGGACATAGAATCGATACCCTCAATGCACACTAATGGTTGTATAGTGAAACCACCTTAGCATTAAAACCTCGAGAAAATTATAACTTCCTGCACTTCCTAGAGAAAATGAAAAACTAGAGCTAGAGTAAATTAACAATCCACTATCAACAACTAACCACCAAACCCTTAGAATGATGATAGGACCTTGTTCTTATAAAATATTTCTCAAGGGAATATACCCAAATTCCCCCAAGACTAACTAAGTGAAGAAAAATGAATGGGAAAAGGATGTTAAAACTACCAAAGTGAAAAGAGAGACTCCTCCAACCATAAATATTCCATTTTGATGTGTAAGGATAGAGAGATTACACTTTATTATTATTAGCATGGAAATGCACATGATATTCCTTTTTCCAATTAATCACTTTTGTCTTCTTCTGTCAATCATCCTTTATACATGAATTACCGAAAAAACTATAACTTATATGCAATCATTTATTTTTGTCTATTCCCTTAAATCTATTATCCATGCAATCATTTGAAAAAAATTCCCTCACTTGAAATAATACAAATAATGGAGAAAAATTAAAAAATAAAAGAATAGAAAGGAGAGTGAAATATTACACAAGATCCAAATTGATTGGATCCCCCTTGTTCTAATCTTTCAATTTTTGTGTAATAATTCAAAATTTTAAACATATTTATGAGGAATTCATCATCTGGACCAGCATGGAAAATAAAAACAAGCTCTTATTCTAACAAAACATCATTAAATTCAATAGATATGACCTTCCTTTTCTTCACCCTCTTGGCTAATTTATTCACACTTCCCTCTAGATGAATGAATTTTTGAATTGAGGCATAATTGAAAACTAAGGAAGAAGAATCCAATTCCCCCTAACATGATGTTGAAGAATTTATATAAAATTATCTACATTTTTAGATCTTGGGGTGTGTCTATCTAGAATTGGAAACATATTTTCATGTTTAAAATCTAAGTAATTAACATACTTTCTGTCAAGTATCCTTCATTGCATGGAGTTTTTTGATGCATCCTCCCAAAGTAGTTGTCCTAAGTTTGATGGCCTTTAGATATATATGTTGTTTTCCTCTATAATCTAGTGGAAAAATGCCATCATCCTCAACCAATTGATCATCTTGATTAGTTATTACCTTAATTGTTGGTAATAATCCATCCTAATATTCTATTTCATCATAACACTTTTCAATTTTATCTTTGGCCACCTCTATTTGTTCAAAAAATTGTTTATACCACTCCAGCTTCTCCTTATGACATTTCTTCCCTTTCTTATCAACTCTTCCTCCCATTTCTTGGTAGCATCTATTCTAATATTTAAATCATCTAAAACTATTAATTCTTATGGAGTTATAGAAATAATAATTTTTGATTCTCAAGAGGGGGTATAGCCACTTTTGCACATAAGTTGATAAGATATCAAGCTTCTCCTTTAACTATTTCATGGTCTCTTTATCATTATAAATTTCTGGAAGAGACCTCCTCTAGCTAATGAAGCTTCATGTTTCAATATCTTAGTGGTGGGATTCCTCAAATGTATTTGCATAACTCAAGTAATTTATAGGGGTGGCCTCACTTCTTAGTATATCTCTCTAGTGAGTTGTAATTTATATGGAGCTTTCCCTGGGGACCCACAATAATTGTTTGACAACACCGTTGATTTTTTTGGGGCCTTGGGTTGTCTAGATTACATGAAACTTTCTAAACTAAAATCCTCCAACCGAATCTTCACATTTTCTCTTTTTGGGAGGAAAATCCTAACCACCCCGATGTTGGGGTATTCCCTTCTTTCTGAATTTGGGGCACCTGTTGAGAAGTTATAGGGACTACCATAATATTTTTTTTGAGGTAGAGGGCGTTACATCAATAAAGGAAACCTCTCGAATGGAAATTTCACTCCCTTTTCTACTTTCTTAAGTTCAATATGTGTGGTACTTGTATCAACTTGCCTAGCTTACTCATCATTAGTTTTAGGCTCCTTAGGTATAGCTATTGTATGAGATGTATTTTTACCTCCTCTTGAAATCTCTCCTCTTCCCTGCTCCTTAGCAACTACATGAGTTGTCAATAATCTCTCAACCACATCCAATACATTATCAATAGGATCATCTATGGTAACTTTTCCTTCATTTTACTTATCATAGGTGAAATAGGGTTGAGGGGGCCCTACCCCTTACAAGTCAGAGCTCCAAAAAGAGAAGATAAGACATTACATAGCATTAAAAAAGAAACATATATATCGACTATTACTTCGAGCTCCTCCATGAGCATATAGACTAGTTTAAAAACAAAAAAAAAGAGTAATAACAGTAAAGATAAAACCATAGACTAACTAACAACAGATTTAAAAGAAAAACAGTATAATAACAACCACCTTGAAAAACATCACTTTTTGGCCTTTTCAAGACCATCCAACACTTTCTCCCATTCCTTTGACAGAGACTCAATGTTGACCCCAACGATGCCAAGTCACATCCATCAAAGCATCCCCTTTTCTTTTCTTGAATTTCCATGCTCATCCATGAGCCTATAAGAATTGGCCAACTGACCAAGGGTTTGGAGATGTTGCAGAGTGGATTTCACAGTGACAACACTCCATTCCATATAGCTATGTAAAATAGCTCGATGTGATCCACCTCATTTGAGAGGTTACTACAGTTGGCTTTCATAATTTCAAGCTCGCCCCCATTACTGATTTTGCAACATCTTCAACCTGCATTTTCATTTTTGCTAGTCATTAAAGAGGAACTAAACATAAATCTTTTTAAGCCTCATATCACCCTTCAGCTCTTCAATATCCATGGCCATCTTGGCTAAATGATTATCCCCTTTCTCAAGACCCACTTTTCCCAAAGCTTCCATCTGCTGCTCCAATTAGGCATTCACAGGAACCTAATTTTCCTGCATGCTTGATTCACCTTTTATTTTGACAGACCAACTAGGAACATGATTTGATTTTATCTCTTTGATATTCGAGAGACATTAATTTCCATGACATCCTTATCATCCCCTGATGAATCTCCTTCCTCAGACTTTGTATCTTCACTAGAATCCTCCTCCTCTAAGTCTGAGTCTTCTTCCTCGGCATAAGCCTCAAGATATTTTGTGAGGGTACCCAATTTATCAATATCAAGAGCATCTCTTTTAACTAGGGCAAGGATAAAACCTTGGTGAAGGGGGACAACTCTATTATTTTTAAATTAGGAAATGGAAGCACTCAGAGAGCGGAACAGAAAATACGGGAAACTGAAACTATGGCCATGACAGAAATAATTAAGCATAGGTGCATAGTATTCATAGATAAACTAATGATTCCCTTCTAGGGTAATGTTTTCATGTAAATGTGCAACAATTATATTAATAATTTTCGAGCATGACAACTATACCCTTGGTTAATGTTTTCAAGTCCTATCATTCCAAGACACCTCGGGTCTATCAATTCGATCTAAGTGATCTCTGATTAATGTTATATCATCCCCCTAGGTGATTTAGGAAATTTTGTTCATTCCCCCAAGTGATTTTAGGATTTCATTAAAAAGTTGCAAGCTACGGTAGTTATGGGAAGGGTCATCACCGACCCTCCTAGGGTTGGAACAACCCCGTGGAGCCTATCAAAGAGGATAAGCAGATGTGAAGGTGATTAAAATGTATTGGGAAATCATGGGAATGATTTATGAATATTTTGAAAAGGCTTGGAGAAGTTGGGGTAGTTTTGCCAAAACTAGGGTTCACAGGCCTAGTTAGTACACATGTGCCATAATAATTGTTGAGATTTGGAAGGTGATTTTGGGAGATCCGGATGGATTTAGGAGAAAAAAGAAACATTGAAGGAAATATAATTCGAATCCCTCCAATATGGCGAAATCATATTTTTCACAAGACTTTAGCACATTAGGTTTGTAGGCAATTTTTTAGGCACATGTGGAATGCCAAATCAAAAATCCACTTTTTAGGTATCAAATAGAAAACAAAGAGATGGTATGCCCACCATTACATTCCAAATACTATTTACGTTAGGATCATATAGCTATTTTCTAAAAATGTCCATCAAGAGCTCAAGTTATCATCATCTCAAGTTGTCCTCTTGGAGCGAGTTTGAGAGTTAGCCAAATTTTGGGAGGACACATGTCAACTCTAGGAGTGTGGTGGGAGTTTGTGTCCTTGAATTACCTCAAGGTCAGGGACATCAACCATGAAAAAAAAATCCCAGCCCCAATATGACCTCTAAAACCTCATGCGACCTTTAGGATTGCGGTTCAACTCCCAGTGCTATTGGGAGCTTAAATTCCCTGTCGTTCGATCTCCACCATGTTTCAACACATGGAGCACTATGGAATTTCATGTACCTCATTTCCCTCACATTTCAGGGACATCAAACCTTGAAAAATGTGTCAAGTCCCCTAAGGGAGACTTCTAGTCACCCATATGACCCTCTTTCAGCCCCTTAATGCTTTAAAGCTGATTTTCTAGCTTTCATTCCCTACCGTCGGATCCTCACCACGTGTCGTCACCTTTCTCACCATGTAATTTTATGTACCTCATGTATCTCACATGTAAGGGATAGGAAAACTTGAAAAATGCACCCATCTCTCATCCGTGCTTTATTTCAAAATTAAAAAAAAATTCTGCTTCCCACATCTAACATCTAACTCTCTTGTGCATAGCTCTAGAACATGGTCACACCATTGATGAACCTCGAACAAGCTAAAATACAAAAACCACATACTCATAAACATAAAAACACATATGTATCTCGAAGGAATATTTATTAGGAGAGCTCAAGTATTGAAGAATGAAAGAGAGAAACGGAGAAACCATCTAAAAATCCTCACTTCCATAAAACAAATATTTGAAGATATCTTGAAGGTCGTTGTATAAAATGAAGAATTTTTTTGTATTATGTTATTCATTATCGAAGGCCATAAAAAATTCATCTTCAAATCTCCCTTCCACTGCATTAATTTCCCACAACAAAGAATCTTACTCTCGGCCCAATGAAAACAAAAGTCATATTTTTTGTTAAACCAAAAATTGGTTTGAAGAGAAATTTCACTAGCAGAGTGAGAAACAAAAAACCAGAAAAAAATATAATTTTTATCACAAATGGAGAAGAAAACCAAACTTGCAACTCTCAAGCTCCATTAATGGCTTCCGCGTTTAGAAGCACTATCAGTTCAAAATTTTAAAAACTTAAAAATCCCCCAAACTATTGAGCGGATAGGTCTAAGATTTCAAAGGGGCGATATTGGGAAAAATCCCATATCAGAAAACTTCATTACTTAGTGATTCAATCACTAGAGGTTCACTTTCCAAAAATAACAAGTCTTCTACATAGAGGATTGCCATTTCAGGAAAGTCATCAATTGAAGAAACTACGAAAGAGGCATTAAACACAGAAGATGTATTGTAAGGAGAGATCACCAAAATGGTTTTCTTTGTCCAAAATTGACACTTACTAAAAATATTAAGTGGTCCCAAGAGCACCTGCCAAAAATAGAAAAATGATCTAGAAGGTGAGAGGAACGCAAGGAGAGGGAAATCTAAGTTGCAACATCTAGTTGAGGTTCCAGGCAACTGATTTTTCATACTTACTAAAAATAGTAAGTTGTTTTTCTAGATAAATCAAGAAGCATAAATGGATAGGGTATAATCTAGTGCATCCTTTCACTTCGAGTAAGAGATAGAAAAAAGTGTAGTTTCTATCATCATACTATGCAGAGTAGGTGATAGTGAGGATGTTAACAATACCTTTCGACACTCATTTCATGCTTCAATTGCTATACGGGAGGTGAAATTCACAATCGACACCATTAAATCATTCATAAGATGCTTCATTAGGATCATGTCTGAATTAGCCAAGCAGTGTGGAAACATTGAAGGGAGTTAGGACAAGATTTTTTCAAAGTGGATCTCCATGAGTGATGCCCATGGTCACCAAATGATTCATGCAATAGTGTATTTAAACATGATGTTCACACATAATCCAAAGGAAGTTATTTTGCATATGTAAGAGATTGAAGACTCAGATTTCATCACATTAGAGCATTTCATCAAGTCATCTAGAAGGATCAGTGGGATTTATCAGAGGTAGAATATATCATCATTGACATCCTCCTCCTTCTTTATGCTCTCTCTACCTCTCTCTCTTCTCTCCCCTAACTTCCTCTCTCCTCAATGTTGTAATTTGAAGTTGAGGGTTGTAAATTTTTCAATGTAATAAGTCACCCTTAAGTTATAAAATTGGACTTAATCTTCTACTAAGAATGTGAAAATTATTATGACATATGAAGGGTCAATGGGGGGTAGGCAAAGAGAATTCCAAAGAACTATAAATTTTATTGAAATCCTCAATCCAAGGAGTTCTAATTCTAAAATTATTATAGCTAGTTATATTCTTGTAAGTTCATGAGAGAGATTTTTCTCACTTGTGAGTGAAAAGAGTTAGCCACTTTTCCCCTATTATCAATGTCTTCCATTCTCATACTATGTACAATTTCTTCTTGAGCATCAATACAAGAAGAAATATTTTGAGCCTTTTTTGACTAAGGGATTTACTCGATAATTTTTTTCATCAAATTCAAATTGGTCTTGTTGTTGTTTGCAGTATTGTTTCTTCCTAATTTTAGTGCATGTGATGAAATTTATAACTAGTGTGTGTAGGAATCTACATTTATACCTGCAATATTAGTTCTCCTACCTCTTTTCTCACTCCCCTTTCCCATTCTTTAGAAAAATTCTTCCTTAGCAAGATATTGATAGCTTTTCCACAAGGTCAGTTGAGTGCCCCTGTTAGATCCTTGACCACAAGGCCATCAATAAAATCCACTTTTAGTTGCATATGTACATACAAAAACTACACCGATTAGGTAAAGGGACTTATATTCCCATAGAGTTGACAAAAAATCAACAAGTTTTTCCACCCGACAAATTTTCTTGCCAACAGTTTTTGGCACCCACTTTGGGTCAGATTTAGCAGTGTCTGCACAAAAAATATGACCACATGGCCTAAAAAAAAAAACAAAAAAACAAAAAAATAGATTTCAAAGGAAAATAATTATTTGAAGGTGACTCCATCAAGGAACAAACCCATGTCACATTCATTTCCCGCATCATGAAGAAATTTCAATGTTTGAGTGAAGTACCAATGAGTGATAGTGAAGAAGAAGAAGATGATGTCTTTCTAGAATAGAAGATCATTGATCAGCCATGGTTCAGACTAGTATTGACAAAGGAAAGAAGAAATAACCTGTCACCGATGAAGAGGAATGGATTCAAAGGAGACATAAGATAAGGTGTGAAGCTCGAGAATATGCCAAATTCTTGCAAGAGATGAACGAGTAACTTGAAACAACCCATAGCGAGGAAGAAAAAGAGGAGAGTCATCCTATAGAGGAAGATCCTAAAGATCATTTGTACCATAGGGTTTTCATACCTAAAAGGTTCTTGAATGCCGCTAAATAAAATCCTATCCTTGAGCCTTCCGATGAAGATAAAATCAACATTCAAGAAGATGACAAAAGACAGGATGGTGTAAGATCCACTGAAGAAGATTTTTACAATCTCACACAAATCATTACAAAATTGAGAACATTGTCCTTCTTCTACCATTCTCTAGATGAATTCATTACATACGGCGATGAAGAAATGAACATTTTGAAAATATAATATGTGGAAAGGCTTCAGAGCATAATAGAAGGAAATTCGACCCCGAAGTCTTTGATGAAATTTTGAGGTATGTTTTAGCTCTACAGAGAAGATATGAACATCTTGAAGCTCCACATCAAATGGAGGAAGAAGACGAGACACACCCTATGGAAGAAGACATGGATTTTTTCCCATACTATGAGGTTTTCATTTTGAAAATATTATTGGATGCTCTGAAGAATATCGTATCATGGAACCTTTTGATAAAATCCAAAGAAACATCATGGAGGAAGAAGTAGAAGACATGAAGATATAATCACCATTCATTAATTCCAATCGGCTCAAGGAACAACCCATAGGAGGAATAATATATTCAATAAAGGAATATCCTTTCTACATAATGAACAACCTAATCCTCTCTCGAAGAATCCATGAATGATGAAGAAGATGACCAATTTAAAGTAAGCACGAATGCTCTCTTTTAAAATATTGATCTTTCAATTAATGATGAAATGGAGAAATGTGAAATAGTGCAAGAAAATCACAGAAATCATGGTCCAAATATTATGTGTATTCATTTGTATACCCTTAGAACAATATTTTAATCCCATGTGCATTTTCCTATCACCCAACAGGCATTGGGCACTCACGTGAGGCACGCGCGGGCGTTGAGCCCCTCTTTTATGTGAGTCTTGTGAGAATACATTGCTATGGACATAAACTTAGATGCAAAGGGTAAAAGAACCATGCATTCATTTTGAGAGCTTAAGATGAGTTATTATATCATTATACCTATCTTGATAATAGGAGAAACATCATACGAATAATAGATCTGATCCATACCATAAAGGAAATGCACTAGGTTTTACACCCATGAACAATACATATTTAGAATAGAACCATATATTTCATATTGATCATAGTTCAACAACCATATTACATTCACCAAGGCCATGACATGCCAATATATCAATGTAGATAAGATTCATGCATCAGAATTCCTAACTATGCTTCCCATATTACAAAGAATTTATCACAGCCCCATCCCTCTAGGAAAGCTATCACTCCTATGTCCTCTAAATGAGAACCCCAACTCTTTGGAACCTCCTACTATTTTTGTAGAGCTTTTCCCTTCCATTCTCTCTAGTCGTGCTCTCTTCCTTGATAACACCTCTCTTCTTTTACCTGAGAATCTCTATATATAGTTGTATTTCCCACCACCATGCCTTTCTAAAGTAGTAGATTAGTCGCCAAGTGTCAAGGTGGTCCTCTAATGGAGCATGCTTATTCCCATCTAGGCTCTCCACTCTCTATAATGATGTCTTTTTAAATCCTTCCATCACATGGAATATTCCTTTCTTGACCACCAAGTTCTTTGGATGACACCTTATCCACTCCACATGCTTAGTTGGGTCACACTTTTCTCGTGTGCTCCTTGGAATGCTGAATATGGCTAAGTCCTGAAACCCTTTGCTTTTCCTTGCATGTGTGCCATGGGTTCTACTAAACCCTTATAAAACCCCTATCATGTGTGCCTTTACCCGCACGCCCTTCTTCATATTGGTCTCATGCACACATGAGGCTTTTTGTATTTATCTAATATTATGAGACCTGATATCACCCCACACTAAGCTTGTTCTCTCATCTTGGGAACACCTTTTCTTCAAAGAATAAATAATGGCAGGACTTTAAAAGGTTGGAATAAAGAATGAAGGAATGAAGAATGAGGAATGAACAAATTAAAGAATGGGGGAATGAAGAAGAATTTGTTTATTGTTGAAGGAGTGGGAAATCCTTTCTTATATCCACCTCAAGCTTGTCCCAGGCATCTACCTTACTCTACGCTTGCTAGTAGAGGTCACCTACCAGGGTGCCCACCTCATCAAAACTTATCTCATCCCATTTAGCACTCATCGTATCAACAATCCCTTCCAGTTTTTTTCCAAAATTGTCAAGCGCTAGCGTCCATTCTGCGGGTGATTTGGGGGTATAATTCCTTTAGTTGGTTTTTTATTAAGGCCTGCAAGGTCTCGATAGCTTCTGATTTCTTCTCCACCTCGACCAGGATCTTATCCCACTCTTCTCTTTTCTCCTTATTCTTCTCTTGAAACTCCTTGATCTCAGCTTCATGTGTAGAAACTAGAATTCTTGCTACCCTATCTCTATCAGTGCAATTATCATAAGCAACTTCAACAATTTGCATGGTGGCCTTTACATCGGTAAGGAGTTTGGTATACCAAGAAACGATCTCTACAACCTTCAAATTTTCTTCTCTTTTTTGGTGTGTCAACACCTCTTCTACAGAATCCAAGGTGAGTGGCCTCCATTCCATTGTGAGGATGCGATTTAAATCCTCTAGTCACTGCAAGGCTGATTTGTACTTTTGTTTGTCATGCGCTAGGTCGGGATGCTTTAAGACAATAACATCTGTAATCATCTCAATTTTCTTATATACTTCACACACCCTTACCTTTTCCTCTTTCAATTCATGCCTTAATTGTGCACTGATTATCTCTTCTTGCTTCAGGTCCTTTCTCTTCTTGAGGAGCTCCTCCTCCTTCTTCTCTAATTCCCCTTCTAGGAATCTCACCCTATCATTCCTCCCAAAAAGTCTAGCCTCAACCTCAACTGAAACCTTGTTGAGTGCATTACAGAATTTCTCATTTGAAAACTATTGAGCATTCACCAAGGGGTTTATTCCTTTTTCCTCTGGCATCTTCATCAGCACCCCTTTGCTCACTTTGAACTCAGGCTCATCAATGTGGGACTCGAATGCCCAAGATCAAATCTTCCTGGTCGTGGTTATGTGACTTCATCGTCAAATGAAGACATGATGAGGATTTGTTCTGCATTAGCATGGTGCTCTAGAAACAAACACATAGTACCTTTCTTGGATCATTAATATAACCCATTCCTTCCACTTATGCTATCACTATGCTCTTCCCACATGTTCACATAGCCTTTATAAATCTTATTGCTAGGTGGGGTCTCTACCCATCGCCATACTCTTTTCCAATTATATCCTCTTCTATCACCTTGATTACTTCATTTGTGCTACGCTCTACCTCCTGTTATACCAAGTCCTTAATGATTTCAGCCACTTCTCTCTCCGCAGCCTCCTCTATTTTCTCCTTGGTGAGGCTTGGGGTCCTCTGATCTCATGTTCACCTCTTCACTCACCCCTCTACCTTGAGCATCTACTTTCTCTTATCCATCCTTCTCTTCATTTCCTTCTTCTTCAGAGTCATGTACCTTGTACATGGGATGGTCTTGATATTATTCATGCTCATAATCATATTTTTTTCCTATGTAGGCCTCTAGGCTCTCTGTCTCTTTGAGTCTTCCTTTCCTACTATCTTCTGCTTCTTCCTAACTAGTGATTCCAGTATAGGAGATTCCATATTTTCTTCCTCTTCAATAAGAGACTCCTTCTTTGGTAATTATTATTATGTGGGAGGCTCCTCTTTATCTAGTGCTTCTTCTTCTGGTGTCTTCTCCCTAACTGGGGACTTCTTCCTGCACGCGTAAGTGCTTAGCTTAGTACTTTTTTCCAATGCACCCACAAATTGTGTTGTTTATACACTTGGTGCCTTCTTCTCTCTCCCTCTTCTTTGATGCAACCTTCTTCCTCCATGTAGGGTCTTTTGGGATGGATAAATCATTCTCTAGGTAGGTGCCCTTCTCAAAATTTGTCTGATGTGTAATTATACTCTCATTGTAGTCCTTCTAGAAATTGGCAGCATCAATGGCTTCATCATCTACACTTTGTGGGAGACATACTTCTCCACATATGCGTGCTTCTTTGGGTATATGAGATTTATGCATGCACAGCTCATGGTGGTCTTGGTCCACTTCACTCAGGTCAAACCTTAGCCTTTTGGCCTCCTTGAAATGGTTGACCCCTTCCTAGAAATATTGCGCGGTGAAAGAGAACAACAATTTGTACCATGGACTCTTAGTCCCATCGTCAGATTGAATCTTTCAATGCAGAAATGGTGATATAAAGAAAACTCAGCCTCTCGATCTATAAGTGCAGGTAGTTGTTTAGGTATCCTCCACTCTACCCCAAATTTATTGTGCATTCTCTTATACCATTTCTCCAGACATGCCTTGTGGGTATCCATCATGGTATCGCAAGTATACTTCTCAAATATTTTCACGGGTGAGGGGATAATCTGGATACTCCCATACGAACTTCTCTAGCCCATCGGGCACTCCAATCTCTAAGAATATGATGGTGAGGAGAATATTTCTGAACATTATCTTGTCCCCCTCCTTCACACTGCTAATGATTTCATCTGCAATAAAGGAAGACAAGTTGTATATGGTTCCTTCTAAAATCTTTTGGCATACATTCAACCATGCCTTGTTTACTTGTGTCCACCTTTCTTGACCATTCAGCTTGGTAACCAAGTGTGCAGCCATCCTCATTATAGGGTCGGGGATATATGTGATATCAAAGTAGCATGAACCCTTCTTGTAGTCATAGGCTTCCACAGTCTCCTTAATGGCCTCCTTATCCTCTAAGTCATCATATATGGAGTCCCCTTCACAAACCAGGCCAGTAAATTTTGATATGAAGCTGAGGGGTTATTTATATTTTATGACCTCTAAAATAGAATTTTTCTTCATTTACATGTGAAATCAACAACTACTATAACCTCTCGGGATTTCCAAAATAGGGAAACTCATATAGTTGCAACAACCTAGCCTTACCCAACTTCACCTTCACCTCATTGTTGTAGATCAACATTCCTTCTAGTGTCCTCGTATCAGTTAGATGAACCAGTTCTAATGCCATCTCCTTCTTTGTGGTACTTGTGTGATGATTGTAGTCACTCATAGCCATCTTCCTGACATGTGATACCCATTCTTTCCTAGCAACACTCCATCTGGGTATTGCATCTTTGCATACCACTCCTCATTAAAACTAGTTGCAGCAGTTTGTTTCCCATTTTCCCTTCTTCTTCTTCAATGAAATGGTCTCCTTCTTTGGTGCCATTTTTGCTTATCAAGTTACAGCCTAAAATATTATTAATCCTTTTCCTTTCTCTTCTCAATTAGGTGGATCAACTTTGTGGAAGAATCCTTCTACTCTCGTGCCCTACCTGCAGAACCCTAACTTGGAAAAATCTTCCACACAGAAGGTGTACTCCTTTGAAACTCTCTTCCCTATGCCTGTGTACTCCTTCCACTTTTGTTTACAAATAAACCTTAGTCACATACAAATCTCTATGATTCTCTCTTCACACAACTCTCTTTTTGTGGATTCCCTAGTTCACAAGAGCTCTTCAATCTCGTAATAGCAAGGTAAATAATAACATTCCCGACTTCATACTTATAGCTTTTTCCTACTAACATACTTAGCATTAAATGCAAATTTTTCCACTAAATCTGACCTTAAGCACCCTTACCCATGCACCTAATCCTACATGAAACCTTATAGAACCTTCTAAAGTGCAAAACATCCTTAGCAACCGAAGAATCGTACGTGCACATCTTCATCGCCAAAGGCACTTCTTCTATCCTTGACCTGATTTTTTCCCTTTCCTACCTCATGTTGTTCCTACACTTCTTATCCTTTGTATGTGGTCTTTGTTAAGCTATCTTGACACCAAAATTCTTATCCACTGTTTCCTTGCACGTTCTTCTATCTTTCACACCTTTAATACTTTTATCCGGGCCATACAAGGTCCACTACCAGCTTGTATTGCACTTTACACTACTCCCTTCACATTAATCCACCCCACACTAAATCATATGTGTGGTCCTCTGTGCATACACAACCTTTTGAAAGTAATAAGTGGTTACCAAGTGCACAAGGCACAAAACAGAACAAAAATAAAGGAACAAGAAATGAGAAAGGGAAACACAAGGAAAGGAAATGCATAAAGGGAAATCCTAAGCTAACTAGAAATACTACCTTATTTACAAACATAAGGAAGACTTATTTATAGTAGGGCTTCAACCTACTCCCATTGAAATGGCTAGGTAACCTCATCCCATCTAGCACTTGTAACTGGCAGGCACCTAAATCAAGGATGTATGAGATGATGTAAGGGCCCAACCAATGGAATTTCAACTTCCCAAGATGGTGCATAAAATTGGAATCATACAACAGAACCATCTGCCCAACCTCAAACTACTTATTCTTGATATGATGATCATGTCATGCCTTTTGTCTGGAATTTTCAATCTTTTGACTCCATCTAGCAAGTGATCGCCTTTCATCTAACTCCATTAAAGTTTCAATCCATTCCTTGAGCACTTGTTAATTAGCTAGTCCTCCTTTGTGCATTATACACAATGATGGTAATATGAATTCAACTAGAAAAACATCCTCCGTTCCAAAACCAATTGAAATGGTATGACCATGTTCAACCTCTTATAGGTTGTTCTGTATGCCCATAGAATGGATAATACCTTATCATCCTACTCTTGTCTTCCAACACATCATAATTTTTGTCAATGTATGACTTAGTATCTTCTTAAACACCTTAGTTGTTCCATTCACTTGAGGGTGATAAGGGGAATTCTTGTGATGGGCCACCATGAACTATGCCAATAAGATCATGATCATTTCATTTAGAAAATGTGTTCCCCTATCACTAGTTAAACTCAACTCGACATCCATATCATGTTGATTATGTTTTCCCATAAGAATCTCATTGTTTTCATTGTTGTGCAATCCTTTGTAGGCATTGCCTATGCCCATCTTGTCAAGTAATAAGTGCAAGTGATGATGTAACGTGATCCAGTCCTTTGCACAACAGGTGAAATTGGTCCTACAAAGTCAATTTCCCATTTTTCAAATGGTTCAGTGTTGGCTATCAGTCGTAACGAAATTTTGTCCCTCTAGTTTTCCAAGGCAGCTGCGGTGGTCACGAGCCTTGATAAAACTCAATAAAATCTTAGTAAATACTCTTCCACCAAATCCCCTGCTAGTATAATCTTCCGCGTGGTGGAATTTCCTACATAGTGTCTTCCTATGATCCCACTATGCACTACCTCCATACTTTCAACGTGCTCATGTTCTAATGTGCATCAGTGTAGAACCTCATCATAGCCTAACTCGTACAAATCTCCACTAATCAACATGTAGGGCATGGAGCATATAGCCAATGCTTCCTCTCCAAATCCTTTGTTCCTTTCGACACCACAAGCATTTTAAGAAATAAAACAATATCCTTAAAGTAAGGGTGCATGCCACAACATAAAAAGTTTGCATATGTCCGGCATGGTATCCTCAATGCTCTGTTTTCCTCTCCCAAGTTAATCCTTGATAAGTGGTCAGGTCTTGAATTACTTTTTCCCGATTTACCACAACTGAAAACTCAAATTCTTGAAACAACAGGACCCAACAACATATGCACCCTTGCAAAATGGGATTATTTACCAAATACTTCAGTGCCATGTGATATTTTTAGAATATAAAAGGTGTTGCTATCAAATACTACCTGAACTTATGTAGCACGTAGATCATTGACAGTGCCTCGCGCTCAGTAGTTATGTAATTCTGTTCTGTTGGTGTCAAATTCTAACTTGTAAAATAAAGGGGGTGATCAAAATCCCCTCACTAGGTTGTGCTAGTACTTATCCAATGGTTTTCTGTGAGGCAACAACATGAATATGGAAAGGCTTATCCTAGGAAGGGAAATGTAGTATGGGCACAGTAACAAGCCTATCCTTCAAAGTGTCAAACACCTTCTGCTACACTTCTCCCAGTGAAAGGCACTCTTGTGTTTAAGTAATTTTCCAAGGGTGTTGTGATCTTGGCATATCCTTTGATAAACTTCTTATAGTACCTCATATTCCCAAGAAATCCATGCACTATGATTTGACTAGTAGGCTCTCCCAATCCCACAATAACAACAACTTTGGCGGGATCCACTAACAAGCCTTCCTTACATATAATATGTCCTAACAAGGTTCCAAATGGAGTAGCAAAGACACACTTCTTAATGTTGAGGGATATCCTAAACTACTGACATCTTTTGAACATCAGACTCAAATTGTCAAAATGGTATTTTACCCTCCCATACACAGTCTAATCATCTAGGTAGACTTGAAGAAATTTATGGATGAAGTCCTAAAATGCACGATGCGCGAGAACACAACAAGCACATTCTTCAATCCAAAAGGCATGACCATGTAGGAAAAGCTTCCCCACTTAGTGGAAAATTTTATCTTTATCTGGTCTTCCTTTGCAATCCTGACTTGGTGATACCCTGAGAACCCATCCATGAAGGAATAAACCTGCGCCTGAGCTACTCCTTCCAGAATTTCTTCAGTGAATGGGGTTGGAAAAGGTTCAATGACACACACTACGTTCAAGTCCCTGTAGTCAACATAGATCCTTATCCTTCCATCCTTCTTAATACTAATGACCATTGGGCTTATCCACTCTGATTCCTCCACAAATTTAATGATGCCTAAAGTGATCATCTTGTCTATCTATTCCTTGACCCGTATGCACAAGTTCAGATTCATTTGATAGGGTCTCTTCCAAATCGAGTGTGCACCTTCCTTCAACTTGATCCTCATCTCCCCAAGGAATGGTGAATGCCTTTGAGCTCATGGTACCCACATGGGAATAAGTCTTGAAATTCATGCAACAAATCAATGATCTTTGAAACTTATTTCTCTGACCAATAATCCCCAATGATAGCTTCCTTAGGTTCTTCCTCTAACCCAATGTTAACCTTCTTCATTTTCAAGGGCTCATGGTAGGTGTGATGCTTGCTCATTAACACTATCTATGACTTCGCACATACCCTCAAAATGGTTAACATCTAGACTTTCCATTTCTTCACCATCTATTACATAGACCATTTTTCCTTTTTCCTTTTCAATGCACGTGCGCTCAAGTTATATCTCTTGATTCCTCTTCATCGAAATGTGTCTCCAAACTAGGTTCACCCAAAAACTCTAGTAACCTATCTTCTACCATGACACTATCTCCCATTGTAAGGTGTTTGACAACTTACAATGCCTTATCTACTGATGGCTTGGTACTTTGGTACTCAAAATCTTGAATGAGATCAGCCATTAACTCTTGCCAATTCCCTATCTAACAGTGTGTCTCTGAGTGAATATACCATGCACACGGCACAACCTTATAAAGTGGAATGAAACTTATGCACCCATAATGAAGGTGAAAATGCTTTGCTCCTCCCATCTAGGCTCCCTCACATGCTTGGATATGAAATGAGGCGGGTTCCTTTCCATGGTATTCTTGTATGATAGTGGGCACGTTGCTTCTGGAGAACCTAATAGAGAATGTGACTCTCACCTCACACCATTCTATGATATTCTCATGATGTGTAGCCCACCAAAGTACTATGGTCCTAAGTAAGTTATAGCTTAGTATTCCTCTTTTGTCATTCTCATATTTCCACCTAGCCTCCATTTCTCATAAGAAATCACTAGGGCTAACTCCTCTAGATTAAGTTTGGCAACTTCTTCCCTCCCAAGTGCTTGACTGAGTGCACCTTTGTTACCCTTATTACAGATCCTCTCAATTATTTCCCAATCAACTCATAAGTCCCATGCACTTAATTATCAGATGATATGCTAGTGTTATCACTCATGAACGAGAATCTTCAAATTGGATAACTCCTTCGTAGGATGAATTATCTTAGGGTCTCTGATGGAGCACTCATAGATTTTTCAAGGACTTCTTCTCCCAAGGGCTCAAGTATAGGGTGTTGATTTCCCATCTATTAAAGGGATGATGACCCATTATTCCTTGTTCTCAAAACTGATATACCCCTTGTTAAACCGTAGGTTAGCATTGTTTTTGTAACACCAGGGGCACCCAAGTAATGTTGGAAAGTTATCTACCTCGGCTAGTGCAAGACTTCAAAGTCCCCAGTGAACTTGGCCCCTTGAATAGTGATAACTACATCCTTCAAGACACCAATGGGAATTTCTTTTGTCTTGTTTTCCATATACAACACATTTGAGGATGGATATAATTTGGGCCTTCCCATTTGATGTCATGCACCTAAGGTGAGTACATTGACTTCCATTCTCGTGTCGATCAAAATATTTCTCAGAAGCCATCCATCTACAACAACATTAAAGGTTATTTATTTGTCATAGTCAAGGTTATGGGGAAGAATGTTAGCATGCATCACTTACCTCTTGTGCTCTCTCACATCACGTGGTACATTCTGTAACCATTCTCGTAGCAAAGGAAATTATATTCTCCTGCCTTAACATTTTTCACACTTTCCTGACCTCATCCAAATCCTTATGTGGAGCTTCAACATTCTTCCTTTACTCCAACTGCCTTGACTGCTCCTTTAGACACTGGATCTCCCCTTGTAAACTTTGAATTACATCCATAGTCTCTTGATATACCACATTATGATGAGAAGGGTCAAATACTTCCCATGTACCACTTCTTCCCTAACAACTAGTTTCTGTCTTGGCATCTCCCTTACGTGTGCAACCTCTACTCACGTTGTAACTAGGAAAGGTTATAGTTCTGGTTCATGCACCATCCTTGGCATCCATTGAGAGTTGGATTTCCTTATGCTTACCATCCTAGTGCCTTTATCCTTTTAGTGTTGTTGGCTCATGTGTTTAAACAACTCAGGAAACTCCTTGTACTTATGCTTCTTTCCACACCACAAGCACTACAATAGATCAGGACACTCATATTTATAATGCTCTGTCGATCCACAATTATAACAAGTTCCATGTGGGAACTCATTTCTTCCTCCACCGTAGTTATTGTGACCATAAAATCCTCTGTGAAAACCTCTTCCACGTGCCCCTCCATCTAGACACCCTTTATAATGGCAATCATCATCCTTGGAACTACCTAAAAGGCTAGTCTAACACACACCAAGATCAAGAGAGTCATGAATCTAGTCAATCAACCTATAATCCTTGGTGTCATGGGTTATAGAGGTACAAATATTATAATAACAAGACACATTCTTGCAGATCACGTGTTGTAGTAGAGGACACCTACTTGCATCATGATCCTTGTGGAAAATTTCACAGTCTACTATCATGGCACGTACCGATTTCTAAGGGAAACTATCCTTTGTATGCCCCTCCACTTCACAATCTATGCACCAAAGACCACTATGAACCTCATGCGCTAAGTTCAAAGATAGCTTCTCCAACCTCATGGTCATTGCTACAATTTTAGCCTCATAGAAAGGGCTCACTGCTGGTATCAACTCTCCCAATGACCTCATCATGCAAGGTAGCTTCCAAGGCCTCACGTGGGTCTGTGAAATTCTTGTGTGACAGTGCCCTTATAAACAATGTTATCAATCCCCCAAAAAACCATTGAGCATGCTGAGAGGGGTGTATATCATAGGATAGTTTTGATAAGAGAGTTTTGAACCATGCGTCATACTCTCACACACTCTCTTCCATTCCTTGTTGGATCTCCTTCAAAGTGTTGATGCTCTTTTGCTCAAACTCAGGGATATAGAACTCTACTAGGAAGGATTTTTCAATGCAGTGTAATCCATGACCATCTGATGGGGGTCATACTTGTGGTACCATCTATGCACACGCCCCTACAATGTTGTTGCAAATTGACTTGCCTTTCACTTTGGGGTAGTGATGTCCTTCGTGTGCTATAAAAATTCACACTTTTGCACATGCTCTGCAACATCCTCAATACCTCTATAGTCCGGTAGGTGCAAAGACATCTCAAAAAATACTTTGGGGGTGGTTGATGCCCTTGTCCACCGACCCAAAACCTTGTTTCCTCTGCTGATCATCCACTAGATCCACTAGACTCCGAGGTCTGTCCCTGACCCACCAGATCTACTAAGTCCACTAGGTCCTCTAACCCCTACACCACTTGATCCACCACATATAGCCATAAAATGGCCTGAAGTGGTCATGCCTAGCACTCCTAACATGTCAATGAACTATGCATCGATGGTTTATGATATTACCCCACTTCCAATTATGTATCTTGCACCACTCCCAAAAGTGATACCCAAATTTTGTGTATTTACACCTTATCCAATCATTCCTCAAATACAAGAATGATTTTTGTAGCCATAGATGTCCCAAATGAGAAATTATATCTCCTAGGCATAGATTGGTTACTCCCCTTGATACCAACTAGATTAACAATACTTATCTCTTGATCTAGAAAACTAAGCGCTAGGGGTTGGTCACGGGAGGGTTCGAGATGCACACCGATGATGGCTCTCCTTTCTCCACTTGATAAAATCTCATTAGAAGTTGAAGGGGCTTCTCTTTCGCACTTTCCAAGATGGGGTAGCACAAACTGCTCAGTTCCACATCCTCTGCATGAACCTCAACTCCTTCCCATAATGTCTGCCTCCATAAATCCATCACTCCCGCAACCTCACGTTGTCAGCCAACTCCCTTTCACGTGCCTCACTGCATGTACTTGATTTGTCTTTCCTCCCTTTCTTTTTTAGCCACAATATCGCCATCTTCCTCCACCCTAGTTTTCTTTTCCATTTCTCAAATAATCTTAGCCACCATAAGGAATACCTCCAAACTTAATGTAATGATATAGATATTCATATCTAATAAGATAACACATAAAATTAATCCTTTGGGCTCCTCAAGAAATCAAAATCAACAACCTTTGGACAAAAATACATAGAAATGGTGTATTCTAGAGTATAACTGGTCAATAATCCTTTCCACTAGTGATTGACACCATGCATCCAAGTCATATCCACATCATGTATCCTTTGGTAATCATCTTGGTTCCACACACATGATCTATAGTACCGACTTGATCCGATGCATATTCTAAAATCCATTCATACAGTTCCACTGGAAAGTAGCAGAAGAAGGTTTCATATAGCTCATGATATAGGTGATCTTCTACCCATCTGCATGTATCAAACTTAGGTCCACTATTGAATCTTTGAGAAAACTCATTCTCTGTACTCTTGAACCATAATTCAACACTTTCAAAGGTCAAGCATTCTGTCATCAATGGAACAAAGATGTTGCCAATTCTCACAAAACTTCAAAAATAGGTCCCAGAAATGGAACCAAAATGTAGTAATTTTTATGCCATATAAAAATAGTCTAATCCCATGCCCATCGGCCTATCACCCGGTGGGCATTGGGTGCTCACCGAGGTACATATAAACACCGAGCCCATCCTTTATGTGAATCTTGTGAGAATAAAAGCTATGGTAGAAACTTAGATGCAAAGGGTAAAAGAACCATGCATTCATTCTGAGAGCTTAAGATGAGTTATTATATCATTATACCTATCTTGATAATAAGAGAAACATCATATGAATAACATATTTGATCCATACCATAAAGGAAATGCACTAGGTTTTACACCCATAAACAATACATATTTAGAACAGAACCATATATTTCATATTGATCATATTTCAAAAACCATATTACATTCACCAAGGCCATGACAGGCCAATATATCAATGCGGATAAGATTCATGCATCAGAAGTCCTAACTATGCTTCCCATATTACAAAGAATTTATCATGGCCCCATCCCTCTGTGTAACCTATCACTCCTACTGTACTCTAAATGAGAACCCCAACTCTCAAGAACCTCCTACTATTTCTGCAAATATTTTCCCTTCCATTCTCTCTAGTTACACTCTCTTCCTTGATAGCATATATCTTATTTTATCTAGGAATCTCTATAAATAGTTGTATTACCCACCTCCATGTCTTTCTGAAGTAGCAGATCAAATGCCAAGTGTCAAGGTGGTCCTCTAATGGAGCATATTTATTCCCATCGGGCTCTCCGCTCTCTACAATGATGTCTTTCTAGATCCTTCTATCATATGGAATATTCCTTTCTTGACCACCAAGTTTCCAAGCTAGAACCTTATCCACTCCACATGCTTAGTTGGGTCACGCTTTTCTCATGTGCTCCCTAGAACACCGAATATGGCTAAGTCTTGAAACCATTTGCTTTTCCTTGCGCGTGTGTCATGGGTTCTACTAAACACTTCTAAAACCTATGTCCTACGTGCCTTTACCCCATGTGACCTTATTCATATTTCTCTCACATGTGAACATGCCTTTTGTATTAAGAAATATTCTAAGGCCTAACATGATGAATTCAAGATGGTCATAGATAAGTTTCCCTCCCTTTTGATTCTTCAAGTGACGTAGAAATGTTGCATGAAGAAATGGAGGAATTCAAAGAATCAAACTCTCTTCTCGATGCAATCATGGATGATCAAATGGAATAATCCCACTCTCTTTTCAAATCTGAGGAGAACGAACAATTTAAACACAACCTCTACTCACTGGGAGCATAATCATCATCACGGTGAAAACATAGCCTTTCATCTTTCACTTGAGCAAGAAGATTCAATAATTGATGGTCAAGATGTAGCTGAAAATTCTTCTCATACTGCTGCCCCAACATGGTTCTCTACTTCTTACCAAGAAGAAGATGATATGGATTTTGAGCTTGAAGGAGTTCCCTTCCCACGAATCTTGAACCTCTTCTCCCTTTCAAGTAGGTTTCATGAATCAAGTATGCCCATGTTTGCAAGAAATTGAATCTTTGGCAATACAAATCATGGAAGAGGTGAATGAGGATGTTTCAAATGAATCATGGGCCCATATGGATCATATTTTTAATCATCTCCTAGAGGCATAAAAATATGATTCTTCCAATGAAGATAAAAATGAGCCTATGGAAATTTTATAATAACTATCCGTACAAGATATCTTAAAGCCTACAAAAGAAACTGAAGATCCTCAACTCAATCTTGAACTCTTAACCCAGGATATGGAGATATAAGACAGGTATGAGTCAATTTTTTCTTTCTATTTTGGTGCACCAGTTTTTGATGTTGATATGGAGCAGTTGGATAACTTGATGACTTCCCTAATACTTCGGTTGATAAGAATGGACATGAAAGAATGTATTTTTATTTTACATTGTGCGAAGAAGTTCATGAGTGAAAAAGAAGAAAAGTTTGTGAACCTCCTTTGGAAATCTCTAGTTTTGAAGACAACACCTCTGCCATGGAAGAATATAATAAGGAAAATGTTGAGTTGATTTGCATTAAAGAAAGTTGTTTTGAACATGGTGAAATATGCAAAGCAACATTTGGAGTATATTTAAAACCAACTTTCTCCCCACCATTTTAGAATGGTCCATCAATAAAAATAAGATTTCATATGGAAAAATCTAACGAAGGGTGAATAATTCTTACATGGCCAAATCAAAAGCTGTGATTTTGAAAATTATATCAAGATGCACTCCGAACGAATGCATATTGGTGACAATTCTTCTAGACAACAAAGCAGGAGTATGTGTGATTCTTTCCAAATGATCCAAAATCATTATAAACTCACCATCCTCAAGATTGGATTCACCTTAAATATGTCCCCATGTTGCAACAATATCTCAAGGATGATGAAGATCTCCACTCAATGATTTAACCTCCATGTTTGAAAACACTTTCTCAAAGAAACAAAGAAAGATGTTTGGGGAAGTTCTCGAATGGGAAGAAAAATAGTTTTTTCTCACTCCTTTCAAGTTTTTTTCTGATATAAGAGACAATTTGAAGTTGCAATTTAAAGAGGATGAATTTTTTCATGACAACAGCAATTTTCCCACTCTCGAAGACATGGAGGGATGGATGGTGTCTCATGATTGTGGGACATCAAGGGGAATCTTCAAAATATAAAATCTTCAAGAGGTTAACCAAATTTTCAATGGATGAAGGAACATTATAAATACAATATGAGTACAAGGATGGAATCATGATCAATATTACTCTTATCAAGCCATGAAAATCTATCACCAAATCATGGTTTGATCAAATAATAGTTTTTGCTTCAATGGTCATACTTCAATCTACTATTTCATGATGGCATGTAATTTTCTCAACCCGTTGCGGGTATGTGTATATCCTTTTCCCACCTCTGTAAATTTCCCTCCCCTTGTATATAATTTCCTTTCCATGGTTTTTTTCCCTTTATGTTGTGTGTCGTGTGTTTCCATTTCTCCTTGTTTTGTATGTGTTTCTCTCTCTCTCTCTCTCTCTCTCTCTTGTAAATTGTACATGACTTCGGAGGGCCCAATGGATAAGGTATTGGTATTCATTTTGAAAATTTGATATTTTAGATTCTTCATTCATTTCATTTCTTCGCTGTGATCATTCCATGGCATGTCCCAAGCTAGAGAAAATTGTTTTCATGCAAATGTACGACCAATAAATTAACAATTTCAAGCATGACAAATATTCCCCGTGTTAATTTTTTCAAGTCTTATCAATCCAAAACACCCTAGTTCTATCTATTCATTCCAATTGATCTCCCAATTAACATTATCTCATACCCCTAGGTTATTTAGGAAATTCTTTTCATTCCCCCTAGGTTATTTTAGGAGTTCACTAAAAAGTTCAAGCTACTGAGCGGTTGCGGGAAGGGTGTCACCGGCCTTCCTAGGTCTAGAGAAACCCCATGGAGTGGAGTAGGAGATCCTGAGTGGATTTGGAGGTGATTCAAATGTCTTGGGACATCATGGGAATGATTCAAGAATATTTTGGAAGGGCTCGGAGAAGTTGGGGTAGTTTCACCAAAATTAGGGTTCTGGCCTAGTCAAGACACGAGGCCAAAACAACCACCTTTGAGCTTCAGGTGATTTTGGGAGCTCCGAATGGAGTTAGGAGCAACAAAAACATCTCCTAAAATATAATCCCAATCCCTACAAGATGGTGAAATCATATTTTTCACAACACTTTGTCGCATGAGGTCGTAGGTAGTTTTTCTCAGGCACATGTGGAATGCCAAATCAAAAATCTGATTTTTCAAGGATAAAATGGAAAAATAAAGACATGATACCCCAACCATTAGATTAAAAAGACCATTTAAAGTCATAATCATATAATTTTTTTCCAAAACGTCCATCAGTGCTCAAGTTATCATTGTCTCAAGTTGTCCTCTTAGAGAAAGTTCGGGGAGTTAGCCAAATTTCGGGAGGACAAATGTCACTCTGAGCACGGTGGGATTTTTTTCCTTGAAAAACCTCAAGGTCAGAGACATCAACCATGAAAAAATGTTCCCATCCCCATATGACCTCAAAACTTCATGCGACCTTCGGGATCATCGATTCGGCCCTCGGGTGATATTGGGAGCTTAAATTCCTTGCCATCAAATCTCCACCATGTGTCAGCTCCAGGAGCACCGTGGAATTTTATGTCCCTCATGTCCCTCACATTTCAAGGACATAAAACCTTGAAAAATGTACCCATCCTCCTAAGGGAGACTTCTGGTCACCCATATGACCCGCTTCCAGCCCCTTAGTGCTTTAAAACTGATTTTCTAGCTTTCATTCCTTGCCGTCAGATCCTCGCCATGTGTCTTCTCCTTACTCACCATGGAATTTTATGTCCCTCAAATCCCTCACATGTCAAGGGAAAAACACCTTGAAAAATTCACCCATCTCCTATCGTGCTTTATTTCAAAAATTTAAAAAAACCTTCCTCCTTCCCTGCTTCTAACATCTAACTCTCTTGTGCACATCTTCATTCGACCATAGCTCTACAACTTGGTCACACCATTGATGAACCTTGAAAAATATAAACTATAGAAACCACATCATCAAAAACATAAAAACACATAGGTCTCTAAAGGAATATTGATTAGGAGAGCTCAAGGATCAAAGAACGGAAGAGAGAAATAGATAAATCATCTTAAAATACTCACTGCCATAAAACAAAGATTTCAAAATATCTTGCAAAATGTTTCTTGAAATGAAGAACCATTTTCTCTGTGTTAATCATTCTCAAAGGCCATCAAAAATCATCTTCAAATCTCCCTTCCACTTCATTAATTTCCCATAGTGAAGAAATATTAGTCTCGACCCAATGAAGACAAAAGTCGGATTTCCGTCAAAATGGAAATAGGTTTGAAGATAAATTTCACCAGGAGAGTGAGAAAAAGAAACCCACAACAAAAAATAATTTTTATCACAAATGGAGAATAAAACTATACCTACAACTCTCAAGCTCCATTAATGGTTGTCGCGTTTAGAAGTACTATCAGGTAAAAATCATAAACCTTAAAATCTCCCAAACTATTTAGTGGATAGGTCCAAGATTTCAGAGGGGTGATATTGGGAAAAAAAACCCATATCAGAAAACTTTGTTTCACAATGATCTGACCACTAAAGGTTCACTTTCTAAAAATAATAGGTCTTCTATATAGAGGATTTCCATTTTGGGAAAGTCATCAATTAAAGAAACTACGAAAGAGGCATTAAACATAGAATATGTATTACAAGGAGAGATCGTCGAAATGGTCATCTTGGTCCAAAATTGACACTTACTAAAAATAGTAAGTGGTCCCATGAGCACCTGCCAAAAATATAAAATTGATCCAGAAGGTGAGAGGAATACAAGGAGATAGGGAAATATGAGTTGCAACATCCAATTGAGGTTCGAGGCAGCTGATTTTTCATACTTACTAAAAATAGTAAGTTGTTTTTTCTAAAGAAATCATGAAGCATAAATGGACAAGGAAAAATCTGGCATAGCCTTTCACTTCCGAGTAAGAGATAGAAAAATATGGTCTCTATCATCATGTTATGCAGAGTAGGTGATAATGAGGATGTCAACAATGTGTTTCGACACTCATTTCATGATTCAATTGCTATGTGGGAGGTGGAATTCACAATCGACACCATCAGATCATTCATAATATGCTTCATTAGGATCATGTCCGAATCAGTCAAACAGTGTAGAAACATTGAAGGGAGTTAGGACAAGATTTTTTCAGAGTGGATCTCCATGAGTGATGCCCATGGTCATCAAATGAGTCATGTGATAGTGTATTTAAACATGGTGTTCACACATCATCCAAAGGAATTTCTTCAACATGCGCAAGAGTTTGAAGACTTGGAGTTCATCACATTGGAGCATTTCATCGAGTCATTTGGAAGGATCAACGGGCTTTATCAGAGGAAGAATCTATCATCATTGACATCATCCTTCTTCTTCTTTCTGCTCTCTCTCCCTCTCTCTCTTCTCTCCCCCAACTTCCTCTCTCCTTAATGTTCTAATTTGATTTTGGGGGTTGCACTTTTTCAATGTAATAAGTCACCCTTAAGTTATAAAAGGGGACTTAATGTTCTCTTAAGAATGTGAAAATTCTCATGACATATGAAGGGTCAATGGGGGGTAGGTGAACAAAATTCCAAATCACTATAAATTGTAATGAGCTCCTCATTCCAAGGGGTTATAATTCTGAAATTCTTCTAGCTTGTTGTATTTTTGTAAGTTCAAGAGAGATATTTTACTCAATTGTGTTTGAAAAGAGTTAGCCACTTTTCCCATATTTGCAATGTCTTCCATTCTCATACTATGTATAATTTCTATGTCAAAGCATCAATACAAGAAGGAGTTTTGATCCTTTTTTTACTAAGGGGTTTACTGATACTTTGTGTTCATTAAATTATAATTGGTCTTGTTGTTGTTTGTTGAATTGTTTCTTCCTAATTTTAGTGCATGTGGTGAAATTTATAACTAGTGTGTGTAGGAATATTTTTTTCTACCTGCAACATTATTTCTCCTACCTCTTTTCTTACTCCCATTTCCCAATCTTCAAACAAATTCTTCCCTATCAAGAGATTGCTATCTTTTCCACGGGGTTAGTGGAGCGTCCTGTTAGATCTCGACCACAAGTCCACCGGGAAAATCCACTTTTACTCATGCATGTACATATGCCAACTATACCGGTTAAGTAGAGGGACTTAGATTCTTAAGAGCGTTGGTAAGAAATCTACAAGTTTTTCCACCCGACAAATTTTCTTGCCAATATTTTTGGCACCGACCGTAGGACAGATTTAGCAACGTCTACACCGAAAATATGACCACAAGGTTTGAAAATCGAAATAGGAAAAAATCAGATTTCAAAGGAAAATCATTTTTGAAGGAGACTCCATCAAGGAATGAACCCCTATCACTTTTTTCCTACATCATGAAGAAATTTATAGATTGGAGTAAACTACCAATGAGTGATAGTGAAATAGAAGAAGACGATGTCTTCTTGGAAAAGAAGATCATTGATCACCTATGGTTCCAAACTAGTATTGACAAAGGAAATAAGAAATAACCCGTCACCAATGAAGATGAATGGATTCAAAGGAGAAATAAGATAAGGTGTGAAGCTTAAGAATATTCCAAATTCTTACAAGAGATAAACCAAATTCTTACAAGAGATGAACCAATAACTTGAACCAATATCCCATAGTGAGGAATAAGAATAGGAGAGTTATCCTATAGAGGAAGATCCTAAAGATCATTTGTACCATAGGGTTTTCATTCCCGTAAGGTTCTTGAATGCCGCTGAAGAAAATCCTATCCTTGATCCTTCCAATGAAGATAAAATCAGCATTCAAGAAGACGATAAAATCAGCATTCAAGAAGATGATGAAAGACAAGATGGTGCAAGATCCACTGAAGAATATTTTTGTAATCTCACATAACTCACTACAAAATTGAGAACATTGTCCTTCTTCTACCATTCTCTAGATGAATTCATTTCATACGGTGATGAAGAAATGAATATTTTGAAAAGAGAATATGTGGAAAGGCTTGAGCATAATCAAAGGAAATTCCAACCCCAAAATCTTTGATGAAATTTGGATGTATGTTTTAGTTCTACAGAGAAGATATGAACATCTTGAAGCTCTCGCATCAAATTGAGGAAGAATATGAGATGCGCTCTATGGAAGAAGACATAGATTTCTGCCCATACTATGAGGTTTTCATTCCCAAAATATTATTGGATTCTCCCAAATAATATCTTATCATGGAACCTTCCGATGAAAGCCAAAGAAAAATTGTGGAGGAAGAATTAGAAGGCATGAATATAGAATCACCATTCAGCAATTCCATCGGCTCAAGGCATAACCCATGGGAGGAATAATATATTAAATAAAGATAGATACTTACTACATAATGGATGACCCAATTCTCTTCGAAGACTCCACCGGTGATAAAGAAGAAAACCAATTTAAAGTAAGCATGAATGATCTCTTTTAAAATTTTGATCTTTCAATTAATGACGAAATGGAGAAATGTGAAAAAGTGCAAGAAAGTCACACGACATCATGGTCCAAATATTATGAATTCAAGATGGTCATAGATAATGTTTCCTCCTAGTTTGATTCTTCAAGTAATGTAAAAATGTTACATGAAAAAATGGAGGAAGTCAAAGAATCAAAATCTATCCTAGATGTAATCATGGATGATCAAATGGAAGAAGCCCACTCTCTTTTCAAATCGGAAGAGAATGAATAATTTAAACACAATCTCTACTCACTCGGGAGCAAAATCATCATCACGGTGAAAATGTAGCCTTTCATCTTTCACGAGCAAGAAGATTCAATAATGGATGGTCAAGATGTAGTTGAAACTTCTTCTCATATTTTTCCTCACACATGTTTCTCTGCTTCTTACGATGAATAAGATGATATGAATTTTGAGCTTGAAGGAGTGCCCTTCCCATGAAGCTTGGACCTCTTCTCCCTTTCAATAGGTGTCATGAATCATGTATGCCCATGTTTGTAAAAAAGTGAATCTTTGGCAATGCAAAGCATGGAAAAGGTGAGTGAGGATGTTTCAAATGAATCATAGGCCTATATGGATCAGATTTTTAACCATCTCCTAGAGGCACAACAAGAAGATTCTTCTAATGAAGATAAAAATAAGCCTATGGAAATTTCATAAGAACTATCCATACAAGATATCTTGAAGGCTGCAGAAGAAACTGAATATTCTCAAATCAATCTTGAACTCTTAACCTAGACCATGGAGATACAAAATAGGTATGATTCGATTTGTGCTTCCTATTTTGGTGCAGTAATTTTTGATGTTGAGATGGAGTATTTGGATAATATTAATGACTTCCCTAAAACTTTGGTTGATAAGAATGGACATGAAAGCATGTCTTTTTCTTCCACATTGTGTGAAGAAGTTCATGAATGCAAAAGAAGAAAAATTCATGAACCTCTTTTGGACATCTCCAGTTTTGAGGACAACACCTCCACCATGGAAGAAGATAAAAGGAAAACGTTGAGCTGATTTACATTGAATAAATTTATTCGAACATGGCGAAAATATGTAACAATGTTTGGATTATATTCAAAACCAACTTGCTTCCACCATTTCAGAATGGTCCATCAATGAAAAATAATATTTCATATGGAAAAATATAATGAAGGGTGAAGAGTTCTTACATGGCCAAATCAAAATCAGAAATTTTGAAAATGATATCAAGATGCACTCCGAACGAATGCATATTGGTGACAATTCCTCTAGACAACAAAGCGGGAGTATGCATGATTCTTGCCAAATGATCCAAAATCAAAATACACTCTCCATCCTCCAAGCTCAGATTCAACTTGAACATGTCCCCATGCTGCTAAAATATCTCAAGGATGATGAAGATCTCCAACTTAATGATTTAACCTCCATGTCTGAAAACACTTTCTCAAAGAAACAAAGAAGGATGTTCGGAGAAGTTCTCGAATGGGAAGAAAACTAGTTTTTTCTCACTCCTTTCAAGTGTTTTTCTGATATAAGAAATAATTTGAAGTTGTAATTTAAAGAGGATGAATGTTTTCATGACAAGAAAAGTTTTCCCACTCTCAAAAACATGGAGGGATGGTGTCTCATGATTGCGGGACATCAAGAGGAATCTTCAAAATACAAAAGCTTCAAGAGGTTAATCAAATTCTCAATAGATGAAGAAACATTCTCAATAAAGTATGACTATAAGGATGAAATTTTGATCAATATTCTTCTTCTCAAGCCATGCAAAGCCATCACCAAAGCATGGTTTGATCATTTTTTTGCTTCAATGGTCATGCTTCAATTGGCTATTTCGTGATGGCATGTGCTTTTCTCAACTCGTTATCAGGTATGTGTATATCATTTTCCCACCTCTGTAACTTTCCCTCCCCTTATATATAATTTCCTTTTTGTGGTGTGTTCCTATTTATTTTTAGTTTCGTGTGTTTCCCTTTCTCCTTGTTTTTTATGTGTTTTCTTCTTCTCTCTCTCTTGTAAGTTGTACATGACTTGCAGAGCCCAATGGATAAGGCATTGGTCTTCATTTTGAAAAGTAGAGATTCTGTATTCTTCATGTCATGTATTTTCTACAATCATTCCATTTCATTTCCCTGAGCTAGAGCTAATTGTTGTCATGTAAATGTGTAAAAAGGGAATTAATAATTTTTAGCATGACAACTATACCCCCGTGTTAATTTTTTTCAAGTCCTATCATTCCAAATAACCCCTGTTCTATCCAAATACCCAAGTGATATCTTGATTAACATTATCTCATACCCATAGGTGATTTAGGAAATTCTATTCATTCCCCCTAGGTGATTTTAGGATTTCACTAAAAGTTACAAGCTATAGGTAGTTGTGGGAAGGGCTATCTTTGGCCCTCCTACGGTTGGAGCAACCCCATGGAGCAGAGTAGAAGATCTTGAGTGGATATGGAGGTGATTTAAATGTATTGGGACATCATTAGAATTATTTAATAATATTTTTAAATTCTTGGAGAAGTTGGGACTGTTTTACCAAAATTAGGGTTCACAGGCCTAGTCAAGATTGTGACCCAAAACACCCGCCGAGCTTCGGAAGGTGGTTATGGGAGCTCCATATGGAGTTAGGATAAAAAAAAAAACATATCTGGAAATATAATTCCAATTCCTATAAGATGGTGAAATTATTATTTTCATAACACTTATGCACATTATGTCTACATACATTTTTTCTCAAGAACATGTGGAAATCCAAATAAAAATCCACTTTTCGAGATCAAATGGGAAAACAATAAATGATACCCCCACCATTGGATTCAAAATACCATTTATAGTTAGGATCATATAAAATATTTCTAAAAACATCCATCGAGAGCTCAATTTATCATCATCTCTAGTTGTCCTCTTGGAGCGAGTTCGAGAGTTAGCCAAATTTCGTAGGACACATGTTAGCTTCAAGAGCCTAACGACATTTTGTGTCCCCGACGTCCCTCAAGGTAAGGGACATAAATCATGAAAAAATTATCCCATCCTCTATATGACCTCTAAAACCTCATGTGACCTTCAAGATCATTAGTTCAACCCCAGGTACTATTAGGAGCTTAAATTCCCCTGCCATCAATCTCCGCCACATGTCATCTCTGGGAGAACCATGGAATTTAATGTACCCCTGTCCCTCATATGTTAGGGATATAAAACCTTGAAAAATGTTCCTAGTTCCCTAAGGGAGACTTTTGGTCACCCATATGACATGCTTCCAGCCCCTCGGTGCTTTAAAACTAATTTTTAGCTTTCATTCCCTGTTGTCGGATCATCGCCACGTGTCGTTGCCTTGATCACCATGGAATTTGATGTCCCTCAAATGCCGGGGACAAAAACCTTTTAAAATGTGCCCATCTCCCATCTGTGATTTATTTCAAAAAAATTTAAAAACCCGCCTACTTCCCGCTTCTAACATTTAACTCTCATGTGCATAGCTTCATTCGACCATAGCTCGCAACTTGGTCACACCATTGATGAACCTTAAACTAGATCAAATATAGAAACCACATCCTAAAAACATAAAAACACATAGATCTCTAAAGGAATATTGATTAGCATAGCTCAAGGATCAAAAAACAGAAGAGAGAAAAGTAGAAATCATATGAAAATCCTCACTATCGTAAAATGAAGATTTGAAGTTATCTTGCAAACCATTGTAAGAAACAAAGAACCTTTTTTGTTGTGTTATTCATTCTCAAAGGCCATAAAAAAATAATCTTCAAATATCCCTTCCACTACATTAATTTCCTACAGAAAATAAAGCTTAATCTCATCCCAATGAAGACAAAAGTCATATTTCCTGTCAAACCAAAAAATTGGTTTGAAGAGAAATTTCATTGACAGAGAAAGAAACAAAAACCCACAAGAAAAATATAATTTTTATCATGAATAAAGAAGAAAAGCGGCATAATGAGTGGTGATTTTTTCATTACCTTGCAAAATAGCTTCAGCTTGTCTATGGCTTCCTTTTTAGGTTTTTAAACCTCCCTTCCATCAGTAGGAATACCCATCACTTTCGCAACTGATTCCAAAGTAATCTCAATATGAACACCTTTCATGTCCACAACTCCCCTTTTTGGTTGTCTTCCAAGCTCTGGCAAAGTCCTTAGTTTTCATAATGACCTTCAAAGATTTTGAGGAAAGGTGAGAAACCCTTTCTCTCGAACACTTCCATGGCTTCCACTTAACCCCATCTAGATCAAAAGGATTAGTTCTCACAAGATCACCCCATTTGGAAATATGAGTACCAGTTCATAGAAAATCCTAACTTTAAATTACTTAGAATGATACGAACAATCCCAACAATGTTGATGTTACAAGCACAGATGGAAATAAAGGCCCTAAGGTGACACAAGCGTATCAAGCCCAAATCTTCACATCATCCCACCATAAATTCACACAATTCAAATAGCTCTTATACATTATTGCCTTAACATACCATGACCTATCATTATTACCTAGTGGTGACATGTCCATGTTGATATTTTTGGAGGTGTGCTCGCACCTTAGTATCTAAAGCTTCTTCATCATGGATTAATGTCATCTCATGAAAATTAACCCCTTGTTGGCAAAATAGTTGGCGATGAGTTTTCCTCTCTATAGATATGTTTAAAAATGTTCAAGTACAAGGTAGAAGTAGTAACTTTACTAGTAATGTTGTTAATAATGTTCAATGAGTCTCCTTCCACTTCCAATATTACAAATCTATGTTGAAAAGCTATAGAGACCCCCAATAAACATTTGATGCTTCAATAATGTGATTCATTTGAATACCAAGATTACAATGATACCCAAGAATGAATCTTCCTTCAAAATCATAGAAGACCCCTCCACAACCATCTTTTTGGGGTTTCCTTTGAAGCCCCATCGAAATTCAACTTTATCCATTCCTTGCTAGGTTTCACCCAACCTTGGAGCCTAGGATTATGTGTAGGAAGGTTAGTTTGAGTAGGGCATAAACCCCAATTCTTAGATAATTTACTCTCAGTTTGAAGAATAGTTTTCTTATGTGGGGATATGTTTGAGAATTTAGCATTAATAACGTTAAAACAATGAGTTCCAACTTTATTTTCCGATTCCTTCTTCCCTTTAAAAATCCACCTATTTCTCTCTTTCCATATTTCCCAAGCTAGGTGCATAATAGAAAGAGTCCATAGATGTTTGAGTCCTTGAATCCTAAAAGGGGGAAACCATTGGGACCACATTTTTTAATGGAACATGGGAAAACCCACTTGATTTCAAATAGGTTAAGAAGGGTGTTTCTAACTGATATCAGAAAAGGGAAATGGAGGAATATATGTAAAGATTCTTCAGTATCTTTTCACACATAACACACCTATTCACCATATGAAAATTTCTCTTATTAAGATTGCTGACAGTAAGGATTTTATCATGGAGAACCA
This sequence comes from Taxus wallichiana var. yunnanensis, assembly GCA_018340775.1. NCBI lineage: Eukaryota > Viridiplantae > Streptophyta > Pinopsida > Cupressales > Taxaceae > Taxus > Taxus wallichiana. The sequence goes on along the minus strand of CM031234.1, from coordinate 907,595,698 downwards.
ACCACTAGAACATATTGATCTTGGGAGTAACTTATTTGACCCACACACTTTCCCATTTGAAGCTATCAGGATCAACTTCATCAAGGAAAAGGCATTGTAGGCACTTTGAACCGAGAAGATACCATTATCCTCTCTAGACCAATATAAGCTATCATCTTCTAAACTCTCTTTATTAACAATAACCCCTCTTAGTTTGTTGTTATGTCCATCCAATTCAATTATTTTCCATTGACCCAAGGGTTCCTCAAAATTGAAGTAATCTTTGACCTTAGTCCCATATTTAACCACAACATCCTTATAGATGTTAGGATAGATAACCTTAAGAGGTTTGTCTCCTAACCATTTGTCTTCCCAGAAATTAACCACTCTCCCATTTCCAATCATCCATTTTCTTCCCTTGGAGACAATGTATTTATCCCAATTTATAGATTTCCAAAAAGTAGAACCATTAAAGTCAACATTGTTAAAGCACCATTCATTAGCTAGAAGATTTTACCAAGTATTTTTGTCTTATGATGGAATTCCACACACTGTCTTCCTTAACCAATCTCCAAATCATTTTTGACAACATAGCTTTATTCATTTTAGCCCAATCTCTAATACCAAGACCCCCATTTTCTTTGGCTTACAAACCTTTTCCCATGCAATGAGAGGAATTCTATCTTTTTGTTTTGAGCCACTCCAAAGGAATATTTTTGGATACTCTCCAATTTATTAGAAATAGTAGAAGGTAATCTATAAATAGACATAGAATACACAAGAAAATTTTGAATTGAGAATTTGAGAAGGACAACTTTACCTGCTTGAGATAAAAGTGAGCCTTTCCAGCCTTCCAATTTCTTAAGAAATCTGTCTATCAAAAATTCCATTCAACAATCTTTGGTTTTTTAGTTCCAATAATCATTCCCAAATACCTAGTAGGGAAATTTTTAGTCACACAACCAAGAATACCAGAAATTTTGGCACATCTTCTTTCAGGGGTATTGATAAAAATACCAAAATTTTACCATAATTGATCATTTGGTTAGAAGCTTCCTCATAATCTATCATCATTTGTTTAAACTCTCTAGCCTCGGGATAGTAGCCTCTCCAACCAACATAGTGTCATCAACAAAATGTTGGTGAACAACATTGTCACTATTAACAACAAGACATATGCCTTTAATTCTTCCTTCCAAATTAGCCTTATTAAGAGCTCTGCTGAGAGTTTTAGCCATGATTATAAATAGAAAGGGAGAGATAGGATCTCCTTGTCTTAATCCTCTAGAGCTATTAAAAAAACATAGGGAGTCCCATTGATTAGAACAAAAAAATTTAGTTGTGGAAATACATGTCTGTATCAGAATCCTGAAGTCTTCATCAAATCCAAACCTAGTTAAGACATTAAGAAGAAAGGACCAAGAGACACGGTCATAGGCTTTCTCCATATCAAGCTTAATGAACATAGCTTCCTTTTTATTTTTCTTGGCCGTGTGAAGAGTCTCTTGAATAGTGACAATACCATCTTGGATCTATCTTCCCATAACAAACCCTCCCTGCTGATCAGAAATAATGGAAGGAAAAAGAAGTTGAATTCTTAAAGCAAGGATTTTAGAACACATTTTGTAGATATAGTTACATAGGCTAATAGGTCTAAAATTCCTAAAATCCGTAGGATTGTGATTTTTAGGGACTAAAGCTAGGAAGGTGTTGTTTAATTCATGAAGCATCTTTTTGTTCTTAAAAAAATATTGAATAGATTTGCATGTATCATCCTTGACAATCTCCCAAAAAGTTGAAAAAAGAAATCCAGAAATCCATTAGGTCCTAGAGCTTTGTCAAGGCTCAAATTTTTAGCATAAATTCAATTTCTTCCATTGAGGGAATCTTAGTGAGCATATTATTGTCAGTCTCATTTATCAACTGAGGAATGCAATCCAGAAAGTACTCTTCCTTATTTTTGTTAGATGAACTGGTTGTAGAAAGAAGTCTACTGAAAAAGGAGGTGGCAACATGTTGAATTTCCTTAGTATCAGTGAGCATCACACCATCTTCCCCTATGACACACAATATTCTATTAGTTCTTCTCCTTTTCAGGGTTGAAATGTGGAAGAATTTCATGTTTTTATCCCCTTCTCTAAGCCATTGAACCTTGGATTTATATCTCCAAAAATTATCCTCTTTCAGAAGAATGTTATGGTAATCAGACAATAATTCACTCTCTTTTTGTTGTCCTACCTGAATACAGTCATTATTCAGAGTTTCCAAAGTATCCTGAAGGGAGGATATCTCATTTTCCAGAGACTTCTTTTTCTCAAAAATGTTACCAAATTTTTTTATTCCATCCTTTCAAATTATTCTTAACATGAGCAAGTTTCTTAGCAATTCTAAACATAGTTGTTCCTTTGATTTTCACATTCCACCAATCTTTCATAAGATCAAAAATTTCCTCGTTTTGTAACCACATCTTCTCAAATCTAAAGGGATTTCTCCTCCTCTCTTTATCTTTGATTTGGAAAAGAAGTGGATTGTGGTCTGAACCAATCGAGGGAGAGAAAAGAGGCAAGCTTCTTTATTCAACCACCCCCATGAATTTAGATCCTGTCAAGTTTGACTTGAATCAATTGATCACCTTTTCTCCTATTAGACCAAGTAAATCTGCTACCCTTCAACTCAATATCCATGAGATTATTTTGTATGATAAAATCCTAAAGATCTTCCATACTCTCAATTAAATCAATATTACTACCCTTCTTTTCCCCTGGACTCAAAGGGGTGTTAAATTCTCCATAATCAGCCATTCAATCCCTTTAATAATGTTTTGAAATTTAGAGAGTTCAGCCCAAAATGTTTTTCTTTCTCCTTTGTTATTTGGAGCATATATATTAGATAGCACCCAAAATTATTTAGATTTCTTATCTTGAAATAACATAGCCATGTGATTACTTATTTTAAGAAGATTCGTACCTTTGAGTTTTTCCTCATTCCAGATGACAACCATTCCTCCTGTAAATCCTTTTGAACTAATAGCTAGTCCCATAAGTCTCTTGTAACACTTACATTTTGCTTCCAAAAATATCCTTCCTCCATCTTAGTTTCTTGTAAGACCATGATATCAGGTTTGTGTTTAGAATCCAATTATTTTATTAACCTCCATTTCATAGGGTTATTTAAACCCCTAACATTCCATGAAACTATATTCATTTAAACCCTTGGTTTTGGTTCTTCTAAAGCTCCATAGATCAAGTTTAGATTGAGTTCCATCATCAATATCCTTTTGACTCTAATTTTTCTAGCAACCTACTTAGTAGGTCTCCCTGAACCAATTTTCTTCTCTTTTGGGGTGGCCTCTGAAGACTCCCCTTTTTTAGATGGGGTTTTCAAAGATATCTCTATTTCTACCTCTTTGGGATCCACTTCCACTACTTTGTTCTAGTCTAGAAGAAATTCTTGTTGTGGGGATAAATCTTCTTGGATGATCCTTTGGACTTTGCCAATTTCCATCATTCTTCATTTTCAATCATTAGATAATTCTCCTCAAAACCTAGAATATTGTCAAAAGGATTAGTAAAAGGACCCAAAGTTTCATCAAGACTCATTTCCCTTAGTTTACGTGGGAAATTTTCCTTAGCAACTTCCTTTAGAAGATTATCTCAAAAAATTGATGGTAGAATTATCTTCGCTGAACATGGTACTTTACAATTTGGAAATGAGGTTCAGATAAGGATTTTCATTAGTTCTTCTTATTCCTTACTTCTATAAAACCATCATCTATTAACTTAGGAGTTTGAACTTGTTTTATATTTTACCTCTCTCCATTATTCTCAATAATGATAATGCCTTTATTTGGATTAGAATTCTTTGTAGTATTATGTTCCAAAGAGGCTACTTCCTTCCCTTTAACATGTTCCTTGACTGGCTTCTCCTTATAAACCTTTGAAACCGTCATTTTACATTGTTTCTTGACATGACCCCAACCTTGGCATTTCTCACATTTTTGAGGCGGTTTTCAAACTCGATTCTTTGTTCCCAACTTCCCAGTCTAGATATGAGAGTTATGGATTTGGGTAAATTTGATCCCATCAAAGAGTAGATACAAGAATCGGCACAAACAACACATGTTTTAGTAAGGGTCACATTATCCACAACAACATAGGTACCAAGAGTATTTGCAATCCCTTTAATAACATCAACATCCCATAGTTCCAATGGAATACCTAGTAACCTCACCCAGACAAGGAACTGATTTATATTTTCTTTATCAGGGTTGAACATAGGAGTCCATTTCCTTAGGAACAGTCTGAGCTTCCCCAAGAACCATGGGCCATCATTAAGGATTCTTTGGGGGTCTTCTAGATTGTTAAAATTGAACAAGAAGAAGCCATTTGGTAAATTTGTTACTTCCATATGCCCTTTGGGTTTCCATTTCAGAACTGACCAAGATCTTATTGATTCTATATTGGGTCTTCCACCAACAAGTTTCCCTATCAAAGCATTCTCCATATTTCTCAAAGTTCTATCAATAATGCTATCAAGGATTTCTAAATAGTTACTCGATTCACCTTGTTTAAGTTGTGGAATGATCCCTAAACTTTTTCATTCCCAAATCTCAAGATTTTTGCATATGTTCTAGGGGTCCCATTTCCCACATGGGTCCCAGACACAGGTCTAGTATCATCCTTACCTTGTTCCATCGAATCTTGGTCCTTTAATATTGTGTATCCCCAGGTAGAATTTATCTCCTATCGTTTCCTGCCCATCGTTGTTCAAAATCTTATCTCTCTCTTTAAGCTCCTCATTGCTCCCACCCATCTCATAAATAACTACTTTCTCACTTGTAGGGAAGATTTTAATTTTCCCATATTGGTAAATTTCCCTTCATGGTTGGTAATGCTTATCTCACTTTGAGGTTATTCCTTCTCATATAAAACTTCCTCTTTCAAGTGTATTGTTAGTGCAAATCTACAGCCCCCTAAATGACCTTGATTTGTAGTCTAGAATTGGGTCATTTAGTGTGATTACACAACATTGAGTTTTCTCCAAGGTGTGGGACCTTGTAAGGTGAGAAAAATATCTAGAGAAATATGTTTCTTACCCCTCTGTTTAGGTGTATGCATGAATTTTGCAGAGGTTCAATGCTAAATCCTACTCTAGATTCCAAGGAGACAGAGTTAAAAGATGCAAAAGGAAACAAAGCTAAGTAAAATAATGGTGACACATGAAAGGAGTGATGGACCTCTATTTTTGCAAATAGACAAAGATCATAAGACGCAACACTAGAACATGCACAAATTACCAAAATGCAATGAAGGACTAGAAGGAAACAATAAATGCAAGAAATGATTGAAAATTCATTCATAGAGAATGCTTTATCATTCCCAGTTTTTGATATGATGCATTACAATGGAAAGGACAAAAAAATGTATTATAGTCCCAATGGGAGGCCTAAAAATCCATGAATTCATGTGCCAAGGGGAATAGGGAAGTCTACGAGAACAAAAACATCCAACCCTTTACAAATGAGCCAAAGCGGCTTTTAACAATGAAGCAACACAAAGAAAAGGTAAAAAACGCAAGAAAATTGATTTGAGATCTCCAACCACCGACAAGATTCATTAAACAGAAAGGTCACCCTCATAATTCCATTTTTGATGCATTTGGTCATCTTTGGAGAAGAAACGAGCGCCATACTTCATGAATTTTTGTGGTTGGGGTCGGTTCTATATTTTTTCCCATGTTAGAGACATTTCTTCATTTTCCCCCACCAAAATTAGCCAAAAATAAAAATTTAATATTATATTGTGTGGTGAATTTCAACATCTTTCCAACGATACCAAAAATGCAAAATCCAAGCTCTGGATCAAAAGATATGGCCCTCTAAAGATTTAGGAAAAATAGGTGAAATTAGGGCAAAATTAGGGTTCGCGGGCTGAAATTTGAAAATTTCCCTCTTTTTCCAAATTGGGAAAATTTCCCAAAAACTCTCTACCAACCTGAACTCCGCTGCTACATGGTGCCCTCTGGTTGATCCACATGCTCAAACAATCATTTTTCCCCTTTTGCGAAATTGGAAAAAGAATACTCTGTGGCCTCGACGCTTTGATGTTGATGTGGACACGTGGCACATTCTGATGTGGCACGGAGGTGCAGCTCAAGTTTTTACCTTCACACCTTTGCCACTTTGGAAAAATTCCTAAAATCCTCCCAATTCCACGACTCCCGTTGACATGTGGACACGTGGCATCATTTTATTGCTCGGTAGGGATGCGCCTCTATTTTTATCTTTGATGCACTTTGACCAAATCACCAAAAACTTGAAGTCCTTCCACCCCGCCACTCCTCCTTGACACGTGGCATCATTTCATTTCCTTGTGGGATTTTGGGCTGAAATTTTCCCTTTGATATTTTTAGTCAAAAAGGATAAGTGCCAAATTTTTCCCCAGTCTGCGCTTGGCAAATTTTCCCTCTAAACACCGTCGAGCCATAACTCAAAAAATACAAGGAGTTAGGAGGAATTATTTACCTTTCTGGAAAGGGGAAGAAAAATACTATTTGATGAAGCCATCTCTAGGAACTTTTGAGTGCTTTAAAGTTGCAAAAATCTTCCTGCAGCAAAAGGAAGGAAGAATGAAGGCAAGTTAACCAAAACAAGCATGGGCTTATTTTGGATAACATGTACTTTAATTCAGCCTATTTCAATTTAAGACACTTCAATTGTAGGTACATCAACTATAGGTTGTTGAGTTACCATGGAAGTTTTACTTTTCCCATCAACCTACATTTCTCATTTATTTACCTATTGGTTGTAGGGAAACTTTTAATGGCGATTCTTTGCTAATTCACGAATATTTACATTTTTGAAATTTGTATGTGTTGATTTTGAGGACTCATACAAAGCAACATTTGACCTAAAATTTTTAGGTGCAAGTTAATTTTGTGGGCCAAATCACCTAGTGTTTAAAATAAATTTCATATTCATGCATGTATATCACTTATGCCTCGAAACAAAAATCGGTACATTCGCCAACATATACTAGTAATAAATCTAAGAATCTATGAAATTAAAACTCCATAATACTCTTTTGATAACAATATAGAGTCCAAAGGCCCTATGAAAAGTTGACACGCATGACCCAACAACATAGTCTAAGTGCACAACCAAAAATTCATAACGTGTGGTCTTATTCGGATGCCTAGTTGTATTATAGATGCTGAATTTCTGCAGATGCCCGAATGTACTGCAAATGCCCAAATAAATTTCCCAAACACCTAGTTGTATCATAGATAATTGACTATACCGCAGATGTGTGGTTCTATTTTCTAAACACTTGATTATACTATAGATGCCTAGCTATATTTTCCAAACACTTAATTTTTTACTTCAAATTCACGGATATTTTTCCTAACATGTAGTTATATAGCTCGGACATCCATCTACCAACTTGAGACACCATGTTATATGCCTCAAATACGTGACCATGAAGATGCCTAACCTTCCATCTAAATGATTGTTAGTGCCTCACTAGAGTTCAATTTGGTACTCAAAATTTGGTGGTCGAATCTTCAAAAAAAGGAATCTTTAATCTTATTTTATCCATCCACAAAAAGGGGTCATGCAGATGTAACCACCATACACACCAAATACAAGTATTTTGTATTAACTAAATAATTAAGCTTTCTTATTTATTTTCAAATTACAAATTTCAATAATATACTTAATAATAAAAATTTCAAAATTCCCTTTTAATAAAAACCCATTGATGATGACATGCCTCCACTTGAGGACAATCCTCATCATGTGGTTACATTAGACATGCAACAAGAATAAGATATGCCTCCACTTGAGGAAAATCCTGATTATGTGCCTACACTTGATGGAAATTACATTCATGATTATGATATGCAATAGGAGAATACATTTACAGTCATCAAACACCAACTTCATATGGAAATTCTACTATCAATTCTTTAAAAAATAATAGAATAAATGACATTCCCAATAATGAGATCCACCAAAATGAAGATATTTCTACACATAGTGATCAAACACCTATTACAAGTGATAATACAACCCAAAAATATGTGTGAAGAAATAGAAGTAGATGGACCATTGGAAAGTCTTTTATGTTTGACTGGGAAGATAAGTATCCATTCATTGAACCAGTATAACCAGAAAAAAGGTAATGATACTCCAAAAAAATGTAAATGTATTATTTGTACCTAGAAACTTGGAAAGGATCACAAAATACAACTCAAGCTAGACATAATTGAGAAACATTGTGGTAAAATATATGTATCAATTAAACAAAAATATGGTCAAATAAAATGAACATGTGGATGGAAAAATGCAAAAGAATGCATGCATGTAAGATACGAAACAAATTATGAAAATGAATATAAAAACCTAGAAAATCTTGTTGAGAAATGAGGAACAAATAAAAATTAGATAGGACAATTTGTTTAAGTCTAATCTACAAGCCAAAAATATACAGTTATCAAATATTTACCATATTCTAAAAAAGGGTAGACTTATTTTTAATTTTTGGGATTATAAAATTTTATTTAAACTTAATGGATTCCCTAATATTCCACAATTGCATTGGTCGATAATAGTGCTTGGGAAATTATCATTGTTATGCAGGATAATATTGCTAGATTTAAACCTCCTAAAAATAGACTTTACCCTGAGAAGGAAGAATACATCCTGACTGATTGGAATATTGACACTGCCTTCAAAAATAATAACAATGGTATGGATAGAAACACCATCCAATGGATTAAGCCTCCCACTGATTGGTACAAGTTAAATTTTGATGGGGCCTCAAAAGGCAATCGGGAGACTCTAGAGGTGGAGGAGTCATCAGAGATCAAAGAGGCTATTTTGTTGCTACTTTTTCTGGGAGAATGGGCTAGGCAAACTAACCATTACTCTGAAGCCCTGGAGGCTCTTTGGGGTATAAGACTTACCAAAGATTGTAATATTCTGAATATTATAATTGAGGGTGATTCTCTGAATATCATCAATCTCTTAAACAAAAAGCAACACCTCAGCTGGTCAATTAGAGATTTAATTGGTGAAGCTATTGATATATGCAAGAGCTTTGAAAAGTTAAAATCACCCACACCTATCGAGAAGGAAATAAGGTCGCGAGATAGTTTGGCAAACCTTGGTGTTACTAATACTTTTCAAACTTGGCTAAGGGGGACGTTATGCCCACTCAAATCAATAAAGCCATAATCAATGATTTACATGGCCAAGAAAATCAACACTAACGGCTGTAATGTGGATGCTAATGTGCGGATCCTCAAGTACAGTATGATGACATCACATAAGATATGTATGATTGATGCGATATGTGCGAACTGGACTGTCATCATTTCTTGGCATAGAAAGAAAGCCGAGGAGTGGGGCACTAATTACAAGTATGGTATAATAATTAAATATGCTTTCACGGAAGGGAAAGATTCAAAAACCAACAACAAAGTTCAGCCTGCCCCGCATAGTGATAACATTTTTACCATTGAGAACAGGAACAGAAACAGTGGAAAAATGGGGGGTCCGCCATGCAAAACTGAACCCACCCACAATCCGGCATGGAAAGAGGATACGGTGCTTTGGAACTACCTTCAAATAGGGGGTCTGTCAAATTTAATTGAAAGGATTCAAGGGTTTGATCAAGATATTTCTATTAGATTCACCCAGGGATGGAAGAATCGGGTTGTCAAATACAAGCAACATGGAGATTGAGATCACGGAGGAGCTCATCACCCAGATCACGGGACTCAGCCTTGAGGGCACCAAATTCTTCAATAAGAAGGTTGACAGGGAGGTGGAGACTAAGAAGTTCCTGGATGATGGAGAGAATCTTGAATTTGTGACTGCTGGCATCAAGGTGGCGTCGATTCCTGAGCCTTTTGCTGAGCTTTCCAGGATGGTTGTTAGGTATGTAACTCTTGAAGGAAGATTTGTGACTATACCTCAAAAACATTTGATATTTCTTAATCACTTTCGTAGAAATATTATCATCAACTTCCCTCACTACTTGATAAACTCACTGGAGAAATCAATTAGGGAAGTTCAGAGCCATTCTAGGGCTGTCCCTCTACACCAAGGGCTAATCCTGCTGATCCATCGCCACTATTCAAACCGCCCCGCATGAATCCTACCCCACCCTCTTCCTCCATACCTCCACCTGCTCACACCGCCTTCACTCCCCCTACTGAAAAGGAAGATTGAAGCTGTTGCTTCTAGCAAGAAAAGAAAGAGCATAAAAACTAAAATCCCTACTTCTCAACGGGTCCTCAGAAGTCACAAAGACCTTGAGCTTCTTTGAGAACCTCACGGATATCGACCAACCGATGGAGGAACCCAAGGAGGAGGACTTGATGGGCGAGTGGATAGGATGGAAAAGGAAATACAAGAGCTCAAAGGGACTATAAAAAATATGGAAAAAGCTAAGGGAAAATGAATACTTCAAAGTGATGATGAGGAGGGGGTTATTGCTGAAGTTTTCAAGAAGTTACAGTCTTTGGATGGCAGAATGGGAAATGTAAAAAGTCGCAATGACTGCATACTATCTACCCTTAAAAGCATTTATAATTTCATTGAACAACATGTTCATAGTGTTTGCAGTTTAAGTGGGATTAATGAAGACATTTGGGGCCCCAAAGAGAAAAGGGATATTGCAATTGCTCAGGTGGATATGAAAGACTCCTCTTAGGCCACTTCCATTGCCTTCTTCATGTCACTGCAGGATATCAAAACCAAGATTGACAGGGCTATCAAGTAACGGGTTGTTGTGATCTTTGTTTGTTGGCAAAGCAAATTCTGCATTATCTAAGCGGTTCTAGAGCTATTTTTGGTGGAGTTATTATATGATGAATATCTTTTGTTTGCTTTTTTATCTTTTCTGCTACTTTTTGGATCATTATACATCTAGATCCCTTCTTCTCATGTGTTGTCATATCTGGCTGTTGAGCCCTCTTAGGTTGGCCATTTTGCCCTTCTCGGGTTGTTTCTCTACTTTATGCTATCTAGATTTTGAACCCTTTTGTATACAGGGTATAGTCCCTTCAAAACTATTTTCCCTTAATAAAAAAATAGTGTTTGGGAAATTTTGAAATGTCTATTGATGATAAAGAAGGAGTATTTGAAACAAAATGCACAATTTATCCCATTGTCTATTGATGAGGTCGTTATGAGTTAACAAAAAATCATGGGTTTTCATTCATGTTTATACTTTTGAGAACCATCTAAGGACACCTCATTTATTAACAATCCATAAAATGATAGAAAATTACAATGCAGAGAACATTTACAAGTTGGTTATTTCAAGTTTGAGGGATATAGCAGGAATGGATGATTATAGTATCACTACTAAGTTGGTGTGCGTTAGTACAGATGGTGCATCAATAATGTAGGGGAACATAAATGGTCTTTGCATTTAACTACAAACCATTGTTTCCCCATATATGATTCTAATCCATTGCATGGTGCATAGAATGAATATTTCATAAAAATAGTTAGCACATTTGAGAGTGTTGCAAAATTCAAGATCTTATCCACAACTTGTATGCATATATGTCCAACAGTCCCAAAATATTCTTAGCGTTCCAAAAATTAGAAATTGGAGTGACTGATTGTAAAAATCTTCTAAAATATTTTGATACAAGGTGGATTTCCATGTATGAACCTGCATGCAGATTTTTTTAAAGAATATTCATTGTTGGTAGGTTTTATGTATAAATATTGTAGAGAAGTTGATAAGGAAAAATATTTGTTGTACCATTTAATAGATTTGGAAATGTTACTAACATTAAGTGGAAATTTTCCCATGTTGAATGAAATCAATTTTTGAGTAAACATTCTCAAGAGAGGTCAATAAATATTGTTGATTTCATACGATTAAGGAACCATGTATGTCAAAATTTAGATATTTTATGTGTCCCAAGATATTTTAAAGGGCGTGTATTTGAGAATTGGAAAATGCTAATAGACATCAAATATCCTAGCTGCTATTTGAAATTTAATATCAAGGATTATTTTTTTATAGTTATTAATGAGAAGAATAAATCTATGCATTCGTTTTAAAGAAAGAGTCAATTTGGTGTGAGCAAAAATTGAAGAAGTTCTGCAAAGACGTTTTTATATGACATCGTTATTTTTATAGATGGATGAAATTGAAAAATATTTCACAAAGTCTATCCACATAAATTTGTGGTCATTTTAAAAGGGATAATTTATAGAGGCCATGGGAGTAGTGAATCCCATGTTTTGAAACATCGTTGATGGTCATAGTGAAGAAATTATAAGTAATTTATTTGTCAAATATATGATTATTACGGTAAATAGTTTTAAATGATACGTACACATAAATGGAGTTGAATTTAAAGGAATTTTGCAAAAAAATCACTTTGGCATCTCATTCAACATAGTTTTCACTTACCATGATTGATTAATATTGGTATCTAAATGAACCAATGAAAAATGGAGCTATAACAAGGCTATGGAAAAACTTGTATCCAAGCAACATCTTGCAAGAAAATATTAGTGAATATTTTTAATTATATGAGCTTTGCAAAATGATGATTATATGATCGGTATAAGATGAACAGGTCTTTAGTGGATTATCTTTTGTTAAATCAAATCTTGAAACAAGTTGGATAAAAATTTGGAGACATGTTTGAGATTGTATGTTTCACATTAATCTGTAGATGCATTTCCTTATGAAAGGGCACTTGCAACTTGGACTTCACTTACTGAAAGAAGAGGAGTCACTAATACGATGATTAAAAAATATGATATTAATACTGACCCATGAGGTGGATGTTTTGCTAACATAGTAGATGAAAATGTCTCTAAGGAAAAATGGCTTGCTCAAAGATTGTTTCAGCTGCCCGAGTTTTAGGATTTTATCTTGGTAAGAGGCATGTTTTATAAATATTTAATCCTATCTAAGAAACTCATATGAAGCTATTAAATTTATTTATGTTTTTCGATAAACATGTAGACACAAAATCACACACTTTAGGTATCTATCTAGTCTTGATCATGTACTACTATTCATATGATTCATAAGTAAGAAAAGTACTAATTAAACCATGTCATTGGACACCTTTCTTTGCTTTATGTTACCACTTTTGGTCTTACACTCTTACTTTCCCAATATGACTTTTTATACTCTAGAATTTCTCATCTTGGTTACGGTGCCTAACTAGGATGCTAGCATCAGGTGCCACTGACCTCTTTGTACTTTTTTCACATCTTTTGGGTTATTTCTATTCATTTGGGCATCTTATATTTTTAGTAGTCATCCTTTTTTGGGTTAATTACAAAATTCATTTAAGGGAGTTATATAAATATAAAGTTATGTGATCATAATAAAGGAACAAGCACTAAGCATTAGCTATCACCACCTAAGGTTGCATTCAAAGGCCATTATAAAGAGCATTCAAGCATCCATCTAAGCATCCAAACAAGGGAAAGGGACTGCATTATTCTGCATACACTTCATAGGAGGGAAGTTCATTTTTCCATGTACACATCTATCTACATTTTCTACATCTAGTTATTACTCACTATCAAGTGTGACACACATAAGAGCCACCTAGGGAACAATCTCTCCACACACACACACACATAACTACATTGGGTTTGAAATGTACTTTTTCTCAGTTGTAAAATATTTTTTTTGACATATGAGGACAGTTCGACCCCTCATTTGCATTATTTTATTTTTGGGATTTGATGTACTTTTGAGGGTTTTATAGATGAATTATTTATTGCAGGTTATCAATGACATCGGTGGTCATCATGCGACATACTAGCGATAAGAAATGAACAACAACAAACACCTTGCAAATAGTCAAAGATGGTTTTTTGAGCTTTTTGGAAGTCAAAGGAACCCATAACTAGTTTGTACGCCCGTAGGCACCCCCGACCTAATCAGGCACCCCAGTCCATCATATTCCTCCATCTCTGCATTTTTTGGGTTTTATTGCGATAGTCTACACTTCAGATTTTCTAGTTTTTCACTTCAACATAGCCCAATATTTTTGGGAAACAACTAAGTCACTTTATCTCCTCTTTGCACTTAGGGTTTTAATCTTAATTACTTATTTTCTTGAGTCTATTTTGTACTTAATTACTTATTCATTCTTGTATATCATTAATCAAATTTAGGCATATTTTATTCATTTGGAATAAATTATTTATTAATCATTTGGTGAAACTGTCGCTCGAACATTCCTAAGGTCCTCATACTTCTATTTTTCTCATTCTTCTAGGATCCTCTCATCATGGATATTTCTATTCATGATTTCTTGCTCATCCACCCTGAATTAAGAGCTAAAATCATTACTCTCTTGGCTACTACTCGTGTTCCTTATGATATTCATCCAGATGTAATCTATAACACATTCGTAGATGCATTTTCTCAGCACATCACTTTTCCATCTAATCCTCCTACTGATCTTGTTGTTTTTGACAATGATCCACCTTTATACATCATGATTTACATCCACAATGTCGTTGTTAAATGAACTATTGTCGATAATGGATCTAAACTTAATGTGTTCCCTTTATCCATATTTGAAGTTATCATCCTTTACTGCTGCTAATGTTAGCCTTCAACTATTTCGCTTCACATATATGATGGTTTCATTTGTCCATGTATAGGCCATATCACTTTACTTACTTATCTATGTTGGCCCAAAACCCTTCATACGGTTTTCTTTTCACCGACTTTCTAGTTTAATATAATTTTTTATTTGATAGGCAATGGCTTCATGCCATGCAAGAAATATCTTCTACAATGCATCGATATGTTAGATTCTTACAACAAGGTATAGAATATACAGTTCCCAATGATCATGAACCATTAAAATATTACAATCATGATTCAACCACTACACTCCCTACTCCAACATCAATTACTAATAATGATCCACAACCCATGGATTCTTCATCTCACTTGCCACCACTTGAAGGTGTTATTTACATGTTAGACATTATCCCATCCACATAATCTCCCCTCCTACTTCTTAAAATGCTATGGTACATTATCGAGGGCTTGTCCAAATATCATAAGTCACTCCACCTACTTCATCTTTTCATGAGAAACCATCATTAGCACCTCCTTTCACATGTACACTCTTCATGAATGACTCTTATTAGGAACACATTCCATTTGATCTTACTTTCTCCGATACTATATGTACACATGATGGCTTGACTCGGATAGGATTCGTAGTAGATGATATCTTTCCTCCACCTCATGACCCTCATATTTATCATGGATTCATCCACATTAATATTACTTATGGGATTCACATATTTCATCTAATAGTATTTATTGCATGCACTCGTAATACTTCTCCTCTTACACTTAGACATTCTTGGATTGACTCTATTGAGGGTACTTTAGATCCTTATCATATTGACATCTCATTTCCTATGCCATTCTATTGTGCTTTCATTTGCAATGTTTCCTTATCTCGGTCATTCACAAAATCTTACACACTATTATGCACATGGTTTTTCACTACCCCCTTTCATTGATGAATAATATGCAATGGGAATGTATAACCTTCATTACAATGTCTCATTATGTGATCAATGAGATATTGTTTCTTATCAAGTATCTAATGCTTCTCCATTTGGATTTGACCATGACAATGATGACTTCCTAGATGATGTTACATGACCTTGTCCATACTCATACACTTGGGGGACACCATGCTTACTCTGCCTGATTCTATCACAATTAAATGTCTCATACCTATACTATATCGCTTATATATCTCACACACATCATACACACTTTGATACACTCTTGGTATCGTTAATACCGGGTGACACACTCTCATGATTTGGTTCACACTTGACTATTGAGGGCATACACTACACACTACACACTACACACTACACACTACACACTACACACTATGCACTATGCACTACGCACTATGCACTACACACTACACACTACACACTACACACTACACACATCAAGAATTATTTACACCTCTCTCTCATAGCATCTATCACATATTGTGGACACTATCAACTCTACACATTCATGATATATTTTTCTCGCATCTACTTATATGCATTGTGTTCATTTCCCTATGACACACTCTAGTTCCATGGTTAATAATATATTGATGAGGGTTTCAATATAAAATAAACCTCACCTTACTCACTCACTTGTTCACACATTCTCTATGTTTTACACTTTGACAATCACATCTTTCTAGCACATAATTCAAACCATTTCTCGATGACGCACTCTTGTTTTATGGTTTATTCTTGACTACTGAGGGGGCATATATAAATGAACCACATATCATGTATACACATCCAATTAGGGGGCACATGGCTCCTATCATACAATATGCATTCCATTCCATCTCATCCATAACATACTACATCTATTGGTCGCATTTACTCTTTCTTACTTATGCTTTTACATATACACGTTATTACACATGTTAGATAGATATCTTATACGTCATTATCTTCATCATACACACATGCACATTCACTCTCCTTCTAGTTGTGATCACATGACTTACATAGATATTTACATGCAATAAGGATGTTTGGCACAAGACGTCATACTAGTCCCATAAAAGCTCCTAGGGGAATCCAATTTTGTATGCACTACATGTGTTATTGTTTCATTTTTCATAGCACATTACTTTATCATATTATACACACTTTGAAATAATTTCTATATTTTTAACACGCTAATAGGTGCTTATATGTAAAATTTGTCTTACAAGTATATTTTCTTCATGGTTTTCTATTACATTGCTTTCCATCGTCTATATTTACATGTCATTGTCTGTCATTGTTCACAATATTTTCCCTCTGTCTTGTGTGCACACTATATACTTTTGGCCATTTCAGCCTTGATTTTCTTATGACATCATGAGTGATGTCCCATGTTTTGAACCCACTTTTCATGGTATACATTATCTTCTTGCACATTGTCTTCTTACATTTGTAGCTTACACATTATCTGTTTAGCTTACATATTGTCTTCTACATGTGTGTTTGTATTTACTTGCACTAACACTTGTTTCCTAGCCACTTTGTTTGCATGTTCCTTGGTTTTTACCAAGCACACTCCCTCCCTCTACATGGCATCAATTTCAAGATAGCACTTGGTCCTCCTTTGGGCCACATACTCCTCAGCGACGTCGTAGGAACCCCAAACAATGGGATCCATCTATCGGGTGATGTATTCATCTCATACAAGTGCCTTACAGTCACGATTCAATACCGGTACAACATAGTCACCAGTCTTAGATAGGGATCAAAATCTAACTTGGGTCCTCATCATAACATGACACTAGCACCCAAATGCATACATTAGTGCTTGGTGCCTTTGACCCTTCCAACACACCTATGACCAAGGGAAAATTATACAACATTTTTCAGTTGAACACATTTCTCAAAACTTCACACATTGGATTTTACATGGCACATAGTCCTTATCACTCATCATGCATGCACTACACAACATTTCTTACTTTCACGTTAGATCAAAATATTTCAAACTAGATCGGATTGTTACACACAATTTGTAGTGGTGTTATACATTTTGGGAAGTAGTTAAAGGTTAGAGGATGACATCAAACATTTCTCCATGCACTTCTTCCATGTTTGGGCATGAGATCACCCAAACAACTCACACTTAGCGCAACTAACATGAGATCTCCTGAAAAACTAATTCTTCTACAACATCTACAAGATCCTTTCTACATCAACAATAGGTTAGTCCTTATGGGAAGTGATAGTCACATCACATCAATAACATCAATTAATCATCAATCACACCAATATCGACATCAAAAATAGGCACACATGTGACATCGACACATACTCTCTTGCCCTATGGTCATCATCTTTATCACTTTTTGCACTTCCTCTTCTTTAGTTTCCATGATTCACATTTTTATCACTCCACACTCTTTCTTGTCTCTTGACATGTTTTTTGTAATCGATCTACATGGTTATCAGGTAAACACCTCTTATCTTCTTTATGTTATTAAACATTCACTCGAAAACATAAAATGGGGAAAATGTACACAAAAATCATGCACTTTGGGTATCTATCTAGTCATGATCACATAATACTATTTATATGATTCCTCAATAAGAAAAGTACTAATTTACCCATGTCTTTCACATAAGGAGTCCATGTGGGATAGAAGGCCTAGAACCAAGGGCACAAAAGAACAAGAAGGACCCATGTGTAGAAGGCAGTTCAACTTTAAGAACTTAGCTGATTTTGAGCATGAAGACCTATTTTTAGAAGATGGTGTGTGGAACAAACCAACAATGTGAGAGCGTGCGCTCCATGCATTGTCTATCTTTGGAGGAGTGGATCGAAGAGTTTTTCATGGAGATGAGCTAAGAATAGGATTGACACTTTAATTAACTACAAGAGGACTATAGATAGCACACTTGCATGTGTGGCTATGCCTGTAAAAACGGCATGTGGCTATCAATAGCATGCGGCCTATTTTTGGAATAGATAAGCGGTGAAGGGAAAGTCCCCACCCTATATATATGATGTTAGGTACATAGTAGAGAGTGTGTGTAAGTGTAACAGAGAATATACAGAGTGTGTGTAAGTGTAACAGAGAATATATAGAGTGTGTGTATGTATGTGTGATATACACATATGACTGAATTATTGTATCAGATCCATACACACATTGGTATAGATTGACAATATTGTAAGGAGCTTATGTATTTATTAATAGATGGAAGATATTGGCTGAATCTAAGTGTCATTCTATGTGTAGTTGAGTAGTGCATGTTATTAATTCAATCATGATTACTATTTAAGCTTGTTCTTTCATAGATATGAGGGTAGCATGCATTATAGAATGATGGATTAGTTATGAATCTATATGTTTCTTCCTTCATCATGCTAACATCCTAATATAACAACCCTAAGAGGGACTTGGTACCTTTTTGTGCTTCGAGTGAGTGCTCAGTCAAGGATGAGTGATGTCTAGCATGACTAGGGTGTTATCTAGTAAATTCTAGGCTGCATCATTGGTTCCATTTTGGGACCTCTTTTTAGTTGTTTTAGGATGGTTCGTGATGAAGACATATTGGTTAACTCTAGCAAGTATTGAGGAATGGATACATGATCTGGAGGAAGAATATGCATGGTGGTTCAGTAGTGGATATAAGTTTAATGCACACACTTGGGTAGAATAGAATATGTATGACAACTTATATGAGAGATTTTTCACTATCTTTCTAGTAGAACTATACGAGTGGCTTACTGCTTATGCATCTCAATGGAATTGGAGGTATCGCACACACTTTCTGGACACAGGAAGAATTTAGGCCCTTTATGATGTTGATCTGATTTGGACTCACGTTGTGGATACGTGGTTTCATGGTGTTCTAAATAGTTATATTATGGAATATTCAATTTTGATGTACTCTTTCCCGAGAGGTAGTTGAATTCTAGTTTTTGTGGTATCAAGAGGAACATATTTGCAAGGTATTCCATTGGCGATCAAGATCTTGATGGTAACTTTGAACCTAGAGAGTAAACCGATGGCTAACTAAACTTCACCACCATGCATGAGGGCAAGGAACAGGTTTGGTTTAAGATGGCAGACCTAGTGGTAGAGAGACAGAGAGAGGAAAGGTGGCTTAAGTATAATGAGGTGCATGAGAGGGAGATAGAGAAGCAGCGTTCCATTGTAGAAAGTATGGTGAGGAGAGAGATGGCTCGTGAAGGATTTACAGCTCACGTAGAAGACATGGAGCAGAGCATCAAGAACTCCCCCATCTTGGAAAGCATGATAGAGATCCCCCTCGGCCTCACATAGAAGTGCGCTAGCAGAGACTACCTGGACCGTGGGCGTGCATCTTAATCCACCTAGTGACCTAGCCCTTACACTTGGTTTTTAGTATCTAGTATGACAAGTAACCACAAGCTAACTTGGGAAGTAGGAGAGTAGGAGTAAGTCAGGGATCAAGTACATCAATGGTAGGACAGACAAATTCAATGTTATTTGGAGGAACATTCTTAGGCACATCATCCACATAGAATGTGAGCATGAAAATGTTGGATTCACCTCTGGAAGTGGAACTACCTCATAGACTATAGGGGTTTAGTATAGTACTACTATTGGAGCACAGGGGAGTACATCTATAGGTCCTATTCTAACTACAGGTGGAGGATCAGGAGGTATAGGTGGTTCTAGTTCTGGTGGATCTGGTGGTTCTGGAGGTAGAGGGAACACAGGAGGTTCTAGATCAGGTGGTCAAGGTCACAACAACCACAAAATATCTATATGGAGATGTCTCTTCATCTCTCGGAATATAGAGGTATAGAGGATGTTTACCGAACATGTGCATATGTGTGAAATCTTGTGGTGTGCGCTAAAGGGATCATGCTGTTGAGCGTAAGGAAAGTCAATTCACCACTACATTACAGGGGTGTGCACATAGCTGGTATAGGAAGTTTGACCCTGATCAAACTTGCGTGGATTATGCAGCATTGAGGATGCTTTCTTGAAAGAGTTCCATATCCCTGAGTTTGAGTAGAAGAGTATAAGTGCGCTCAAGGATATCAAAGCAAGGCACTACTGAGAGTGTGTGTGAGTATGATGCTCATTTTAAGACACTTCTATCTAAGCTATCTTATGATATTCACACTAGCCAAGCATGCATAATGGTTCATTGGAGGATTGATTACACCTTTTAGAAGGGCATTGTCACATAAGACATACATTGATATACACAAAACTTGGAAAAGAAACTTTGTGTGTTGAGGTAGTTAGGAGCATTGACACTGGTGTTAGTCCATTCCTAGAGGCACAGATTACTAGCTATGGTAAATAGTTAGAAAAGCTATCAGCAAATTCAGCCCATGAAACATGCTCGGGAATTTGGTGTACAGATTGTGAAGTGGAAGGTCACACCAAGGATAGTTTCCCTGCAGATTGTACGCTCATTATTATTGGACTGTGAGATTTTCATTTGAATCATGATGCTAGTCATTATCCTTTATTACAGTGCATGATAAGGAAGAATGTATCTTTCTTTTGCAAAATTTACAGGTCCATGACCCATGATACTAAGGATTGTCGGTTGATTGGTCAGATCCAGGATGCTATAGACATTGGGGTATGAAAGACAAGTATAAAAGATAATTCTAAGGGTAAGAATGAGCACCAAGATTGGGATCATAATCAAATGTGCTATGATAGGAATGAGGGTGTTTTGAAGGAGGTCATGGAAGGGGACGTGGATATCATGGTGGATATGGAGGATGAGGCCGTGGTGGAGGAAGAGGTGAGTTCCCTCATGGAACATGTTATACGTGGATCTCTGACCACTATAGGTGTGAATGTCCTTAGAATATTGCATGTTCTTTATGTGGAAAGAACCATAGCTATGAAGAGTGCTTGGACTTATATGAGCATCTGAGTAAGAAGCATAAGAAAGAAAAAAAGGTGTCGGGATGGTTAGAATCTAGCACGTGGTAGAAGATCAGTGGATTCCCAAGATAGCAGAAGGACCTGAGGCATTGATAGTGAAGATTACTACACGTTGAAGTAGCATGCATGCATGAGAGAGGCATTGCACCAGAAGCCTACGATCACCAAGGAGGAGGTTTTGCATGCAAGGTACCCAGATCCTACTCATCAGAAGGAAGTTTACAGGATACCATGGAAGTGCTAAGGAATCTTCAGGGTGAGATATAATACCTAAAGGAGTAGAAGAAAGCATCAGAGATAGTCAAATTGATATCGATGATCTATGAGAGGTGTGTAAAATGTTGCACCAAGAGAACATTATTCCACTATTAGGAAGTTGGTTAAAAGGGAACACTCCATGTGTGTAAGTCTTGAGACCGGATGGCGATAGATTCTGCATGCAAATCTTCCCCCTGATAGCATTGACTATGACAAAGAAATTACTCTAAATGTTGTTGTGGATGGGTGGTTGTTGAAACATATTGATTGATACAAGTGTGGAAGTAAATGTGCTTACATTAGATGCATGGGTACAAATGGGGAGGCCTCCATTGCAGCCATCATCTAATGTGTTATTTATGGAAAACTAGACTAAGGCCACTCCCATAGGAGTTTTGAAAGATGCATCTATAACTATCTAAGGGCCAAGTTCATTGGGGATTTTGAGGTATTAGCACTTGCAGAAGTAGAAAATTTTCCAGCCCTACTTGGATGCCCTTGGTGTTATGTGAATAATGTTGACTTGAGATTTAATAAGGGGTATATCAGCTTTGAAAACAAGGAGGAAAGGGTTGTGATACCTTTGATAGATGGAATTCTACACCATATGTTGAGCCTCTAAGTGAGGAGGACTTAAACAAGTTTATGTACATGTTATTTAGGACCCAGAGGTCAATGAGCCATCAAAAGAAGGCATCCTACAGTGGGAGGATTCTCATTCTATTAGTGATACTATGAGTATTTCTTGTGACAATTGGGCTCATGGTACATATGAATTAGTAGGACGTGAGGTGAAAAGCATGGTTTGCGCAAGAATGGACTTCATTTGGTTTGATGGATAGGTAGCACAATACCTTGGTATACAGGGGCAGAAGATCTTCCTACATTTTTGAAGGCCATGGAAACACAAGTGGATAGATCAAATTAAGAGAAGAGATATGTTAGTATATACCTTGTGTGGGACAACAAAGTCATTGGTGGGTAGTCCATAGAGATAATCTTATAAACTAGGAAGAGATTGGAGTCACTTTGTCTACTAGGTTTATAAGGAACAATGCACCTACGCAAATCTACACTTATCATGGTGATCAACCTATTCAACATCACATTCAATAGTGTGAGAGACTCTGGATAGTAGGATAGGAAGCATTACCACCTTCACTCTAGGTGCATAGATTGTATTCTATGCTATAAGGATGCGCACATGTGCTAGTATGTATATGTAGAACTACATCGAGAAACTGGAAACTAGCAAGATTTGACTACAGGAATGATCCAGATTTTGACTTCTTGACTAAACCTCCTGTAGAAGAGGCATTAAAATTTTTCAAGCACTTAACTATGGGAGATAGTGCAAAAGTAGAAGAGCATATTCAGGAATTATTTGGTGAGGTAGAGTTTGGAGCATGTTTTGAAAAGGAAGAAGAAATGGACTCCATACTACTTGAACATGTGCTTGCCTTGAGAAAGAGAAAGGAAAGATGGTTTACATCGTGGATGATGAGGAAGTTGAGAACCTGGATATTGAACATTCACAAGGGTGCATGAGGTCTTGGACAGTGTAGACAAGGATACACATGCCTACCATGAACCCATGAAGACAAAGAAGGTGAATATAGGTTTGGAGGTTGAGCCTAAGGAGGCCATAATTGGAGACTACTAGTCAGACTCGAGAGGTAGCAAAGATCATTGAGTTACTCAGGGATTATAAGGACTTATTCCCTTGAGGGTATCATGAACTTAAAGGTGTGCATGAATCACTTGGGGAAATGAAGATAAAACTTAAGGATGGTGCATGGCCTAGTTAGAAAGAGACCTTACAAGAATGAATCCTAATTTGTGTGAAAAGGTAAAAGAAGAAATTGATAAAATGTTGAAATCTAGAATTATCAAGCCCCTTGATGAGTCAGAATGGGTTAGCCCAATGGTGATCAATATCAAGAAGGATGGATGAATTAGAATATGTGTGGACTATAGGAGTTGAATGTTGCATGCATCACAGATCCATTCCCTACGCCATTCACTGAGGAAATACTAGGAGTTGCAGGGCGTGAAATATATTCCTTCATCAGATGGGTTTTTAGGTATCATCAAGTTAGGATTGCTTAGGAGGATCAAGAAAAGACAACATTTACTACTGAATGGGGTAGTTTTTCCTATATTGTGATGCCTTTTGGATTGAAAAATGTGCTGTTGTATTCTTGCGCATAGTTGTTTAGGCATTCAAATATTTTATTCACAACTTCTTACAGGTCTACCTAGATGATTGGACAGTATATGGGCTTGTGAAAGATCATTGTGACAATCTACACTTAATGTTTGAATGGTGCTAGACAATTGAGTATCTCTTTGAACATCAAGAAGTGCATATTTTCTACACCATTTGGGATATTATTAGGACATATAATCTGCAAGGAAGGTTTGTTGGTTGATCCAGCCAAGGTTGCAGTCATTTTAGGCCTAGAAGCACCTACCAGTCAAAGTGAGGTGTGTGGATTTTTAGGTCATATAGGATATTATAGAAAATTCATCAAAGGGTATGCAAAATTGTTGCACCCTTGGAATAATTATTGAAGGGAAAGGTACATTTTATTGGGGAGAACCACAAAAGCATGTGCATTTGAGATATTAAAAGAGAAACTTACTACCATGCCCATTGTGCTTTCCCTCATGGGATAAACCATTTCATGTGCATGTGGACACTTTTGGCATGGCCATTGGTGTTGTGTTAGCTCAACTGGTGAAGGTATTATAGATCATCAATCTATTTTGCTAGTAGGAAGTTGACTCTTGTTGAACAAAATTATACAACTATAGAGCGTGAAGCTTTATCAATGATCTATGCATTGCACAAGTTTTGATGAGTACTTGTTAGCAACACCATTTGTGTTTTATATAGATCACATGGCATTGAAGTACTTGGTAAACAATCCCATCTTACAGGGCATATGTAGATGGGTGCTCTATTTCAAGAGTTTGACTTCACAGTTGTGGTGAAGCAGGGAAAAGCAATTCTGGACTAGACCATTTATCTAGAATCAATTAGGAGAGGATGCACAAACAATTGAAGAAACCATGCCAGATGCATAGTTATATAGGTTACAACATGTGCCCATGGAATTAGAAGACATTGTTATCTTTCTACGAACATGTATGGCACCAGAAGGAATGAAAGCATTAGAAAAGAAGCATCTTGTTATACATGCGGCACCATTTATGTTAATCAGTGGTGACCTTTACAAGCTAGGTAGAGATGAAGTATTACACCGTTGTGTATTAGAGCATGAGCATAAGGATATCATGGAAGAAGCTCATGGTGGTATTGTAGGAGGCCATTATGTAGGTGATGCGACTACCTGGAAGATCCTACTTGTTGGATTATGGTGGGAGACATTGTATAAGGATTGTAAAGAATATTGTAAGGCATGTGATCATTGTCAACACCTAGGAAAACTAGGGAAAAGAGATGAGATGCCTTTGAGACCAATTACTAGTGCCGAACCATTTGAGAAATGGGCCATTGACTTTGTAGGACCTATTTCACCAGCCCACGCACAGGACTGGATCATGCTATATCATTACTTGCATAGATTATCTCACACGGTGGGTAGAAGTAGCACCTACCAAAGGACTATACAACAAGCTACAACAGCTAGGTTTCTATGGGAGAATGTTCTTACAAGATATGGATGTCCCTTAAGCTTGACAAGTGATAGAGGTACACACTTTTTGAATGAGACAATCAGGATCCTATTAGATGAGTTTATGGTTACACACCATAAAACTACACCCTACCATCCTCAGGAAAATGGAACTATTGAGGCCTTCAACAAGATTTTGAGCAGACTTTGACAAAAAATTGTGATGTTGGAAGAAAGGATTGGGATGACAAAGTTTCAGTTGTTCTTTGGGCATATAGAACAACTTATAAGAGATTGAACAAAGCCACACCATTTCAGTTGGTGTTTGGGCATGGAAGTTATTCTCCTATAGAATTTATGTTACCTTCTTTGTGCATTGTGCATGTTGGAGGTCTAGCTGATGAACAGGCTTTAGAAGAGCGTATCGAAAAGATGATTCAATTGGATGAGCGCTTGAGCCATAGCATGATGGAGTCAAAAGTAGGAAAAGGCCAGGTAGAAGGCATGGCATGATAGAAACATAAGGGATAAGAAGTTTGAGATTGGAAAAATGGTACTTCTTTATGACTCAAAGTTCTTGTGCCATCAGGCAAGCTCAAAGTACATTGGTTGGGGTCGTATGTCATCACTTCTATACTTGAATCAGGTGCTTTCCAGTTAGAAGCACTTGATGGAACATGGCTACCTAGTTACTTTAATGGGAGTAGGTTGAAGCCCTACTATAAATAAGTCTTCTTGGTGTTTGTAATAAGGTAGTATTTCCATTTAGCTTAGGTTTTCAATTATGTATTTCCTTAATGTATTTCCTTCATTGTCATTATGCTTTGTCAATTTAGTTGTTTTTTGTGTAATAAGTGTGCTTGTGCACATGAAGCTAATTACTATATGAAGAATGTTTATGCATAGAGGACTACACATACCTTTTAGTGTGGGGTGGTTGTAGTTATCAAGTAAAAGACTATGGGAATTGAAAGGTGAAAGGAATAAGCTACTACGGGTGTGCTTTAAGTCAAAAGAAGATTGCTTCTCAAAAGTGACCAAGGATGGAGATGAATGAAAGAATAGTATAATGTGAGGTAAGCGAGAGGCCATGATAGCTACAGGAGAAGGTACAGTGATGAGGTACTCGGGGCAAGGGCACGTTGAAGAGAAGTTATGTGACCAGAGGGTAGGAAGGTGTGCTAGAAGGTTATAGATGGGGCACGAAGATGTACCGCATGGGATGAACAAATTTGGTCAATGAATGAGGGGATATTTGGTAGGTGAAGGAGCAATAAATGCATCAAAATTTGAAAAAAATTATATAAGGATGGAATGTGGATTCATTTTTACCATTGCGACTAAGAGTATTTGAGGAAAGAGCCAAGTGTGAAGAGTCGAGTGATCGAGTTAAGGTGTGAAGGGTGTGAAACCAAGCGTGACAACCAGATATGTGTGAAAAGAAGCTTGTGTCCCGGTGGTGAAGGGTTTGAGTGAAGTAGGGAGACAAAAAAGAGTTAGGTTATGAAGTTTCCACCTAGGGCATGATTGAATCGAGCTAGGGTTTGATTCACAAAGTTGTAGAGTTGAAGAGGAGACATTTGCAAGGTAAAAATGGCACCTAAGAAGGCATCTACATAGTAGTAGTAAAAGGAAAGAAGAAGGTGGTTGTCGAGGAGGAAGAGATGGCACCCAAAAGCCATTTTTAGAAATGTAATATCCAGAAGGAGTCATCGTTGGCTAGGAATGGGATTCACCCATCAGAAAGAGAAAAGTAAGTGAATACAATCACAAGACTTTGGAGAACAAGAAGGAGCTCGATTCCTTGCTCACTTGCTTAGGATGAACAAGTGCACGGCAGATGACATGCCTAGTTTATGATGATGTAGGTGAGAAGCTTCTGAAGAGAATTGGGGTCTACCAATTATATGAGCTTCCATATTTTGGGAAGTATGAGCCCTTGTATCAGTGGCTCATGAGCAGGGTGCATGAGGACTTCTTCTACTTTGCAGGACACGAGTTAGAATCTCATCTGCACTTATCTCATCAGTTATAGGTTTGAAGGCCACAGGAGAGGACATAAAAAGTGATCTGTAGATAAAGCTACATGATTTTAAAGACCAAGACATAGGAGTTGGGGTACTGAAGGGTCTGCGTGGAATGGATATAGACAAATTGAAGAATTGTCTAGTTGTATAAGTGCAGCAACACACCTTGTTACAAAGTTGAATGATCAAGAGTGGTGGTCACAGGTAAATACTATGTGGTTACATGTGGCACGTAAGATGTCAGAAGGGAAATCTACAACATTACAGGCTATATTGTAGAGAAAATAGTCAAAGAAGCACACATGAGGGAAGATCAGCTTTGGGGTTGTTCTACTATCACTAGTATTCATGGAGATTGGAGTACCAGATGGACTGAAGGAAAAAGTATGGGAATACCCCATGGAGAACAAGTCACCAGCTGAAAGATTCAACAAGTATCTATGTAAAGGGGCCATGACAGATGACGTAAAGAAAAGGGTGGAGAAATGGTATGATAGGCTCTGCGTGGCATTTGGGGAAGAGTGGCGCATCCCAAAGGACCTACCAGCGTAGTGGTAGGGAAACAAGTCTAGTTTTTGTATATCAACATTTCTACATCACGTGCTTCCCAATGAAAGATGGAGTCTGGAGCCCTTGGTGTAAATTTCCTTACGCATTCACTGTAAGGTATTTCCAAGCATTTGTTCATATATTTATAGACACACACCGACTGGTATTCAATGCAGATAAGGTAGAATGTGACTACCATATGTTGAGGAAGAAGTATGTGTATCTGGTAGAAGTGCTTATATAGAGAGGATCATTTGGAGGTGTTGAATATTAAGCCAATAAGTCTGGTTATAGTAGATGTGGGGGAAGCATTGGTGTATCTCAGTTGAAGCCAAAGATGGAGAATAACAAGTATGTGGAAGGTGAGTTGCACTTCCAGCACCACCAAAGGGAAAGCATACAATGGAGAACATCCCAATGCCTAAGCCCATAGAGCCAATTGAAGTGGAGGATGAGGAGGAGGAGCATGAAGATAGTGGTGGTTTGGAGCATAGAGGTAGGAGACATCCTACAAATAAGGGTGAAGTTGAACATGCCATTACACCACCTCAAGCCACAAGAGGGGGATGATGAGGACTTGAATGCAGTCCAAGGGGAGCACAGGTTTAAGAGGGTGTTTAGGAGAACAAGGACCCAAGGTGCTACTCCAACCACGTGTGTACAAATCACCCAGACTCTCTCCACAAAAGGAGGCAACCGTGTAAAAAGGAGGAAACTAAAGTTAAATGAGGAGGCGGAAGAGTCAGAGGAAAGCACACCTAATTCTCCTACACTTCAGAGAACATAAAAGAATAGGGTGAGGAATCAAAGGAAAAAGAAGAGGATGAGAAAATACGAGAGAGACAGTTGTAGAGAATGTTCAGGACATGGAGACACAAGTCCCAAATTTGGAAGCTAAAGTTCCTAAGCAACAATGGTCTAGAAGAACAAGTGGAGAGCACATTCCACCAGCCATGGGGTATGTAGAGGATGTAGGAAAAATTATCTCATGCCCACTTCAGAGCATGATAGCACAAAAGGATTTATTTGGTTGGGAGCTAATGGATGAGGATATGGTGACTATGCACACTTGAAAAACTATTGTGGTAAATGCACACCCACATGGATGAGCTGAATTTGATGTGTGTGAAGAGTCATGCATTTTGAGATGACTGAAGAAGGCACCCCAAGCTAGACACATGATGAGTAAAGCCTATTATCATGTCAGATGAGTAGGTCAACAATGCATTGGTGAAGGTTTCTGTTGAAGGTGGCTAGAAGAAACATGGACAAAGCTGCAATGATCGATCAGTGTTACGTGAGGAGCTGAAGACAAAGGATGTAGAGATACACACATAACATAGGAGAGGGACTTCACACGAGAAAGAAAAATGAGGTATTTATCAGCATCGCATAGAGGAGATTGGGGACAATGTCATCAGAGCAAGGCCACACTTGGAGGCCAAGGTACCATAGACATTTCCTTCAGTGATACACTATGTAGGAAAGTTGGTGGACTTGGTACTTGAAGATGAACCTGCGCATGCAGTGCAAAGGATCTCAAAAAAAGATGTTGAATGGGAGAAAGCATCAGTGATGTGAAAGATTACATCTTATGAAGGGTTGTTGCAAGCATTATAGGAAGTATTGAAGAAAGCAGACCAGGCTTTAAACATATGCACAACTCCAGAGGTGCTTATCAACATAAAGACCCTAGAAGAAAACAATGAGGTCAGAAAGTGATGAAGGATGAGACATTGGGCCACGCAGAAAGATTGTCAATGGTTAAACAGAAGCGAGGCCACAGCAATAGCACATAAGAGCCACACAAGACTTGGATGGAAGAGCTTGGGAAGATAATTGTGTAGAAGATGGATCTTTTAGAAGGGAGAATGACATCAATGTCAGCATTGTGTTGGTTCTATAAAATGAGAAAGGAGAGATTACGAGGGATGAGTTGGAATCCATTGTTGTGGACATCCTAGAAAAAGTAGAGCAAGCACTCACTGAATGATAGGTTTTGGAGGCCGAAATAAAGGAGGAGTATCAGAGTTGATACTTCAAACTGATATAGAGGAGGCTGCCTCATAACCTCATAGAAATTCTTTATTTATCTACATTCTTTCATTCTTATTCTTTCCATTCTTCTATTCTTTACTTCAATTTTTGGAGATACCCATTGTCGGGATGACAATGAGATTAGTGTGGGGTAATGTTGATCAAAGAATACTTGTCAAAGATCACACAAGATTTCGCATGGGATAGAAGGCCGGAACCAAGGGCGCGGAAGGACAAGGAAGGACCCACGTGTGGAAGGAAAGTTCAGCTTTAGGACTTAGCCAATTTTGAGCATGAAGACCTATTTTTAGAAGATGGCATGTGAGAACACACCAATGATGCAGAGAGACGTGTGCGCCATGCATTATCTATCTTTGGAGGAGTGGATCGAAGCATTTTGCATGGAGATGAGATAAGAATAGGATTGACACTTCAGTTAACTGCAAGAGGACTATAGATAGCACACTTGCATGTGTGGCTATGCTGTAAACGACATGTGGCTATCAATAGCATGTGGCCTATTTTTGGAATAGATAAGTGGTGAAGGGAAAGTCCCCACCCTATATATATGATGTTAGGTACATAGTAGAGAGTGTGTGTAAGTGTGTATGTCAGAGAATATATAGAGTGTGTGTAAGTGTAACAAAGAATATATGAGTGTGTGTATGTGTGTGTGATATACGCATATGACTGAATTATTGTATCAGATCCATATGCACATTGGTATAGATTGACAATATTGTAAGGAGATTCTGTATTTATTAATAGATGGAAGATATTGGCTGAATCTAAGTGTCATTCTGTGTGTAGTTGAGTAGTGCATGTTATTAATTCAATCATGATTACTATTTAAGCTTGTTCTTTCATAGATCTGAGGGTAGCATGCATTGTAGAATGATGGTGAAATGGATTTATAAAAAAGACTAAAATTGAATGCATAATTAAAGGATTTATGAAAAAAAATAATGCATAATGTTGATAATTGATAAAATCAATGAAAAATATAAAAAGGAAATGAATAGTAAATTATCCTTTCTCATTGGTGAGGATTGGCCCTTTCTCCTTCCCTGGATCAGTTCAACGTTGCAAATCACACCAAGTAAATTTTTCCCATGAATATACAATTTATTGAACTAGAAGAGCTACTTTTACAATAATTGAATAACTTTTATTCCTACTACATTCACTCTTTTATATTCAGAGAACTCCCAATCTCTCTAGGAGAGGACTAGTTATTATAAATTAATAACTACTTAATTGGACGATGCTTATAACAAAAATTGGTAGTTTTAAGAATTACAATTGTGCAAGGATTAATATGTGTTGTGTTTGGATTGAAATAATCCTGTTAACTACACATGAGGCCCATAATTGACTCCTTTGAGATAATCAATCACACCAGTTTATATTACAAGAACTTAATTTATTCCTTATAATCATGACTATTATAAATCCATAAGTGTTTGTTTTCATCACATCTTCAAGAAATTGAAGTTAAGTTAGGATTGCATGGACCTCATAATATACATGAATGTTGAGGTAGTAGTTCACATTTCTTGATCATGCCATTATGTTGATTTATGTGCCAGCTATATCACTCATCATTCAGCCATTTGAGCCATTTATCTCTTTTGTGAAAGTCCCTCATCTCATTCGGGTCTGAATTAGTGATCTATACGAGTCTTGCACTCCATGGCAAGTCCTGCACTAATGCAAAGGTGAGTCTGCGCTATAAGGTGGGTCATGTGTTAATGGATAAATGATTCTTGTGCTAGTCTACGATTAACTCATGTGATGACTCAACATATTATTTTATAAATACACTTTGTTAATAATCATAAAGGTTCATTCAATCCATATTTGAAGAAGTAATAAAAAGATGTAAATAACAATAATATGCACAATATTTCCTTCCAAAACATAGTAAAGTATTAATTATTAAACGCCAATATTATACATAGTGTAAAATGATAGCAAGGTAACACAAGGTTTAACATGGGATAAACTATGGTAAAATAGGGGTTCATCACTCCCCCACACTTAATATCTAGTAGGTCCTCCTGTTACCTATTCAATTGTTCAACTATCCTTGAATAATTGTACTCATTGGAAAAGGTTTTCCAAGTCTCATCCAATTCAATGTTACAGAACCCAAAGAACTTAATGGCCAACTTCCTCCAGGTTGTATAATTGTCCTCTAGCTGATCAACTATGGAACTCCATCATGGCACTGGGGAAATGAATAATGGAGGCCTATACCTCATTCTAATCCACTAATCTTGCATTTCTATAATGATATTACAAAGATCCTTGGCCCTTTTCAATGACCAGTGGAGGTTAGTGGGTGAAATTACCTCCTTGTAATTCTTTGTAAGTAGTTCATACCTTAATTAAAAAGTAAGGAAATTAACATTAAACATTAGGATTACTTTCTCCATGAAATTCTTTGCACAAGTTCTCATAATTTCTTTATACCAATCCACAAAGTGTAAGAAATATACCTAAGACCAAAATCTATTGAAAAAACAGATCAAGGAAGGAATATCCTATCTCATTAAGAGGCCTATATCATATATTTCTTTGATCATATATTCATCTTTTTTCCCTCCATTTGTATTGATGTCTTAAAGTAGAGATGAAAGCTCTCGGTTGGATCTCTCCCATATACAAATTAATTGTAATTTAAATTTTTTAGGAAGAAGGAACTCGTGAACATAAAATTCACAAAATAAATTCTTGGCAACATCATTTCTGTTGTGTATGCACCAAAACCTGCATATCATCATCAAATTCTATATATTTCATAGAACGAGATTGAGAAATCTTCCACTTTAGAAATTTATCCTTTAAAAATAGTGCATAAAAATTAGACAAGGTCTGCACAACATGACTTGATCATATAACTCGACATATATTAAGAACATTATACTTAAGTAGTTTATTCTCTTCCTTTAAAGCCTTATTCTCATCATCAACTCCTCTGATCCTATAACACTCATGCATCCATTTAACCATTCCTTTCAAGAAAATAATTTGAGGAAAAATGAAGTCTATCTCGATTTGTTTATTCTTTAGTGACCACATGCTCTATTTCCTATTTATTCCCTTTTAAAATTGCAAGGGATCCATTGACCTCATTTGTCTTGGTTTGAAGGGAATGAAGTTTTTGTTATTTTTCCTCTAAAGTATGTTGGAGTTGAAGAGTGGCCTCTTTCTTTTGTTCATGGTCTAATGTAATTGATGGAATTTTTTATTTTTCTCAACCTCCATCTAGGAGAAACTAGACTCTTTATCTTCAAGGAGGATTTGTAGATGTGTAATTATCTCTTGTGCTAGTTTTATTTAATACTAAATTTTAGAAAGAGATAACACTTGTGGCATAATTGTGTCAGATTGGGGGTATAAATAGGTTCTCTTTCTATCATAGGTTCCTTACCTTTTTCCATAATGGGGGAGTCAATAATAGTGGTTGGGGTTTGATAAATTTATTTCTCAGAAATAGGAACTAAGGGTGATACATATTGAGGGGGAGACACAAGTGTTGTCTAAAGTAGAGTTTTCATAATAGCAATAACCTCTCATTCTTCTTCAATGGTAAAAGTTTCTATTGGGGGCTCATTTAGTTTATGTCCATGTCTAGATGTTCTAGGAATTCCTTAGGTCGCTACAAGGTGGAAGGCTCGCTCTAGAACCAATTCAGACTCTAGGGCACACTTCTTATGGAATTTCATCCACTTCTTAAGGTCATGCCTTTTCTTAACAAACTAATGTTTGCAAATCAAATGTATTAGGCCCTGGAATTTCAAGTAAGAGGCACCCCAATGAAATTTATCTCGTGGCCTATGAGATATAATCAAACAAGAACTAAGGAAAATTTAATTTATTTTGGTGTTTAACTTGGCCATGGAAAACGTGGATAAGAATTCTCAAAACATGGCCCAAAACTATTTTGTACTAACCCTCACAAGTAAAATATTTGATTAACCATTTAGCTACTATTATTCGAAATTACAACACCCCCCAAATAGCCAAAGCATGTGAATGGGGTATTCCATTTAATTTTGTAACATTAAGATATCCTAAAGTGTGGGACTTTGATAATGGGATAGCTCTCTAGATAAAGTTGGTTCTTGTAAAGCATTCGTTGTCCATTTTCACCGAGAGATGAAAATGGATAAAAAATTTGGTGACTCGCGCAGGCCATCGCCCACTAGATGAAGTATGACTAGCTTCTGTAGCTATCCATTGGGCATGGAGTCTACGTGATTAGCGTGAAATGATCTAAATTTGAAAATTTAACCCCTGGATGCTTGAAACACGTTGCTTGGGCTTAGCGCCTTATTGTTTACGTTTTCCCACTTTAGTAAGAAAATTTTGAAATTTATTTTGTGAGAGTGGAAAATTGTCTTCAAACTTGAATTTCACCCTTTCCCACAACTATGATCCATGAGGCTGAATGATGGACACTGTAACTTCTACCCAAAGATTCGATTTTTGCCAAGAATGAATAACCGAGACTAATTTTCTTGATAGGGTGAAGCATCTTTGCATGATTAGAGTGAAAAAATTTTCATCTTGGACATCATGGAACTTTATTAAAATCATATTTTCTTTCTTCTTCTAAATGTTCCAATTCGACATGCTACTTGGAATGTTGTTGGGTAGATCTCTGTTTACACACAAGTTAGGGTTCTACAACTCACAAATGGCCATTCGCTACTACAAGCTGCACTAAACTTATCTTTTTGATTCACTGGAGGGAAAGAGAAACTTAGCTACTGATATGAAGAATAAAAATAATGAGAACATTGAAATTTTCTCCTCAATCTAATTTTAGTTGCTCTACATTTGAATTTTCTTGAGGATAGCAGTTGTTTCCTAAAATTTTGAGTCTCTTTATTACAATCTTCTCTTTTAGAGGCATGATAAACTACACAAAGCATACACTATAAGCAATAGAAAATTTTTTGAAGGCACGTAGGGAATTTGAAAAATACTCTAACAAAAATAAAATGTGCACAAGCACTTGGAGGAATGAAAAATTCTACCTGCTACTCTTACATTAACCGAGAAGAGAACAACTTAAAATAAAATATGACACTTGTGAAGAGAATTAGCTTCCCTCTATCGAAATTGGTATCCATGTAGATGATTTGGAATTAGAAACAACTATAATTAAGAGTGAAAAATTGACTCCAAACTGATTTTTCACCCCTTGTACATCAAGGTATAAATTGAAAACAAGACAAATGCATCTTCCACTATTGTTCATTTGATTCCAAGGGGTATGGTACTTTATCCTTGGCATGTTAAGGTTCTTCCTCATGCTTATAAGAAATCATTATAGGTTTTGGCTCCTCCCTTGGCTTCAATGAAGCCAAGTACCTAATTGGGAAAGGTCCGATCCACTAATTTTTACCAATTTCTCGAGATCTAACTTCAATGAGGAAGTATTCTTGTAAGCCTTCTGGAAAAGGTGATTATATACAACTTGAATTTCTTATTCTTTCACATTTACCAAAAATGATGTCCCATTTGGGTGAATGGTATGGACGAGGTGAGTGCTTCGTGTTCCTTTCCTTCCTCTTTGGCAACATGGAAGTCCTCTTTAAAATGCAGCCCACCATTGTTGATTATAGCATCTAATGGAGTCACTTTTGTATCATTTCAACCTACTGCTACTTGTCGTTCCCCCAAGAGATCTTCCTTTATTTCTCAAAGACTGAATTGCTCTTGGATAGCTTCCTCCTCTTGTATGAAATTTGATAAATCAAACTCTTCAATCTATTATTCTAGAGGACTATTGTAGGCAACAAGGTCTTCTTGAAATCTCTCCTTCATCATGGATTCATCAACTAAATCAGATATTTCAATTGAAAGAAAGAAACTTTCAATGATTTCATCCTCATTAAGTGCACCTAAATCTGATTTGGTCTCCTCTAGGTGCTCCTCTTTAGTGGAACTTGGAGCTGATTTTCTTCTCCTTCCTCCACTGATTTTATAATTAGTATATGATTAACAACTTCTGAAAAATAATGCCAATGTGAACACTACATTCTGAACAAATAGATATTTTATCATCACTCCCTTCTTCTCATCCCACTCGCTACAACATTATCTTCAAAATTATCCTTAATTGTTTGATCCCCAACCTGATTTCTTCTATTGGTTTCACCATCATGGGGATTTTATCCATTCGAATCTCAGATCCCAACTTGTCAAGTCTTGTGTCATCTTCTTTCATCGGAAATTTTTCTTATTGTTTTTTAGCTAATGTAAAATCACCCCATCCACCACTTTGGACCTTCAACTTTAGCCTCCCCTTTTGGTTTAACCATCAAAGGAATGTTTTCAATACCAAACTTAAGGGCCCGTCTCTTCATGTTTTATGTCATTTCTTCTTTGCTAGGATCTTCTTCATATTTCCCTTGGTTTCTTTTCGATTGTTTTCTTCCCCGGATGGAATTAGGAATAAAAGAGGAGGGTGGGTTAGGTTACAACTAATTTTTCTATTGTTTTTTGTGGTGGGGAAGACATAACTTCTTGTTTCTTTAGATGGAATGATTGTTTTGAAATAAAAGGCATAGAAGAATTGAGGTGGGATGGGAGGTTAAAAGATGGAGAAGGGAACTCAACA
The DNA here is from genome assembly GCA_018340775.1 of Taxus wallichiana var. yunnanensis. Classification (NCBI taxonomy): domain Eukaryota; kingdom Viridiplantae; phylum Streptophyta; class Pinopsida; order Cupressales; family Taxaceae; genus Taxus; species Taxus wallichiana. Next base: position 907,559,084 of record CM031234.1, on the reverse strand, counting down.
CTAGGGGCAACATACAATGGGCTTGAATCTTGAGATTGCTGAAATGATAAAGCTTGGGGAGGAGAAAAATAAGAACAAGGAGTTAGTGATTGACTTACCCATCAACAAGGTTATCATAGATTTTAATCATAGGCTTCTATCTCCTCAATCCACTGTGCAAGTTGGGACAGCATCTCAACCATGAAATCAAGCCTTTGTTGCAGGCTATAATGTCTCTAAAAAGGGTCTTCCCATGGACAAGGTTCCCTATAGAAAATTTTGAATGCTTTGATTTGAGCTATAGCCTGAGATTGCACCATATTTTCCTCCAACCATTACATTTTATCCTGCACATCAACACTCTCGAGGTAACTATTTTCATCACACGCATAACCTTCTTCTTGATAGGTTCCATAGCCAAACTGATCTTGAAATTGCTCATATCGAGTAAGCATAATGGTTTTGAATTTGATCAAAGGAATAATCTGGAGGAGTTGGGAATTACATTGGAGGTTGGTTGTACTACTACAAGTGTGAATTCCACTGTGGGAATGAAGCCATGATTGCACAACTTCATAGAATGGGAGAAAATGAAAGAGATGGGAAGGAAAATGGATGGAAGAAAGGTATGCAATTTTAGAGAATGGGTTGTTTAAATTGGATGGACTCATCAGATGTGTTTTCATATGCTTCCAAAATCTAAAATTCCAACAAGAACACACCAACCTGTTGAAATGAAGGTTGCTCCAATGTTGAACTAGACATCTCGCTAATGATCTTGACTTCAATGTAGTCCCACCTGGGTGTTTCAAAACTGTTATCAAGCAATGAAGGTCGCATGGTGGCTGATATGTGCTTGATAGTGGAACAACTCTGAAAGATGAAACTATAACTTTTTATGTCCCATTAGGCGTGTCGGTAATTGTTATCATGAAATTACAGCCCCCGAATGATCGGCGTGTGAATGGGGCATTCAAAGTGTAATTTTTGTAACATTGAGTTATCCTAAAGTGTGGGACTTTTACAATAAGATAGCTCTCCAAATAAATATAGTTCTTACAAAGCATCCCATTGTCCATTTTCAGCGGAGATGAAAATGGATAACAACTACTTCAAGCTAAGACTCGGGAGGGTACTTATTTTTATGCCTTTGGCCTTTCCCTTATTGTCCACAACCAATTCTATTTTTCCTTTTTCCCACTGAAAATATTTTAATAATTTCATAATACAATGTCCTATTATTAATTGATTGACCCTCTTCTAGTATTCTGAAAGATGGCTAATTACAAGTGGGATTGAATGGAATTTTCTTACCTTTTGATGAGAGTATCCTTCCTCCATGTTTTTGGTGAACTCCTCTATCATTTTTGTGTTGAACTCTTCATATACAAGAAACAAATCAAGCCATCCCACCTTTTCAAATATTGTCACTGACCTTGCATTAGGTAATATCTCTGTTGAATTTATTGGTTCATGCCTAAGTCTGAACCCCATGACTAGTGCATAGAGTAGGTAATTGGAAAATAACGGAGTACAAGAGTAGATATAATGTTGTAAAGATGGAAATAAGTAGATGAATGGAGTGGGTATAAGCATAGGATTGTAATGGCAGAATTGGGAAAAATGCAAGGGAGGATAAACGGTTATATATAAAACAACACAAATTGGGAAAGGTTTGAACAAATCCCAAGGTGATAGTGATAGTAATTAGGTACGTGTGGCGATTAATATGGATATGGATGGCATATTTTTTGGATATGTGAAGAGTGGGAAGGCATTGGAAATGAAGAAGGTTGTCAATTTGCATGAGTATAATGAGCATTTCATGAATTAAACCTTATAACATTTAAGAAGGGACTAATTGTGCATAGCTTATTAATTTCACTTGTCACATTGTTGGACATCATTTCAATGTTTCTATAATCCTTCATCCATGATTTTTTCTTCATTTATTACCTGCATGATTCAAGGGTGGTGACCACTATTATTGGTTTTCATCCACCTAATTTTTTATTATTAGTAGTATTATTATTTTTTGAAGTAGTGGCCACCATTGCTAGTTTTCATTCAATGCATCAAAGGGTGATAGCCACCATTTCTAGTTTTCAGTCATCTCCTCTTTATTCTTGCTGAAAAATAGCTTAATTCTGAGTTGAGTTGGACAAAGAAATTTTTTCCAAACAATTCAGAGTTGAATCTTCTTGAAGCACCTTTTGAAATTCTTCTCTGGATGTTGGTTTATGGTATAGCCTCAATCTATGTCCATTAACCAACATCACTTTCTTCTCACCATCAATTGGAATCAGTTGAATTGTCCCATTGTTGAATACTTTTTCAATTTGATATGGGCCCATCCATCTTGTCTACAACTTTCCCTTGAAATCCTTGTATTTTGAATCAAATAACAGATCCCAATATCCTTTTTGGAACTTTCTTGGCTTAATGTGTTTGTCATGTCATACCTGCCTTTAATGTTGGATGATTTTAGTTTGATGCAATGCTTGTAGTCTCATCTCATCCAACTCATTTAGTTGAATAATTATTTCCTTTTTTTTTTCTAATAAATTAATTCCCACTTCAGCAATTGTTCTCAAGGTTTGAATCTCAAATTCTATGGGAAGAATGAGATTATTCCCATAAACCAACTCATAAGGAGTAAATCATGTGGTTGTTTTCCAAGTAGTATTGTAGGCCCAAACTACTTCAAGAAGTTTTTGAACCCAATTTTTCCTTGAGATGTCCATTGTTTTTGTTAGGATATTCTCCAACTCTCTGTTAGTAACCTCCACTTGACCATTGGATTGTGGATGGTATGGTGATGAATTCTTGTGCTTCAGCTAGTATGTTGCCACAAAGGAACTGATTACACCTAACATGAATTATGGTCCTTGATCTAAAACAATGGATCTTGGTGCTCCAAACCTCTGAAATATATGTTCATATAAAAAATCTGCAACTTTCTCATCTCTTGCATATTGTAGTGCTTGCACCTTAATCCATTTGGTGACATAGTATATATAAAATAGAATGTACTCCTTCCCTTAAGAGGTTGGGTCAATTGGTCTAATGAAATCCAATCCCCACTTCTCAAATGGTTCTAAAACAACTTGAGGTTGGAGTGGCATCTCAAATGTAAATGTTGGCTTCCCCATCCTTTGGCATTGATCACATCTCCACACATACTTTTTGACATCCTTAAACAAGGAAGGCCAATAGTAACCAGCTCCTAAGACATTGTGAATGGTATTTTCAACTAAATAATGCCATCATGATGGCTCATCATGACATGCCCTAAGTATGTCAAATACTTCATCTTTAACTACACACCTATGTAAAACATGGTCAGGTCCACATTTGAAAATAATTCCATTTAACCATGTATACATCACACTTTGTTTAATCAATTGATTTCTTTGATTTTGTGTGAAAAATATTGTGAACTTCCTTGTAGCCAAGTAATTAGCCATATCTGCATACCAAAGAGAGATAGTAGAAATTGTAAACAGATGTTCATTTAGAAAATCATCATTTACCTAGTTTTATTCTTTTGAAGTTGTTAGCCTTGAAATAAATTAGCTAGCACATTTTTTTCCTTGGCTTGTCAATGATTTTAATATTAATTCCTATCAGTAGATGCCAAAATTAGGTCACACTCCCCTTTGGTCCCTCAACAAATAAACACCTTGAACACATCCACCTAGCCATGGCCCCCTTCACCTCACTATAATATTAATTTAATTATTTAAATTAAATTAATTCATTATCCTCACCATATTTATTATTTAAATCTCCTAATTGGGATAATGCCCACATATCCACCTCACCTAGACACCTCATCAAGCCACCTCACCCTAAGACCTATTCTTAGTAAGTTTCCATAACTAACTAAGACTTACCCAAACCCTAAAAATCAATGCCTACATTCCCTCTAACCACATTTCTCGCATGCTTAAAGGAATCTTCCAGTCTAATGCAAGTTAACGACACGATATCCCAGAAAATCAAGGGGATCTACCTAGTTTAGTAAACCTAGAAAATCCTACCCTAATTGACGCTAGTTACCCTTAACCACCGCCGGTTAATTTAGAACCACCATCAGTCACCTTTTAACCCCCAAAACAACCTTATTTTCAAGGTTGGAAAAAGGTTGGCAGTTTTTTTAGAGAGATATCACATCTTTTGAGAACAAGCTTCAGTGAGAACATGCATGTAAGGAAGGAGATCAAGCATTTTCTCTTGCATAGACATCCAACATTCATCCAACAACCACCCAACATAGATTTGATCCAATCAAGAAAGAAGGAGAGCACATGCAGCCCATGCAAGAGCTCCCCAATGTTTGGTGATCCTCTGCAATAGTCAAACCTCTTACCAACACCTTCATTCCTCACTCACAGACATCCAGAACTAGAATCCAAGTAAATAGAACATTTTACTCCTCTAGTTCATTCATTTAATCATTGTATCTTCATCCTTTGTTATCCTAGCCACCCATTGACCTCCATTAATACTCACCCTCCCTATCCACATTAAAACCTCACCAAATCCCATCCAAATGACTTAATACCTCATTTTAACCAACCTAGTCCTTTGTGCAATCATAAGGGAGATCCAAAGCTCATTTTGTGACATTCCCAGTATTCCACAGTAACCGGCACCAGTTCTCCCCAACTAGCATCAGTCACCCTTAACTCGGCATCGGTCTCTGTATTTACCAATACAACCTGAATAGTAACCTACCCACCTATTCTCACATCACCCTTAATCACCTGTGACCTACCTAAGACCTCTGTCAGACCTGCAGAGACCCAGAACTAGTTACTTGACCTTGATCTTATTTTAACCTATCCTATTAGATTAGATATTTCTTATTGTGTTTTAAATGAGATACCTAAATCATTTTAACTACAATAGGATTTAATTCATTACCAACATTAAATTGTTTTAAATAGTGGACTGATAACCATCTAGGAAGTATCACACTTCCCGAGATCTAGCACACCCTAGGCAGTTCACTGCATATACTGTTTAACTCTTTCTAGTGGTCTTGTGTTGCATTTCAGGTAGTTCCTCCTAGCCAAAAGGAAGCTCTCATGATCAGTTGTGGATTTAGAGGTCATACGTGCATAACAACCTATCAACTAGCATTCCAACAGGTATTCCTCCTATGCCCATTACCCTATCTATTTTGTCACTTTCAAAGAAACATCTAAGAATCAAGTGAAACATTTTGGCACACCTAGTGGGACCCATCGAGGGTTCCTTGCATTTTTATTCATTCTTAAGAAAGTTTGTGTGTTATTTTCCCTTCTGAAAAGCATACACATTAATTTTCTTCCTTGAAAACCTTCTTTTTCTTTCTATTTTCTCTAAAAGAAACCTTTCTTTTGGTGTAGTTAAAAAGAACCATTTCTTCTTGTTTTCTGCATTTTAATGAAAGAGCATCCCTCTTCCTCTTCATCTATTTGTGTCATCAAACTTCATATTTCGATTTGGGCTTAAAAATCATTGCATTTCATTTTGATTTATCACATTAGCTCACATTAATTGAGGGAAACCTATATGTTGGAAGTCATTCCTAGCTGATGGTTGACAAATGAATCATAGAAAGCACATCTCTCTCTCCGAGTCTTGTGAAATTTCACAAATTCAAAACAAGTACATATCCTTAAACAAAATATTTCCGGGAACTCTTGTTAATGATTGTATCCTGATATGAGGATTGGTAGGTACTCCCCAACTCGTTGCTCTATTGAGTCATACTTCAGAGTGAAGCCCACCCCTACCATAACATACCTAAAACCTCACCTTTTATATCTCCTTCTTCGTAGGAAGCCATCCTCACCAAAAAACTCTATTTCAGTTCATGAGTCAGTCCTTAAATAGCATAAGCTAAACAAACATAATAGAAAAGGCACTCTTAGGATCACATTTTTCTTAGTGTTTCTACTTGGCTTGCGTTTTGAGGTGAGATGTCACGTTCTTCATTTTTCTTGTTTCTCCTTGCATGCTCCTCATCACAGTTGGTGTATTTTGACTTCATCTGAGTGTGCCTGGACCATGTTCTTATCATTCTCGTAAGTGCGGGTCCGATTCCACATGAAATTTTAACTTATAACCAATTTTATTTCATCATTGTTTCAATTTCACGGTGACGATTGTCGGTCTAACGACCATCGTCGATTACCTTCGAACATCATCAATTATACCCAATCGATGTGTCGGTTCCGGTCCTTTTGGTTAATCTACCCAAAAATACCCCTATTCACTTTCTTTAACTATTCAGAATTCCTGTCACTTTTATTACATACATTGACCTTGTAAATCACATCAGTATTCGACATACCTATCAAATTCAGCCTTATACCTTGTTTTTGACCCACTATCCACTTTCCACAGTGACCAACCACGATTACTGTGACCGGCATCGATTTTCCTAATCAGCATTGGTTAGCCTATTTCAATTTTCCAACTGACATTTTAGCCCCAATTCACCTACCGCCTATCTATCCTATCACTACTATATTTTTGTGTCACTTACAGAAAGCAGTCTTACCACTGTTAGTACTTGTTCACATGGTACTCGATGCATTGACAAGCAAGTGCCCTTTTATTCCATGCTAGTTGTCAACCACTCCCACCTAGCCCTTTGTCACCTTCCATTTTATCACCCACCATGGATCCTATCTAACCTATCACTATCGCTATCGGAGATGAGAAGTTCACATGACTCCTTGACCAAAACCCCGTCGCCTTACACTTTCACCTTTCCCACTCATCCACTCGAGATGCCTCGGGTTAGTTGATATATGGTATGCCCATATCTATCCCCTCGACACTCGCTCATACTTCTTCTCCAGCCCCTATTAACCTCGTGTTTCCTGCATCTACCTTACCCCTAGTCGTTTCACGCCTAGGTCATATTCCGCTTTGAGTGCCATATTTGTTACATATGTTACACCCACCACATCCACCATACCTTCGATAACCACCCAAAACACAACTTCATCCACCCCTATTGTCTCGCATATACCGTAGCTACACAACCACCTCCTATGTCGGTGACCCCTACCCCCTTTCAAAATGTGGTCCTTTCTATTCCATAATCGTTAGCCCCCATTGCCCCTAGGGTCACCACGACCCTTCCACCTCCATATATGTATTATCAGAAGCCTCATGTTTCATCTGTTATTCATTCTAGGTATGTACCCCCTATTTCATTACCTTCTTCTCAATCCACCTACATGGCACCACCATATACTGGAATGCCACCCTCGTCATATGCCCAACATCAACCCTCTTATGCTACAGGAGGCACCCAACCATCGCAACCTACCAATGACCTAATCAAATTAATGATGGATAAGATGTAGACATTAGAGGCATTGGTTTCTGGCTCCCACAACACCCCACATATGATTAAATTTATAATGAGCCTATGCACTCATCCATTCCTATCTGTCCATACCCCATGCATTGGTAAATGCCTAAATTCAACCGTTTTAATAACAAGAAAGACCCGCAATAGCATTCGTGGTCATTCAAACACATGTGCTACTTAATCGCCCACGATGATGCTTTTCTCTTAAGGAACTTTCCCATGTCTCTGATTGGACCTGTATTAGATTGGTATAGTGGGTTACCTAGACACTCTATATTTTCATTTAATCAAGTAGCCCAAGCCTTCTTAGATCACTTCTCCATCAATATCATCAAGAAGGTTACCATGACTGACCTATACTCCACGCATTAGTATGATGACAAATCTATCATATATTTTATCACTCACTGGCATAGCCTAATCAATCAGCTCACCTTCCAACTACCACAAACAGATCTCATTGATCTCTTCACACGGGCTTGTGCTAGACATATCTCACCGACCCTGTAGGTCCAAACTTTTTGAACATTCGATGAAGCATTCACCATGGTATGAAAGCTAGAGATTTGGGCCATTGAAGAGAAGAAAATCCAATTACACAATAAGAATTCAGCATTCAAGTCGAATGATACCTCTTCTTCTTCCAAACCACATAATAATTATTCAAAGGCCAATGGCACCACTAATGCAGTGGTACTCAAGGCTGGCCCATCTCATCCATCAAATCAAGCTAGCCCCTCATCTAATCTCTCACCCGTTCATAATTTTCAATTCAGATGAGAACAACGGAAATACACCCCAATTAGGGAGCCTTACTCTTCTGTCTTAGAAAATCTCATCAAAGCTGGGGCCATCACTCTTCTACCTATAAAACACACACTTTGGTTTTGACCCCGCTTTCCCACACCCGCATGGTATAAAGAGCACAAATTCTGTAACTATCATCGAGTAAAGGGTCATAGTGACGGAAATTGCATCACTTTCAAAAATATTGTCCAAGAAATGCTCAAGAAAGGTGAGTTAACTATGGATAATCCTAACGCACCTGCCAATCAAAACCTACACATCTTCAAGAAACCCTTTCCCAATCATGCCCCTTCATCTGATCAAACCGGTGAGACCTCAAATCACAATAGCCATACCCGCAAGGTCCACGCTATTTTCAGCGACGCACTTGTTGCTTCCCAATTACCTCATATTCCTTCCATAGAGGAAATTATAGCTCAAAATCCTCCTTCTGCATTGGAACCTACCTCACCTATTCCTCCACCCACAGAGGAACACCTTTCACCTCCTTCCTCACCCGTGGAGGATCCCTTCACTAATGTCAAGACCATTTCACCTTTGGCTTCTCCACCTAGGGAACCGTCACCCACAGTACTTCTTCAGTCCATGGAGGATACTTGTTTATCTCCTCCACCCACAGAGGAGCACCCATCATCTCCTCCACCTATAGAGGAGCACCCATCATCTCCTCCACCCATAGAGGAGCACCCATCATCTCCTCCACCTATAGAGGAACTCCCATTTTATCCTCCACCTATCATGGATCTAGTAGAGATACCTTTGCCTCTAGGTGAACATTCTCCATCAGCTACCCAAGATCACATAGACCTACTTTCAGCTCTCTTACCCACGAAAGCCGAAGCCAACAAATTCCCCATCTCTAAGACACATTTTACAAGAATATCCATTAGGTCCTCATCAACTTCACCTACAGACATGTCATTCTCATGCTTGGCCGATCACTTAGATTATGTGGACAGAGCCTTATTGTGGGGGCGTCTCCTACTTCCTATTTCAACACAGATGTAGATGTCACTTGCTGATACTTCCACTATCTACCCAAGAATATTTTGACCAATCAAACCAAGCACAATCACCTTTACCACAACTTCTTCCACGACACCCATCATAGCTCAACACACACCCTTACCCATAACCCAACATACATCTAAATCCAAACCCACACCTACAACATCTTCCTTGACTAAACCTATTACTACCTTAGGGGTCACCCCAACCACTAGCCTTACTCATCCACCTATCAAACTGGATTTAGCTACATCCTCCAAAGTCAACACCATACCTACTCTAGCACCCAAACAGAGGAACCAAGCCCATAGAACTCATACCCCAATTATGCCAATCACACTTGCATCACCTACACCCTTTTTGTCTGCATTTTAGGCCTCAACCCCCAACATGGCCAAGAAACTTCCACCCATCAATAAACCAAAAACACAACATCCCACTCCTTCCTCACAAACCTCTAAACTACCCAAGCACCTGACACGACTTACACCTACACCTACAACATCTTTACCACCCATGCCTCTAATACCCTCAAAGAACTTCTTCACTACCCACTACACTTCAGTCTTTGTCCCTCACACCCCCTGCATGACCCACATCATCTACCTTCACATCACCTCCATTATCCCCGTGGGTAACTCGCCCTCTTCCCCATCTACTTTTCCCTCTATATCTTGTACACCCATATCACCTTTACCCAAGAAGGTGCAACCCAAAAACAAAAATATGTAACCCTCCAATAAGATAGTCAAAACAACCATACACCATCTTGTCCATTCATCTACCATACCCCTACAAAAATAAACATGACTAGCACCCAAGACCACTCCAATACCCAAAACCATGGCTTTACCCACTCCCCCTCCCGCAAGGACCATTCCTCAACAATCGACGCACCTACACCCAAACCCACTTTCACTTTCCATTGTGATCCACTTGCAGTGGTCCTATGCCAAAAATTTTACCAACCTCCTTGAGACTTCGTCATCACATTACCACCACTCATACCTCATGACCCCCTCAAACCCAAGCCAAAAGGGTTTGATGACACTAAAATTTGTCCCTATCATCATGTGCCAGGACATGGTGTGGAGAACTACAAGGCTTTGAAAACTGTCCTTATCTAGTTGTGTCCTCCTGAAGCCAACTTTGATGATGATGACCTTCTTGATGAGGACCCTACTTCACCAACACCCATTCCCACAATCCTTCCCTCACTACCTACTCAACAACCACGACCTCCACCCCCACAGCTCCTAGATCCACCTCCAAGATTCAAAATTAACATGGTTCGCATTAGAGAACTTGCCACACCATTACCTAAATGTCGTTGCACCCAGCTCACCTCACAAGGTTTTTCTCCTCCGGTAGGTTTTTTTCTGTCATGTCATTATACCACTCATCCTACACCTTCTCCATTTTCCAACTCCCCTCAAATCAACATGATCCACGTTGTTACCCATGCTCAGAAGGACAAAGGCAAGCAATAGGAAACTGAACCACCAACCAATCCTATACCCAACATACCATCTGCACCCACACCTAAAATCACTATCTATGGTCCCACATACCCTATTTCTAATGGGGTCACACATCACACCATGCTCAAACAACTACACCAATCCCCCCTCAAAATGTCCTTATATGACCTCATCCAAACCTCATAATCCCATCGTCAAGCTCTCATAGAGGTTCTTCAATCTATTGAGGTTTTACCCAATGACCCTACACTCGTAGCCTCCATTATCACACCCCATCATATAGTCTCTCTCACCAAATTAACACCTTTATCCACACCACACCCTACTCACCAATTAGCCTCCCTTAGCTTCTCAGAGGAAGATATCGCATTGTACCAAATAGATGACCTAGACCCATCCCTCTTCATCTTTGTCCACATCGATGATATATGTGTACAATGTGTAATGATCGATGGGGGTTCTAGCATTAATATCATTTCATCCCATCCATTCGTTCAAATGTGCATACTTGACAATTGCATGCATAAACATCTTCTCATGTTGCGTTCATTCAATGACGCTATCACCTCTAAACTAGGCACCATCATCCTCCACATTCGCGTGGGCCCTTGAATTGTTCCAGATCTATTTTATGTCTTGGAGGGGGAATTTCAATATAACCTGTTGCTTGGTAGACCCTGGATTCATGTCATGGGTTACGTTCCTTCCACTTTACATCGTTGTGTAAAGTTTGAACATGAAGGACACACCTATACTATTCCAGCTAACCCATTACCTTTTAAAACATGTAACATGCTTTACCGACCCAATGATGTGCTCATACCAATTAAGTCATCTACCTACATAACCACTAGCACTTCACCTACACCTCTCGCTTACCAGTATAGTCGCTACCTCAACCACACACGCCTCCTCCATTCCTACCATAGCCACAACCTCCATGGCAAAGCCATCAACTTCCCAATCCATTAGCTCCCCTTCGCATAAACCTCCGACACATCATCTATTCTAGCTACCCACGTACTCAACCACCAATCCCTTGGAAAGCATTTTTCAACACCTCACTCCGGGAGAGTATCTCCTATATAGTATCAACACCTTCCTTAATCCACAAGAGTATGGAAGTCTTCACCAACATCCTCGCTATGATCACCACATAGGAGAGTGCCTCCTTTATGGTCATCCTCACCTTCGTACCAATCTCACCAATGGGGACTTGATACTACCACCTATACACCGAACCACCATCACAAACCCGCCCATTTTCCATTGACTTCTAGTCTCTCACCAATCATTGTTTCGCCCACACCTTCCAAAGCACCGATGTACGTGGAAGGTTTTTGGTTTTGGATTTTAGGAGCAAGTCCGCCATACTATTATTCCATGTACTACCCAAAAACATAACGACCGTAGTGGTATTGGTTTTCCTGAACCACCTACCAAATAGGCCCAAATTGAACTCATCAAGGACATCAACCCTCTCGCACCTTCTTTACCCACTCCACCTTCATCACAACCTTCGCCGACGGAGTCGATGGATCCTAAATCTATCCCTCCTAATTTTTTTTTCATAAACACCGTCTCCTTGGGGCCTTTGACTTATCAACATGATGGTGAGGCCCCTTCCTCTCTTCCCTTCCTATACCCTGAAATGATCAATGACGATACACCTTCTATTAACATCATTCAATGTTAGGATGATGAATATATACTCACCTACCTTGGTGTAGAAGACTCATATATTCATCGGTCATTACCCTCTGAGACATAAACCATGTTGAATGAATTGACTATCAAGATCAACATTCATACTCAGGATGACCCACACATTCTAAAGATTGGTCAATCTTTATATGCTACTGAATAGGAAGCCATTACTTCTTTTCTCAAATATCATAACCATGCATTCGTTTGGTCTTACGTAGACATGCCTAGTATCGACCCCACCATAGTGGTCCACAATATCATAACCGTTCCCGATGCCAAACCCATCAAACAAAAATTGAGGAAAATGCACCTCACATTGCTCTTCTCGTCAAAGAGGAACTTCATTGCCTTCTTTCCATTTCCTTCATATTACCCATTGATTATCCTCATTTGATTTCTAACATTGTCCCTATCACTAAGGCGATAGGGGGACTCTGCATTTACACGGACTTCCGTGACCTCAACCTCACCTACCCAAAAGATGAATTCCCTCTACCTAGCATTGATTAACTAGTTGACCTTACCACTAGTCACGAGATGCTATCACTCATGGATGGCTTCTTAGGTTATAACCACTTTCCCTAGAGGATCAACACAAAATTGCGTTCATCACCCCTTGGGGGACCTTCTACTACCAAGTCATGCCTTTTGGCCTTAAAAACATTGGTGCCACATATCAATGGGCTATGACTTATATCTTCCATGATATCACGCATCATATATTGGAATATTACGTGGATGATCTCCTCACCAAATATAAACACCACTCCGAGAACCTTGCCATCCTCAAAGCACTCATACTAGGTCTCCAAGCCACCTACGAAGCGCTCGTACTAGGTCTCCAAGGCACCTACTCCATAGATGTCAAATCAATCAAGATCTTTGGTGATTCTCAATTGGTTATAAACCAAGTCAATGGTATATAGAAATGTCGTAATGAGATACTTCAAAAGTATAAACATTATGTGGACATACTTTTGACCACTTTTGACTGTTATGACCTTTAGACCATCTCCCGTTCAACCAATAAATTTGCAGATACCATGGCCTGCTTGGCGTCTCAAATACCTTCTTTGCCTGTAGATTCTAAAATCCTTGTCACCATACAACAACTCCAATCACCTTCTTATTTACCTCATGAATTTTACTCCATCGAACCGCTAGCCTCGACCCGAGTGACCTTTGGTATAAAAATACTCACTACCTTTCTCTCTCCATTTTACCTCCCGATCTCACCTATAATGGACAATGTGCCTTCCTTAAAAAGTTCTCTTATTACATCATCATGGGAGGCCTCCTCTATAAGTGCAGACTTTGATGGTATTCTCTTACGATGCCTCACAAGTTCAAATTCCTTATACCATTAAGGAGGTTCAAGATAGCATATGTGGAGGTCACTTCAATGGCCTTACTATTGTAAGTGTATTCTTTGCCTAGGCTATTCTTGGCTGACCCTTAACCATGATTGTTGCGACTATATCAAACATTGTATAAAATTCCAACAACACGCCAACCTTCATCATACACCCAGTCACACCTTACAAGTTTCCTCGTGACCTTTGGCCCTTCTCTCAATGGGGTTTGGATCTTGTCAGAGAGATCAACCCCCATTCTTCCCAATGACATCAATGGATCATTACCACTACCGATCCATACCACTCATCTCCACAAAAGCTGAGAAAATATGTGAGTTCATCAATCACCACATCATATGTCACTTTGGTGTTCCTCATCACCTCATCACTGACAACGGAAAACAATTTAAAAATAAAACATTGCAAAAACTTTACGATGCCTTTGGCATTCAGCTAAGTTTCTTATCACCTTATTACCCACAAATCAACGGTCAAGCCAAATCCACTAACAAACCCTTAAAAAAAATTCTCATGAAAGTGGTTAATGATACTGGGGAGGATTGGCATAGGCACATTCCTTTTGCCCTGTGGGCATACTACACTAGTATCCTTACTTCCATTGCTGCCTCACCATTTTCTATGGTCTACGGTATAGAGGTTGTTTCGCCTCTCAAATTATAGATCCCCTCACTTCACATTTTCCTCCATGACATGCTCAATGATGATGACTTTCGCCAAGACTCATTTGCTTAGCACAACCGGAGTTATTAGATGAATTCCATCTTAACAGTCTTGACCACCTTCAAGTTTACAAAAACGTATTAAATGTGCCTACAAAAAATGTGTCCATGAACGAACTGTTATCCAAATTTCACCCCCCAGGGTTAATTTGATAACATGCATCAGAATTCTCAAGTCCCAGGCAAATGGATTGATTCGGGGAAAAAATCATGTTTCTAAGGTTCCCTCAGATATTTTTCTAACTCCCCTGGCTGAAGAAGGAAGGAGCAAGCTCTGAGAAAATGTGAAAAGTTGCAGAAAATAAGCTTGGGCCAGAAAAAATTGTGAAAATTGGCTAAGTCCTGGTCCTAGGGGCAGTCGGGACATTTGGGACATCTAGGCGCGGATCGGCCGAAAAGCCTCCGTGCGCGCCTGTGAAGCAAGCCCGGGACATGTGGGGTACGCGCGGGACGTGAAATGCCCGAATCGGCCGAAAGAAAGAAAAAATTTGCCAAGTCTTTGACCGGGACAAGCGGGACAGTATGGGACATCTGGGCCGGAAGTACGCGAAGTACGCGAACCGGCCGGATCGGCCGAAATGGAGAACTTCAGTCCGAAACAATGTGGGACAAGTGGGACAAAAAGACGCGAATCAGCCGGATCGGGCGAACCGGAAGAATTTGTCCCACGAAGCACTGGGACATTTGGGACAAAAGGATGTGAACCGGCCGGTTCGGCCGAAATAGGGACATTTAGCACTAGGACATCCGGGACAAAAGGGGGCGAAGGAGCCGAAAGGGCCGAGAACCAACCAGATCATGACACGTGTCACATGGAGAAAGGTCCAAAGGTCAAAGGGCGTTTTTTTTAAGCTCTGACCCGAACCAATGAAATAGCACCACGTGTCCAAATTTAAGGGGCCCATAAGGAAATTTCAAAAGGAAGGCCCGCGAAAGGCAGAGGAGAGAGAATTGCTCATCCAATCAGCACGTGCCACGTGTCATCCAGGTGGCAAAACGTGAGAAAGATTTCAAAACACGTTTTCGCCTGTTTTGTGCCCTAAATCTTCAGATCGCCATAACTTTTTATCCAGAACTCGGATTTGCATGTTCTTTATATCACGAAGCTAGTGAAATTCTCTACATGATTCCGGGGTCAATCTTGCATTTTGGTGTAGTATGGAGGGAGAAAATTGAGAAACGGCTCTGACGCGTGTTCATGGCCAAAAATGACATTCAAACGACTAGATTTAATGCAGAATGGGTCGCATTCTCCTGTAATCCGGTCAAAGTGACAGGGTATGGGTTTGTAAGGTCCCCCATGCCATTTTAATGCACCTGCAGTCAAGAAAGAATGGGCTCCCATGCCTTTGTATGGTTCCTATCCCTGGCTCGACCCTTGCATTGTAAAAGCCAGTTTTGGGCTCATTTCAAAGGGGGAACATTTTTGGGCATAGCAGACTTCTTCTTTCACCTTCAGCAAGTGATTGATGCAAGGATCAGACCTCTCCAGGGATTGTAACAGTTTTCTTTTACCTCTCTGAGGGTGTAATGCGTGTTTTTGACATTGAAATGATAATGCAAGCTCTGTGAATGGGTTTCAATCCTCTGTTTGTATTATTTGCTTGATTTCAGATACTAAACTATACATTATCAGTCTGTGTATGTTTTATGTTGTGAACTTTGGTCTGTGTCTATTTGCATGACAAATATGTTTCGCCACTCCTTTTGGTGCATCACCATCTTTAGTTAGTTTCAATTTTTGCACTTCTACCCCTGTCCCCTTACAAGTTAGAGTAGGATTAGGATCTAAACCTCTCGTAGTTTTGCAAAATATAGATCTAAATCGAGGAGTTTGAGGAACCAGCCTCTAATACGGAGATTCCTCTCTCGGCCACAAGTCCCATGCTTGGAGAGAGGTTTCCATGTTGTGAAATCACACACTGGATGCCTGAGTGATCAACCTAGAAGCCTGATCTGCATCCAGGGGTGATGTGAGTCTGCAACAACAGTTTTGGCATGCCCGGTGGGACCTTAGAGGTCTTCCACTTCATCTTTTGCAGGTTGGTGTGTTCCTGTGAAGATTTCAGCCTTTGGAGGCACTTGCAAACACATCTGGCGACTCCATCTGGTCAACAACCCATCTCTGAAGTTGCAGACCTTCCTTTCCATTCATTTTCATTCTTTTTCTATCCATTCTTCCTTCCATCTCTTCCATCATTCTCTCATTCTATGAAGTTGTGCAATCATGACTTCATTTCCATCATGGAATTCACATCAACAACAGCAGTATATTCCACCTCCAACATGTTTTACAAATCCTCCAAATCAACATTTTGAGCAGATTCAAGATCAGTATGCATACCCATATGAGCAGCAGTGCCAAAGTCAGTTTGGCTATGGAGCCTTCCAAGAGCAAGAGTATGCATACAATGAAGACCATCAGATGCAAGATGCTGGTCTGTTGGAGAAAATCCAAAAGATGGAGGTAAACATAGTGCAGTCCAGGGCTCAGGCACAGATGAAAGCATTTGGAATCGGTTGCAGAGCACCTTGTCCATGGGTGGGACCTTTTCCAAGGCATTACAGCCCTCAGGAGAAGCTTGACTTCATGATTGCAATGTTGCCTTTGCTTGCAAAGTGGATTGAAGAAATAGAGGTGTATGAGAGGAGTATTCAGCAACCTTGCCAACAAGTAAGCACACCTTCTCATGCCTTTTCTTTTCGTCTTTCCCAATCTGTTTCATCTCAGCAGTGTCAAGCTTTAAACTCTCCATCTGCTGTCCCAAATGTTGATCCCATGTCTCCATCTCTCAGTCTTCCATCCCATCTCAATTTTTCTGCCCTCTTCTCTTCCAAATCCAAAACCCCTCCACAAGAGCTAAATGAAATACCTTCCACTCCAAAGAAACAAGAGGTTTCACCTCCTCCACCACCGCAAAAAATTGTAAAATCAGTTGAGTTTCAACCTATCCCTCCTCTTGCATCCCCAATTCCATGTGGGGAAGAAGAAATTGAAAAAATCAGTCATCAAGGACAACAAGAGGAAGAGCCAAAAAGAAAAGAAATGACAGACAACTTGAAGGTTTGGGCTGCCAAATTTGGGATAACAAAGATCCCCTTGATGGTTAAGCCTACAGAAGAGGCTAAGGTTGAACAAATGGTGGTCATAACTGATTTTGTTGCAGCAGAAGAAGAGCAAAAGGAAGAAGCAGATCAGCAATCAGTTTGCTCAGAGTGTAGTGTCCATGTTGGCACTCTATTTGAAGGAAATGCTGATCCAATTCAAGTTGCACAATCAGCCATGGAGGAAGAAAGCCCTGAAGAAGATCTTGCAGTCCCAACTTGTCCTCTAGAGCAGCAGACTGAAGAGTTTGACTTGACAAACTTCATGCTAGAGGAAGAGTTCTATCAAGAGCAAGATTGTATTCAACTAGTAGAGGAAGGAGAAGTTGCTCCAAATCCAAAAGAAGAGGAGCACAATCTAGCTGTGGAAGAGAAAATTGTGGATCCAAGGGCTTTGAGCACAAAGCAGGCTACAGGAGAACCTTCAGTTCTTCTTTCTACTTCATCTCTCTCTAGCCCCAATGTCGAAGAGGAGTTTGATCTCTCAAACTCAATGTTGGAGGATGAAGGAAACCATGGTGGTCAAGTTACAGATCAAGAAGACACCATGGAGGAAGTTGAACATTTTGCAGCGGGGATAGTCATGAGGGGAGTTTATCTCAGCCGATTTGGAAGACTATTTTGATGGAGAAGAACCGATTGAGTTTCCAACATTCTCTCTTTCATCATCCATCTTCCAAACACAAGAGCCTGCTATCATGGAGGAGAGTATTCATTGCAGCAGCAACTCGCATCTTATAATAGCTCTTCGGAATCAAGATTGGAAGATTTTAATCTTTCACGTTCTTCATTGGAGGAAGAGAAAGGACAAAGGAATTTCACCATTGCTTCCACACCATCCATTGAGGGTCTACAAAAAGACTCCACTTTTGGAGTTGAGAATCAGAGCTATGGGCATATCAAATGGATCGGACCTTGCCCAATCAGGTATTTGGCTTCATTGGAGCCAAAGGAGAAGTCCACAACAGTCATGCTTGCTTTCGAGCATGAGGGTGAGCTACAAAATACCAAGGATCAGCTATCATACCCCTTCAATCCAAATGCAGAGCAACTAAAAGAGGTATTGAATTTTCCTTCAACTCATACCTTGATGATTTGGGTGGAAGACCAGCTTCTTGTTGATTTTCCACTCATCCTAACAGCCATGATCAGCTCCAAATCAATTGCATGGCCACCACTTTTGAGAAAGGGAAGCTATTTCTCACAACTAGTTGCAGGGTTTGTTAAGCTTGCCTTTGCTCCAGTTAGAGTAGAGTAGGTAGATTTGCTTTCAGCAGAAGAAGTGCTTGTGCACACTCTACATGTTCCATTTTGGAGCATGTATGATTTTCGATTCTATACATAGTTTTTGTTGTTGTGCTAGTTTTTCTCTTGCATAGGATTCGTTTGTGGCATTTTGGTAAGAACAACTCCATGCCCAATGGATTGCTTCAGCAATGGTAACTTCATCTAGCACGTAGATGCCCCCCATTGAAGTCACCAAATTGTTATCCAAATTTCACCCCGTGGTTAATTTGATAACATGCATCAGAATTCTCAAGTCCCAGGCAAATGGATTGATTCGAGGAAAAAATCATGTTTCTAATGTTCTCTCAGATATTTTTCTAACTCCCCTGGCCGAAGAAGGAAGGAGCAAGCTCTGAAAAAATGTGAAAAGTTGCAGAAAATAAGATTGGGCGAGAAAAATTGTGAAAATTGGCTAAGTCTGGGTCCTAGGGCAATCGGGACATTTGGGACATCTAGGTGCGGATCGGCCGAAAAGCCTCCAGGCAGCCCGTGAAGCAACTAGGACATCTGGGCTGCAGGTACACGCAGGACGTGAAATGCCCGAATCAGCCAAAAGAAACGAAAAATTTGCCAAGTATTTGACCAAGACAAGCGGGACAAGATGGGACATCGGGCCGGAAATACGCGAAACGTGAACCATTTGGATCGGCCAAAATGGAGAACTTCGGTCAAACAATGTGGGACAAGTGGGACAAAAGACGCGAATCGGCCGGATCGGGAGAATCGGAAGAATTTGTCCCACGAAGCACCTGGGACATTTGGGACAAAAGGACGTGAACCGGCCGGTTCGGCCAAACAGGAAATTCAAAGACTGGGACATCCGGGACAAAAGGGGGCGAAGGAGCCGAAAGGGCCGAGAACCAACCAGATCATGACACGTGTCACATGGAGAAAGGTCCAAAGGTCAAAGGGTTTTAAGCTCTGACCCGAACCAATGAAATAGTGCCACGTGTCCAAATTTAAGGGGCCCACAAGGAAATTTCAAAAGGAAGGCCCGTGAAAGGCAGAGGAGAGAGAATTGCTCATCCAATCAGCACGTGCCACGTGTCATCCAGGTGGAAGAACACAAGAAAGATTTCAAAACACATTTTCACCTGTTTTGTGCCCTAAATCTTCAGATCGCCATAACTTTCGATCCATAACTCAGATTTGCACGTTCTTTATATCAACGAAGTTGGTGAAATTTCTACATGATTCGGGGTCAATCTTGCGTTTTGGTGCGATCTGGAGGGAGAAAATCGAGAAACGGATCTAACGTGTGTTCATGTCCAAAATGACATTCCAACGACCAGATTTAATGCAGAATGGGTCGCATTCTCCTGTAATCTGGTCAAAGTGATAGGGTATGGGTTTGTAAGGTCCCCCATGCCGTTTTAATGCTCTCATGATCAAGAAAGAATGGGCTCCCATGCCTTTGTACATTTTCTGTCCCCCAGGCTCGACCCTTGCCTTTGTAAAGCCGATTTTGGGCTCATTTCAAAGGGGGAACATTTTTGGGCATAGCAGAGACTTCTTCTTTCACCTTCAAACAAGTGATTGATGCAAGGATCGAGACCTCTCCGGGATTATAATCAGTTTTATTTTACCTCTCTGACGGATTGTAATGCGTGTTTTTGACATTGAAATGATAATGTAAGCTCTATGAATGGGTTTCAATCCTCTGTTTGTATTATTTGCTTGATTTCGGATACTAACTATACATTATCGGTATGTGTATGTTTTATGTTGTGAACTTTGGTCTCCGTGTCTATTTGCATGACAAATATGTTTTGCCACTCCTTTTGGTGCATCACCATCTTTAGTTAGTTTCAATTTTTGCACTTCTACCCCTGTCCCTTACAAGTTAGAGTAGGATTAGGATCTAAACCTCTCGTAGTTTTGCAAAATATAGATCTAAATCGAGGAGTTTGAGGAACCGGCCTCTAATAACTGAGATTCCTCTCTCGAGCCACAAGTCCCATGCTTGGAGAGAGGTTTCCATGTTGTGCAATCACTGCTTTGGATGCGAGTGATCAACCTAGAAGCCTAATCTGCATCCAGGGGTGCTGTGAGTCTACAATAACACAAACCTTCTAAGTTGGTGACCTTGTCCTGAAAGAAAATCAACATGTAACCAAAGCAGAAAAAGTAAATGGGGAAAATTTTCTCCTAATTAGCTAGGATTGTACATTGTGACCCATACTTATGGATTGGGTTATTATCATTTATCTTCACTCGATGGTAAACCCGAACTCCGATCCCCTTAATGCCTTGCATCTTCTACCATTCTACTATTGAATTTTAATCCTATATCACTTTTTGTCTCCTTCCATGCTCATCCCTTGAGCACTCTCCACTTCTTACACCTCACCAACAATTAAACAAGCATCATGTAGGTCCCATCACTTGTTTTCTTTGATTGAATATGTGTACACACGGAGCTACACATAGCATGATTCTCATGGATTCTTTTTTCTACCTTTAGATGAGATCCCATGGTCGTTTCACCCTACTTTACGAACAAGAATCCTATTCTTTACCTAGGTCTTTTCATGACTTCAAAGCCCCCACATGGGAACCAACTCCTTGAGTCAAACTTCTAATAAAAAGATGAATCCCTCAAAAAGACATCTTCCTCTCTACAATCACTGCTATAAATAGATTGCTCCCTTGAAGGATAGCTATGTAAAGCTCTTCCAAAAAAATGAGAGAATTTGAAGCTTCCCACATCGATCAGCTTCATGAAGACCTCAAGGAGTTCATTTCCTCATCCCATATAGAATTCCCGCATCGATCAGTCTATCTCAAATACAAGTCAAAATAGACAACTTTTTAGTCATGGACTTTCCCATTGTGACCTCGGATCTCTTTCCCAAAGAGCATGCCACCTCATATCATATAAAATTACCCACCTTTCACCCCTCTCACCATTTGCACCCCCATTTTCCTACTACCTCAAGGGACCTCTTGGAACCAAGACATTTGGTGATCATGTGACTACTCTTTACCCTTAGAACACTCAATCATGCAATGTCTTTAGGGTCTTACGTTCATCACCTTCTCCAAGGTATGACCTACTTAGTCTAATCCTAACCAATCAGGTGGCCCCCTCTTATCTTTTAAACTATCTTTATTTACGTTTTGATTACCTTATACAGGACTTGGTCCTCGATGTGTACCTTTAGGGTAATCTTCTTCTTTTACCACAATCAACATCACCTATACCATTTTTCCTATAACCCACTCACACCTAACAGACCTAAACCCATCATGCCTAAAACCTACCAACTCATTTTCATACCTCCTCATATTCTTCCCTAGCTTATGGGAGAACTACATCAGCCTGAGGTCCCTTTTCACCGGGACTATGTAGGTAGCACTCCGAGGGCATGGGGCCCTTGGAGGTTAGCTCGGCCACTCTCTACCCTAACCAATTCATCTTTCATTTTCCTCAAATTACATTCTACCCTACTTAGTTTCCTTTTTATATCTAAAACTTGGAAATTAAACCAAACAAATAACAAGTTACTTAACATTTTTATCCTCATCACAACATACATTTATTATGACTTCCATTTCTCTATCATCATCATGCATATATTATAAAAACATCTTCAATATGACCCATATCATTATTCATTACACAAATTAATGAATCACAACCCCAACCAATTTAAAATCAATCATGCCTAGACCACAAACCTGACTCAACCATGCCTAAGACCTGACTCAATCCATGCCTAAACCAACCTGACTCGATCCATGCCTAAATCAACCTAACTCGATCCATGCCTAAACTAACCTGACTTGATCCATGCCTATGACCTAACTTGATCCATGCCTAAACTAAACCTGACTCGATCCATACCTAGACCAACATGACTCCATCATGCCTAACTCACCTAGTTTTCATCCATATCACAACAAAAAATTAAAAGTCTCATAAAAACCACCAAATCAAGCATCTCATGTATCTCATCATATAAATAAATATGTGTGTCTCAATACAATATACATGGATATCCCATCATGTCTATCTCAAACAAATCATCGCATGCAGGCCGATACTCAATACAAAATGTCATTAGCACGTAGGCCGGTCTCATATACAATAAAATAATAAACCAATACAAAATCTCTTTGGCACACAGGCCAGTATATGCTCAAAATATACAAAAACTCTCGTACATCCTCACTATCTTCAGCAAAATGAGACCAGTATATATCAAAAAAGACTACAATACATCAAAATCAGGAGCCATATATCAGGCATCTTGGTAGACATCCTCCATATATGTGTCTCCTGTACCCTTTTCCTCCTCGGCCCTAGTCTGGTGACCTGCTAACATCTCCCCACCCATCATGGGTGGTGGTTGGGTCCCTAATAACACCTCACGGAGCTAGTATCCACGAGTGGTGGCCTCTCCCTAATCCTGTCTAGGAGCTCGATGGCCCCCTATGCTCTCTACACTATGAGTGCGGGATCTTGTCCTCTCACTCAAGTCTGTTGTGTCATGTACTCTCCATAGGATAGAAAGTCTATCTCAGCCACCATCAACTGATCCTGGTAGTATCTGGCCTCACCTAGGGCATCCCGTAACCTAGATATGGGCATGATATGTGGTGGCCCCATAGGCCTTGGCCCCTATACCTATCTGTGGGACCTTGTCCTACCATAGCCTATGAACCGGGATCTTGTCCCGTGTGTATGCGTGGTGGTGCCATCGGCCCTTACCCTTGTGCTTGTATTTGGGCTCTGTAAAACCTCGATTTGTGCACTCGTGTTGTGGCCAATCGGCCCGCAACCTATGACCTATGCCTATAGGGAAGCCACCTGACCATCATCCCCATCTTTGTCTCCATCCCCACCCCTAGCCATCTCGAGCTCGAATCTTTGGTCACTGTACATGTAACTCCGGTACCTCCCCCTCTACGCTGGCAAGATGTGTCTACACCATACACAACATGGTAATTAGTGTCACCACCTACCCCTATAGGGCATCCCTCTACACTGTGATGGTGGCGAGATCTGACTACCCCGACCTGGGTGGTACTGCTCGTAAATGAGCTGCCACCACTGTCTATATTTCTCTGTGACCCCGGCATCATCAATTCACTGGTACACTAACTGCTCCTCCTACCCTTTGGGCACTATCGGTTGTGGTAGAGGTAAGGGCCTCTCCACATCATCTCTCCTATACTATGGGAAGAGTGGACATATGTCTTGTAGCATCCCAAACTACCACCTCACTCTATCAATTGGGATCGTCTCGTGCTCCCCGACATGGTGACCTTGTATCCATCTCGGTAGCTACATCTCAAATAGCTGCTCATCATGTTGTCATTATCATGGTGGAATGTCAGCCACCGCACCGATGGCCCTCCCGATCCCTCTCGACCTCTACCATCACAAAATCACTACTGCGACTCCAACCAATCAAATCACCCACACCAATCCCATGGACCCACCTCTCACCAACTAATCACCCACTATTCGGCTCGCCAACTCAACTCTCCATTCCATCTGGATGCTTTTCACCTTTTTCTCTCTCTCACACTTTGTTTTCCAATTCACAAGAAGACAAATGAATAACAAAAACATAGTTTTTTTGGTTTTATAATAAACCTGACCTAACCGATGTCAGTTTTACTTCACCAGAATCAGTCTTGTGCCCTACCTTTTCGTGGTTAGTTACACTCTACCGACATCAGTTACCCTTGAATGACACCATTCACCCTTTCTTGCACATTGCCCTAAATTTTACCTTATTACCCTGCCCATCACTCCTTTTTTCCACACCTAACCCTTGCCCTGATCATTTACCCCACCCAATCTTTACCCTGACCATATACCTCACCCTCCTGATCTCATCATTTACTGCCTAATCTTGTCCTCCTTTGGGGACTCGTTATTTTACCCATACCTCAGCCCTACCCATGTCGTGACCTAGATACTTGGACCTGGAACATCGCTAGTGACCTTTGACCCCATGTGTTCGCTATACCTTGTGACATTGTTACCTGTGTTGATTGACCTAATGACCTTGCCTTGCCTCTTGTTGTGACCGTTTATCCTGACCCTACCTTTGGTGTACTAGAACACACCTAAAAGTTCCTACACTGACTTGCGTTGTGTTTCTGACCATATCTTATACCTTGGATACCAAATTCACTTCAACCTTGTTTGTGTAGACACCTATAATTACGCCCAAGCAATTTAAATACTTAAATTGCGCTAATTATACCCTTTCTCACAAATCAACGATGTATCATCAAAAGTGCTCATTTTCCCTCATATCATCATTAATTAATTACACTAAGATAATTAATTAAGTTTCCTATCCAACAAATACCCTAATTAATGACCTTCCGTTAATAAATCACCCCTTCTACCTAGACTAATTAATTATTATTAATTAATTAGCTTTCCCTTCCATTTAACCAATAAATCAATATTTAATTGATTTAATCCCCTTATAATAGCCTAAATCACACTAATATTCTTCTAATTGGCTTCTATAAGCTTACACATACCTATTAATTAATCACCTTTGATTAATTAAAATACCCCAACTCCCATGACTTGCTAAACATGTATTAAACCCTTCTAAAGTAAGGTTACCTTTAATAAAGCAACCTTATCCATTCCTAATCATGTTTTACCTTTATCCCACATTCATGAGAATGTGTTGAATCATTTATCCTTTGGGCTATATAAAGAGCCATCCACCTACCTTTTTACTTACACCTAAACTCCTTAGAGAGCAAATGCAAAGCATATAGCAAAGAGACTAAGAGCTTGCACCTTGCCCTTTTGAGAGTTCATCATCTTGAAGAGTTAAGCCTCTTTCTTAAAGTTCTTGGGTCATATGGGAGGTGTCAAAAGGGTCTTGTAGCCCAACTTTGATTAGCCCCCATTCCTAGGTTCTTGGAACATTAAGGACAACTATTTTGATAGCCATGGAGCTTACTTAGGTCTATTCATTTATTTGTTGTTAGAGAATAGAGGAGTTTAGATATTTAGCATTGTTAGTTTCAAAGTTTGTATTGATGAATGCTAGCATCTAACCCTTGTTTAATTCTTATCATGATGGTGTTTATGCTTTGTTTTAGCTAAATTCTAGAACTATTTTAGGTGGTAGTTCTTGTTTCATTTGATTTAGCATTAAGCAAAGTATACATGCACATAGTTTGGATAAACCTATCAACCTTAGAAAATGTAGAGTTTACCTTCTCTTGACCCTAGTAGCATGTTGCGGTTTATACGTGTGCGTGCATTTGGTCATTACTACCTTTGACCTTGACCCATTATCTAGATACCCGAGTAGACCTTACTCCTATTTCCCTGTTACCCATCTTCCTTTTCATCACATTTACCATTTATCATACCACTCATTGATTCTTCAAACTACCTCGTCAGTTCCTAGTTTGAGGGGGATCACCTCCATCCACACATGGGGTAGCCACATCTTATTTTTGTCAGCGTTGCTTACCAATACAAGCTACACAACAAAAAGGGGAAAAATGTAGACACCAAAATTAGGTCACACTCCCCTTTGGTCCCTCGAAAAATAAACACCTTAAACACATCCACCTAGTCATGGCCCCCTTCACCTCACTATAATATTAATTTAATTATTTAAATTAAATTAATTCATTATCCTCACCATATTTATTATTTAAATCTCCTAATTTGGATAATGCCCACATATCCACCTCACCTAGACACCTCATCAAACCACCTCACCCTAAGACCTATTCTTAGTAAGTTGCCATAACTAACTAAGACTTACCCAAACCCTAAAAATCAATGCCTACATTCCCTCTAACCACATTCCCGCATGCTTAAAGGAAGCTTCCAGTCTAATCCATGAGTTAACGACACGAGATCCCAGAAAATCAAGGGGATCTACCTAGTTTAGTAAACCTAGAAAATCCTACCCTAACCGATGCGTTACCCTTAACCACCGCCGGTTAAGTCGAAACTGTCATCGATCACCTTTTAACCCCCAAAACAACCTTATTTTTAAGGTTGGAAAAAGGTTGGCAGTTTTTCCAAAGAGATATCACATCTTTTGAGAACAAGCTTTAGTGAGAACATGCATGCAAGGAAGGAGATCAAGCATTTTCTCTTGCACAGACATCCAACATTCATCCAACAACCACCCAACATAGATTTGATCCAATCAGGCAAGAAGGAGAGCACATGTAGCCCATGCAAGATATCCCCAACGTTTGGTGATCCTCTACAATAGTCAAACCTCTTACCAACACCTTCATTCCTCACTCACAGATGTCTAGAACTATATTCTAAGTAAGTAGAACATTTTACTCTTCTGGTTCATTCATTTAATCATTGTATCTTCATCCTTTGTTCTCCTAGCCACCCATTGACCTCCTTCAATACTCACCCCTCCCTATCCCCATTAAAACCTCACCAAATCCCATCCAAATGACTTAATACCTCATTTCAACCAGCCTAGTCCTTTGTGCAATCATAAGGGAGATCCAAAGCTCATTATGTGACATTCCCAGTATTCCACAGTAATCGGCACCGGTTCTCCCCAACCAGTGTCGATCACCCTTAACCGGCATTGGTCTCTATATCTACCAATACAACCCATAATAGTAACTGCCCACCGATTCTCACATCACCCTTAATCACTTGTGACTGCGCCTAAGACCTCTGTCAAACTGTAGAGACCCAAGACTATTTACTTGACCTTAGGATCTTATTTTAACCTAGCTTGTTAGATTAGATTCTTCTTATTGTGTTTTAAATGAGATACCTAAATCATTTTAACTAAAATAGGATTTACTTCATTACCATCATTATATTGTTTTAAATAGTGGACTGATAGCCATCTAGGAAGTATCACACTTCTGAATCTAGTACATGCTAGGCAGTTCACTTTGCATATCTTGTTTAACTCTTTTCGGTGGTCTTGTGTTCCATTTTAGGTAGTTCCTCCTAGCCAAAAGGAATCTCTCATGATCATCTATGGATTCTGAGGTCATATGCACGCAACAACCTATCACCAAAGATTCTAATGTATTTGTCCTATGCCCATTACCCTATCTGTTTCATCACTTTTAAACAAATGTCTAAGAATCGGGTGAAACACTTGCAGAACAACAACCACCTTACAATCCTTCTATGCACTAATTTTTTATTCATTAGATACTTAATAGCAGAGTATTTAGTGTGAAAAATCACTTCATAGCCTATGATATAATGGCGAAAATTGTTGATTGCATATACAATTGCAAGAAATTCCTTCTCTTTAGTGACATAATTCCTTTCAGCAGGGGAGAGGTTTTTATTGATATAATAAATAGCATACATAGATTCTCCTTCTTCTTCTTTTCCAAGGAAAACCCCTATCACTTCATTGGAAGAATTTGTTTTTATATGGAAGGTAAGCTTCAAATTTGGGCCTCTACATATTGGTGTATTTATCGATTTATCTTTTATAGTATCAAAATATTGTTGGCATGCCTTTGTCCATTCAAATTCAAAGTCTTTAGTTAGGAGATAAAATAATGGAGAATTTATCTTACTAAAGTATAAAATAAACCTTCTATAGTAGCCAACATGGCTAAGAAAACTTCTTACCTCTGTTTGGTTTATGGGAGATGGGAGATTTACAATGATATTGACATTTTAAGGTCTTCCTTGATTCCTTCATCTGAAATATGATGTCCTAAAACTATCCCTTATTACATCATAAATAAACTTTTATCATGGTTCAAGGATAATTAATTTTTTAACACCTATAAAGGAATTTGTCTAGATGGACAATTGCCTCTTGGAATGTTGTTCCATAACTAGTGAATTCATCCATGTAAATCTCTAGACAATCATGGGTGAGATCAAAAAATATTACCAAAATGGCTCTTTGAAATGTGACAGAGCATTACATAAACCAAAAGGTAACAACACCCTATAAGAAAATGTTCCCTATGGGCAGGTAAAATTGGTTTTTATTGATCCTTAGTCACTTATTGTTATTTGATTGTACTCATTGAGCCCATCAAGGAATGAAAAATACCTTTTTCATATAAATGTCTAATATTTGATCAATAAAATATAATGGAAACTAATCTTGATGAGCTTCCTTATTCAATTCCCCATAATCCAAACAAACCCTCCATTTCCCATTCTTTTTAGGAACTATAACTAATGGAGAAACCCATTGGCTATCGAGATTGGATAAATGAATCCCACCCTAAGAATTTTTTCAATCTCATTTTTTACAATGTCTCTTAAGGAAGGGTTTATCCTTCTTTGGGGTTATATGGATGGTCTAGAATTAGTTTTGTAAACATGGTGTGTACAAATCTTTGGGATGAATACCCTCCATATCACTTTATTCCCAAGTAAAATATTGAGGATGAGAGAATAATAGTTTAAATATGGTATTCTCTTCCTAACTAGTCATCCAACTATTGATGAAAATGCTTTCCCTGTGAACATAGGTAGTTGTTTGGTATTTGGATGAAGAGAATCATCTACAACAGGGTACTCTCTTAATAATTCAATCAAGGGACACCCACAAGGAAGTAATTTGTGAACAGTAGTAATATTTTGAAATATGGACTTGGTAAAATCTATATTTCATGAAAAAGGGTAGATGATAAGTTGGTTGTTTTCATCCATAAAATCATCTTTTGTTTCCATTACTTGTACGCACGGGACTAGAAATAAACCGGCACAAGACTCATGCTCGAGTGCAGGATTTACACTATGTCCAGCACAACACTCATGGTCACCATCCTAAATTTGATCTGAGTTCTTTTGAATTATGACCATAGCCAAAGAAGACATGATGTCCTCTAATTCATATAAATTGTACTTACACAACTTTTTATTTTTTTTAGAAAAACGTTTCGTTACAAGGTAAATTGATAAATTTTGAAATCATGTATGTTTATAATCATCATATTCTTTGTTTTATAATCAATGAGGTAAAAACAATGGCTAACCAAGGGCATCTTAAAATAGAGGGTATCAAATATTCCTATTTTTCATTTTTATCATCATGAATTCTAACGAATAATCCCATGAGTCAATGGTGATGGTGAAATCTTATATAATCCCTTTTGTCTTGTGTATGATTGATGCACAATTTGTAAAACTATGGAGCTTCATTATGGTTCGAGGAGTGATAGTGTGGAAAATATATATGTGGTCATCACATTGATAGTAGTTCTTTAGGTAAATTAGGACATTTGGGACCTAGAAATATCCTATGCAAATAGTAACAATAGGACTTCCAAGGTCTCCATATTTAGGAGGGGTTATATTCCTTCCATAGTATACTAACAAGTTTCCCATCAACATGGATGGTTTTAGGCCGATTATTTCTTCTTCCGAAGTCTTAAAACAAATATCTTTGATGGTTTTTTAAACTAAGGATTTCCTTAAAAGCTTGTAATAATGGAATCCTGTAACAACTTGGAAATTCAATCCCCAATTTAGTGCATTTATTTTTAATTTACAATAGAATTTAGACATTTCTTTACATTATAACTATAATTACTAGCTACAACTAGTCAATGCAGCAAGTCAAGTTAATCAGCAATGAGCAGACATTCCTCTACATAATTTAATCAAGTAACTAGCTAAGGCTAGTTTATGCAGCATGTCGTAATTATTTAATCCATCCTATAACATAGTGATAAACCCTGTGCAGCTATAAGGGTTAAATATCCCTAATCTCCACGATCACCCTTTTACATTCTGAGAATTTTCATATTTAGCCTTGTTGGTTTTACCATCATATGGTAGTTACAACTAATGATTGATCCTCTAGTGGTTACTTAGGGTCATGTAGTAACCCCATCCTGCATCCTACACTTCAGGATTGAGGAATCGCGGTGATTAGAAAATGTACCCAGTAAGCACATTACTTTTCCCAAATTTTTCTAGTTGTACTATATACACATAGATTTAAAAAGTGCACAACTCGTCTACACTTTTCTTCCCATCACCTCACTATTTTCTCATCAAAATTATCTAGATATTATAATATTAAGTAGATGAACATGTTATGAATCGATAAGTTCCTAAGAAGATCATTTATGTAAGCCTGAGGAACCCCCAATGCCTGTTGTTGGCTACCTACGTGATACCTATCTATTGCTTAATCCATTCCATTTTAGGTAGATGAAGTGCTTCTCGTAGACATCCCACACCATGCATCGGTGCAAAAGTTCCTACAATCATCACAATCATTCATGTGTACTTCCTTGCCTATCGGATATTAATGTAAGTATTTAGTTACCATGATTAGAAGACTAGGGTCATGATGAGTTTATTTTACCTTGTTGTAATTAAATGCATTATTAAACATTTGGTTAAGGAAGGTGGTATTATACCCTTAAAGGGGTTCTCATTAGGTCTAACAGGTTTAGTTATTCACAACAAGATTATTCTTGATTTTTACCCTCCTAGTGGTGGCATTATTGACACCGCAAGGAACACCCCTCAATCATTTTTCTCAAAGGTTAATCAAGGCAGATTTATATCTTATCTTGTTTAACATTAGTTAATATTTTAGCCATTCCTAAGTGTAGAATAGATTAATAACACTTCTTGCATGAGACTACTCCCCTAGCTAGGTTAGACCTCCATACCCTAAGCTTATATTATAGACCCAATTGAATTCACAGATATGGGCTGCATTATTTTAGTTTATACCTTGATTACATTAGTTTCAAATTTACTTCTTGTAGTGTGATTAATGGAAAGTACCAAGACAATTACCCATATTAATCCTTCTTACCCAAGAGATAAGAATAATACTTTTGCAAGTTAGACCATTAAAGGAAACATCCTTTAAACTCAATTATGAACCAAACATTATGTCCACAATTATCTTGTTAAGGTAGAAATTTTATACACTTTATTATAGCACATATTAGTAGCCTAGCTCATTCAGATTTATTCATGAAATGTAGGTTTTAATAACCATAGATTCATTGAAGGGATTCGTTTAATCATCTCAAGGTATTCCCATCATATTGTGTTAGATTATAACTTGAAATGTTATAAATGTATAGAAAGATTTCTTGATAAATAACTCCATTTTTAGTTCATAACCATTATCATTAGAAGCACAAAATATTTAATTGAAATTTTCCTTATCTTGACATATCAATCGTTTCATTTGTTAACCGCTCATGGACATAAATAATACATTCACAATGCTATCATGAATTTGGTACAAATCCATTCTTCACTTTATTAATACTTAACAACTTACATCCACTAAGGAAAATTACAAGAATGATTTTCCAAGGCAAATACATATATCCAATAGTACATTTACAATTGGATCCAAGATTCGTATTACAACATTCAATCAATGTAAACTTCCTCAAGTCGGAGTGAAATGATCCAACCAACCTTATTTAACTGCAACATTATAAGTTTGAGGGGTGTCAGTTCAATGAACTAGCAAGAGTAATCCTACTTACTACTCTAAGTTTTGACTCTTAATTAAGATTGGTATACAAAACTAACTCATTCACCTTGCAGTAGAAATGCTTCCACAAAATTTGGGGAATTGGAATTCCTCCAACAATCCCAAAATTGGCGAGAGAAGAGACGCGAGAAATATATGTGTCATTCCCCTAAGGTACACTCCACATATGTTTCTCCTACCTCTTCAATCACAAGTTGTGTGATTGATGGGGAAACACTAGTTTCTAAATTGTGTCGATCCGTTGCTATTACATGCACAACAACATTCCAATCATATAATTTAACATATAAGAATCAAGGATATAAAATCTATTTTGCATCCAACACTGTTTCAATATAATTTCTCATAACATAAAATTCAAACATATATATTTTCACCAAAAATGGCTAAGTATGGATTTCTGGAAAAAAATTGCCAGAGTTTCCCCTTGTATTTTTCACTTTTAAAATTTTCCAGCAATTCAAATTAAATCATACATATACACGAATGAAATAAATGCTTAAAATAAAAGGTGTGGATCAAGTGATCCAACCCTTTGAGCTGTAAAATCTTGGGATATGAAAGAAAAATTTATTAAATCTAACTAAACAAAGGAGATTTATAATTCCAGTGATTTTATTAGCATGTTTTTACACTTGCGGTGTGCTTATTTCATAATATTTGTTCTTTCAAGAGAGTTACCAAATTGACTAGCTTATTGGCCAGAATTTCATTTTCTTTCACTTCACAACCAACCACGAGTTGAGTTACATGTAAAATTTAGAAGCTAAGTAAACCATTACACCTCACTCCTTTTCAATTTTTTTGCATAAATTTCAAAAACATAATACCCACATTGATATTTTCATTTAGGTAGTCTATTATCTTACCCAAATCGATTTCACACAAAGCCATCACCATTTTTTGCATAAATCTTAAAAAAATGAATACCCACATTGATATTTTCATTTCCAGTAGTCTATCATTTTATCCAAACAATTTCACACAAATCCATCATGTTTTTTTGTATAAATCTACAAAAATAATGAATACCCACATTGATATTTTCATTTCCAGCAGTCTATTATTTTACCCAAATCAATTTCACACAAATCCATCACATTTTTTTGCATAAATCTAACAAAAATGAATACCCACATTGATATTTTCAACATAATGCAACCCCAACGAAAATGGAGAGGCTGAGAGACCCATTTAATCAAAATCAAAACAAAGGGGAGCAAGGAAGAAAACCCTTGCCTACAAGTCAATTTTATTTTGTTTAATTTGCCTCCAAACCAGCTGAAACCCTAGCCAATTTGTTCTAAATGTAGTCATTCAAGCTTCTCTAAATAACTAGAACTTCCACAATGCACACTTCAATGGAAATAAAAGGGCTCTGAATAAAAATGCCTCCACTCTCATATACATACAAAAATTTAGCAGAGTGACTCCAAGATGGGAGCTCTCTCTCTCACAAGTTGAATGCCAAATGAAACTCAATACTCTCCTTCCTTTCTCTATTTTCTCCACATAATCCGAGAAACCCTAGCTCATATTTACTCTCCTTACCCACCATCTGCCAATTGGATGGAGAGAAGTCTCATGCCTTTGTGGGTGGGGACTCTCTTATTTTTATTTAAAAAATAAATCATATTCAAATAATATTCTATGTCTCCCCAAATTTGCTTGGGTTTTCATTAAAGTGGATAAATAATAATTAAAACATTGACCACATTGTGGCCACTTTAATGTTGAATCCACAAAAATAATACCTTTAGACAAAAATTATGCCTTTACGGTGTTCAATCACCGTGATTTTAATTTTGAAGTCAAATAATATTAAATCGAGAGTTGTTTATCAACTCAATTGGGGTGGGGTAGTAGTGTACGAATTAAATTTGATCTTCGTAGTTGTAAAGTATCTAGCACACACGACACAATCAAAATTGAAATAAAGGTTCGTAGTAAAATAAATTGCATAGAATAATTCCATTCGGTGGTATTTAGTTGGCTGAGTACTTAATTTTTAATTAAGTACTTAAACAACTAAGTATCGTCAACTGTAAAAAAATAATTAATCGAATAAACACGTATTTTTTCATTTTTCATATTTATTGGATTAATTAAATTGCTAGAAAGAAATGATTAAAAATAGTGGGATGTTACATTCCTCCCAGCTAAAATGATTCATCATCCCTGATGAATTAAGTACTACTTTCACATAACTAGAAAAGTAATCAGCTGAAACTTTTACCAAATATACCATAATTTAGTATCCCAAATTTCATAATTCCATTTACCAAAAAGTAGCAACTGATTAAAATAGTCTTATAACAAAAATATAACATATTTTTACTAGTATCCTCATTGATAAACCAAGTTTATTCAATGGTCAAAAATAATTACTAGTATTTCAGTGATTAAATAGTTTCATCACAAATTTTCTAAATGAATAAATGTGGAAAAAAAGCAGTTTTAAATTCTTCCAGATTCTCCCAAGTTACATTTTCCTCATAATATTAGTCCCATTGTACCTTACATTGGCTGATTTATCTATTCCTCAATAGTAACTTACATGTTTCCATTAGTCTAATGGGCTCCATGACAACAATTTCGAGTTCTAGAACTGCAGTGAGTCCCAATTAAGTACATGTGACAAATCTACTACATACTTCTTTAATAATGAAACATGGAAAACATCATGCAACTTTGATAGTGAGGGAGGAAATGCTAGTCAGTATGCAACTGAACTAAGAACTTCAAGAACTTCAAATGGTCCAACATAGCAGGGGAAAGCTTGGCAGCCTTCCCAAATGTTATTGAACTCTTTTTAGGCTTAACACGTAGAAAAACTTTGTCTCCTTTCTCAAACAATATCTCCTTCCTATGCAAATTTGCATAAATATTTTGATGATATGTTGCCTCTTTCAAGTGTTCCTATATTTTCTTGACTTATTTTTCCATTTTAGTTAGCATTTATTGCCCAACCACTTCCCTATCCTCTACATTGTCCCAACTCACGAAGTATGAAAATTTCTTCCGTACAATCAAATGGTGCCATTTTTAGTGAAGAGTGATATGAGTTATTGTATGCAAAATCAACTAAAGGTATGTATTATTCCCACTTGTACTGTTGATCCATGTAGTACATGTGAAGCATGTCTTCTAAAACTTGGTTTACATGCTCAGTTTGACATTTTCTAGATGATAAGCTAAACTAAAATTTAATTTAGTTCCCAAACCTAAATTTAATGTTTGTCCAGAATCGAGATGTCATCCTTGGATCTCAGTTAGAAATGATTATTTTTGGAACACCATGCAATCGAAAGATCTCATGCACAAACCTTCTAGCAAGCACTAGAGAATCATCAGTAAGGTTCCCAAGTATAAAGTGAGCTACCTTTGTTAACTTTTCCACTATAACCAAAATCATATCATGATGGTTTTTGGTCATGGGAAGCCCTTGGACGAAGTCCATGCTAATGACTTGCCATTTGTGGTGTGGAATACTATGCGGATACAACAGACCAATAGGGTGTGCATGCTCCACCTTTACCTTTTGACATTCTAAACAGTTGGAAATATAAGATGTGATGCTTTTTTTCATTCCTTTCCAGAAATATTTTTGTTTTATGTCTACTGTCATTTTGGTTATTCCAGGATGACCAGCAGTATGGTGACTCATGGAATTCATGCATCACATTTGTTCTAATTTCGCTCCCTTTTGGAAAATAAATTTTGTTTTGAAAAAGCATAATTTTATCATTGTTAAAACTAAAACCAACATATCTTTTATCCTTCGGATCAGCTTCTAGAGCTTCTTATACTTGCAAATAGTATGGATTTGTAGTTGAATCTCTCATCAATTCTTCCTTGAATTTTGTGCACAAGGTTATGATAGCTGAAATGTACTTCCTATGGCACAAAGCATTCATTACACATTTTCCTTTCCTTTGATATTATTGATATCAAAGTCGTATTGTGATAGAAACTCCAACCATATTCATTGTCGTCCATTCAAATTAGGTTGTGTGAAGATATAAATCATCCCTAAGTGGTCGGTCTTTAGCTAAAATGGTTTACCCATCAAATAATACCTCTAAACATATAATGAATGAACTATTGCAGCCAATTCCAGATCATGAGGGGCATAATTATACTCATGAACTTTCAGTTTTCTCCCCTTATATGCCACAACATGATCATCCTGCAGCAAAACCCCTCTTAATCCTTCTTTAGATGGATCTGTAACAACTGTGAAACTTCCATTTGGATTAGGAATGGTTAGGACTAGAGTTTTATTCAAACTCTCCTTGATTGATTAAATGATTTCTCGCATTTATATCTGTCCACTGATTTCTTGTCCTTACAAGTGACATTATTGGACCAACTAATCTTGAAAATTCCTTCATGAACTTGCAGTTGTATCCCACTAAACCCATGAATCTTCTTACCTCATGTTAATCCTTTGGGGCTGGCCACTCTACAATGGCTCTTATCTTTACAAGGTCCACAGAGATTCCATTCTCATTGATTACATGACCCAAATACTGTATCTCTTTTTGATAGAAAGCACACTTAGCCAAATTTCCATAAAGCTTGTTCCACCTAAAAATTTATAGCATGATTTCCATATGTTAGTTGTCCTCTTGTTACTTCTTGGAGTAGATGATTATATCATCCAAAAACATGAGTATAAGCTTGTCAAGATACCATAAATTGGCCATTAATTACCATTATTTTGTCCTTCCAAGTTACCCTTGAAAGTGGATTTAAATGTAATCTAGGAACTTATAGTTTTGCTTAAGATAGAGTATAAGATATATATTTTTTTCATTATTTATAAATATTTTGTTATCTATCTTGTTGAATAATCCTATTGATTATTTGGGAAAAGATGCAAAGTCTTGTGTACGAGACCATAAAGAAAAGATAATGCTAGTATTGGTAAAAGTAGAATTGATCATGAGAACTACATTAAAAATCAAATCTAATTTCATATTTAGATTCCTCTCAAAAAAATATGCAAGTTCAAAAACAAAATCATCTCAATCTGAGGTTGCATGCAAAAGTTATAGTTATTTTAAGTTAGCTGCGGAACTGAAAGAGTTAGTTTCTGAACTTACAAGTTTAGTTCTGAAACTCGCAAGTTTAGTTTTAGAACTTACAAATTTAGTTCCAAAACTTGTATATATTGAATGATAGTTAATTTCAAAACTTTCAATTTGTGGACGAATCAGATTTAGTTCTGGAACTTGCATAAAAGGAATGACAGTTTTAGTTCCGAAACTTGCATCAACGGAATGACAGTTTTTAAGGGATTGTGAAAACTCAAAGATTCCAATGGAAAATCTGAGAGAGATTTTTGTTCATAGAAATGTGTTTAACAAAAACCTCATTTATATTTGCTATAGGTTTTACCAATGAAGAGAGATCTAACTTTTAGTGAGCTACAGTTTGAGGAAAAGTGTATTAGATGAGCACTAAAATTTCCATAAATAGAAACAAAAAAATTCAAATAGAAAATATGAGAGAGGTTTTTGTTCATAGAAATTTTTTAACAAAAACCTCATTCATATTTGTTATAGGTTTTACCAATGAAGAGATATCTAACTTTTAGTGAGTCAGTAGTCGAGGAAACGTGTATCAGACGAGCACTAAAAGTTCCATAAATAGAAACAGAAAAATTCAAATGAAAAATATGAGAGATGTTTTTATTCATAGAAATGTGTTTAACAAAAACCTCATTCAGATTTTCTACAGGTTTTACCAATCAAGAGAAATCTAACTTTTAGTGAACTGCAGTCCGAGGAAAAGCGTATCAAACAAGCGTCAAAAGTTCCACAATAAAAAAAAGTCAAATGGAAAATCCGAGAAAGGTATTTGGTCAAAATAATATTTTGAGGAAAATCCTTCTTCCAATAATGTAGAGGAATAAAATCATTATGATTCTTGTTACCGAAAAGCAAGGAGAAGATTTGGGAGCAAATCTTCCTAAAATAAGTGAGATAAGATTTGACTTCAATAATATATCTCTCTCCATATTTTGTGGAGATAGAGATCTTAGTTTT
Organism: Taxus wallichiana var. yunnanensis; assembly: GCA_018340775.1. Lineage (NCBI taxonomy): Eukaryota > Viridiplantae > Streptophyta > Pinopsida > Cupressales > Taxaceae > Taxus > Taxus wallichiana. The sequence goes on along the minus strand of CM031234.1, from coordinate 907,520,712 downwards.
TAGGATTGGAATAAAGATAAGATCATATTGTATTTCCTAAAATAAGGATTTGGTTGGATGCATGAATTATAAATGTAACCTTCCACACTTAGATATGTAATGCTTTTCTCCAAAGAAATAAAGATCTATTCTTTCCTCTCAAATATTCTATAGTTTTAAGATCTCAAAAGTATGATTTATATCCTCTTCCAAGGAATAAGATAGCCACTCATTTCAAGTAAGATGTATTTGTGTATTTATGTTTATGTTTATTCATTTGTCTTTAATTCATTCTGTTGTATTGTTTTTATCTTTGTATTGTGAAAATTTAGTCTGTTGTAAACCTGTAGGTGTTTCATTCAATTATGTTTATTTTTAATTTAGCAATTTCATTTATGAAAGTTTCATTTCTTTCATGCAACATTTATTTATGCAAGTGTGATTTCATTTATGCAAGTGTGTTTCTTTCATGCAAACTTTATTTCTGCAAGTGTGCCTTTCAATTTCTACAAGTGTGATTTATTTTATGCAAGTTTGGTTTGTGTTTAAAGGAGTTACTTTCCAAGATTTTCTTCTCTTAATACATACAGTCTTTAGACACCAACCCAGATTGACATTATTAATGGTGAGGATTGATGACCCTCATCATTTTGGCACCATTTTCAGGACACGGTGTTATTGGGAGATTTAGAGTTCTCTAAAAGAATATTCTAGTGACAGTAGAATACCTTTTAGAAAATTCTAGGTATGAGATATTTGCTAAGTAGTTTCTTTATACTTTTATTTCCTACAAGTAGATTAAAATTTTATTTCTGCAATTAGGAATATTAAATTGTAAATATCTCCCCACAAACTAACTCTGTGTATAAGAAAAATGACTGTGATGTTTGATCAAGAAAGTATAATGGTATGAACAAAGAATTCAGATCTAGAAATGGTAGAATATGATATTGAATCTGGAAGTAGATCCAGTTGATGAAATATCATATGTCATTCTTGATAACCACCACCATTTCCCCTTATATCAACTAACAACTTAGTGATCTTATTACACATAACCTTAGTAAAAATTGGCTTATCCAGTTTGTAATAATGAAGTGGTAGCATTTTTAGTTAACTCCATCCATATTTAGGGATTTCATTAGAGCCAAAATAAAAACTCACTCATAATAAATCCACTCATCCAAATTAGTTTTCATTCCATAATAAAATTCAATCACTGAACCATATCCATTAGAAAAATTATTTTCATGTCTTTCAATTTCTTCATTTTTGTATATGTTTGTATAACATTAAGAAGCAATTATTGTGAATATCAAGGAAAAAAATTTATGTACTAACATCTGATGACTAGATCTATAAGAATTTCCATAGTTTTTTTATACTAGCTTGTAGATTTTAGAGCACCAACAATATCAACTAAGGAGCATGCAAATTTTGGAGGGACCCACGGATACCTCCACTCTCTCTTTTAACAACTCTCCATCTCTTGAGATCACTAGTCTGGGATTTGAAGATTACTATGGTGATTCTGGTATTCCACAATTCAAGTTGGGCTTTGAAGACCTAAAAATTTTCTACACAATTTTTGGAATCTTTTTGGAGTTACCAAGCATGCAAAGAGGTTTTTATGAGATCTCAGACATTGCTTCCTATTTTACACAAGTTATACTTTGATGAATATAGTCTGATGATGGATCAATTTTTCTCTAATCCTTCTCATGCTATCATTTCAGCAAAAAAAAATATTTGATTGGAAAACCAGCTTGCTAGCCAATCAAAGGAAAAAAATAAATAAAAAATCGAAGCTTTGATTAGAAAATCAGCTTGTTAGCCAATCAAAGAAAAAAAAAAAGAAATTTTTTTAAAAATTGATTGGAAAACCAGCTTGCTTGGCCAATCAAAGGCAAAAGGAGGTGGCTCTTCTTCAAAGGAAATCAACTGTTACCTGGTGGCTTTCTTCTCGGCACTATTTGACCATGTTAACAATAGGATGACAAAGACAACTAGAGGTATGATCAAGTTATTTTGTTCTACTATTTTATTTTTAAGATTTCTTGTAAGTTTTTTTAATTACAGCTAGATCCACTTTTAAATATTTCCAAGGAAGGTAAGATAAAATTCATATCTCCCCTACTTATATGAAAAATATGTGCACCTCTTTGCAATCAAACTTTTTGAGTCTAATTTATGGGAAACCATAAATAAACAACATGCATGAGGACATGCATGAGTTTAGGTGTGGGAGAGAAAGATAAGCATGAGCTATGCATTTTGATTTTAAATATGAGACAAAATAGAAGGAGATCCACACAAGAACCTACTGTAAAATAAAAGAGATCAAAAGCAATGAAGGAAATCCACATAAGAACCTGTTGTAAAAGAAAAGAATATCAAAAGCAACAAAAGGAGATCCACACAAGAACCTATTGTAAAAGAAAGAATATCAAAAGCAAAGAAGGAGATCCACACAAGAACCTATTTTAAAATAAAGAAATCAAAAGCAATAGAAGGAGATCCACACAAGAACTTGTTGTAAAAGAAATAAATCAAAAGCAGCAAAAGGAGATCCACACAAGAACCTATTGTAAAAGAAAGAATATCAAAAGAAAAAAAAGGAGATCCACACAAGAACCTATTGTAAAAGAAATAAATAAAAAGCAACAGAAGGAGATCCACACAAGAACCTGTTGTAAAAGAAAGAAATCAAAAGCGTAAGAAGGATGTCCACACAAGAACACATTGTAGAAGAAAGAATTCAAAAGCAGCAGAAGGAGATTCACAAAAATGTTTCCTCAATACAAAGAATAATCTAAGAATATGTTATAATAATTTAATGCATGAGTACATGCATAAGATTAATTTTGGGGCAATGATGAGGTCATAAATTACATAAATTACCATTATTTTGTCATTCCAAGTTACCCTTGAAAGTGGATTTAAATTTAATCTAGGAACTTATAGTTTGCTTTAAGATATATTATAGGATATATATCTTTTTCATTCTTTAGAAATATTTTTTTATCTATCTTGTTGACTAATCCTATTGATTATTTGGGAAAAGATGTAAATTCTTGTGTATGTAGGCCATAAAGGAAAGATAATGTTAGTATTGGAAAAATTAGAATTGATCATGAACACTACATCAAAAATCAAATCTGATGTAATATTTAGATTCCTCTCAAAAAATTATGCAAGTTCAAAAAAATAATCATCTCAATTTGAGGTCGCATGCAAAAGTTACAGTTGTTTTAAGTTAGGTGCGGAACTCACAAAGTTAGCTCCAGAACTTGCAAGTTTAGTTCCGAACTTGCAGGTTTAGTTCCAGAACTCATAGATTTAGTTCCAAAACTTGTATCAATTGAATGAAAATTAGTTCTGGAACTTTAAATTCATGGAAAAATCAGATTTATTTCTGGAACTTGTAGATTTAGTTCCGGAACTTGCATAAAAGGAATGATAGCTTTAGTTCCAAAACTTGCATCAACGAGAATGACAGTTTTGAGGGATTGTGAAAACTCAGAGATTCTAATGGAAAATATGAGAGATTTTTTTATTCATAGAAATGTTTTTAACAAAATCCTCATTCAGATTTGCTACTGGTTTTACCAATGAAGAGAGATCTAACTTTTAGTGAGTAGTAGTTTGAGGAAAAGTGTATCAGATGAGCACTAAAAGTTTCATAAATAGAAACAGAAAATTCAAATAGAAAATTTGAGAGAAATTTTTGTTCATAGAATTTTTTTTTACAAAAACCTCATTCATATTTTTTATAGGTTTTACCAATGAATAGATATATAATTTTTAGTGAGCTGTAGTCCAAGGAAACGTGTATTAGACGAGCACTAAAAGTTCCATAAATAAAAACGAAAAATTCAAATAGAAAATATAAGAGAGTTTTTGTTCATAGAGATGTGATTAACAAAAACCTCATTCATATTTTCTACAAATTTTACCAATCAAGATAAATCTAACTTTTAAAGTGAAGCGTAGTCCGAGGAAAACGCATATCGGACAAGCGCCAAAAGTTCCACAATAAAAAGAGCAAATTTAAATGGAAAATTATGAGAAAGGTATTTGGTCAAAATAATATTTTAAGGAAAATCATCCTTCCAATAACGTAGAGGAATAAAATTATTATGATTCTTGTTACCGAAAAGAAATGAGAAGATTTGGGAGAAAATCTTCCTAAAATAAGTGAGATAAGATTTGACTTCAATAATATATCTCTCTCCATATTTTGTGGAGATGGAGATCTTAGTTGTTAGAATTGAAATAAAGATAAGACTAGATTGTATTTTGTAAAATAAGGAGTTGGTTGGATGCATGAATTATAAATGCAACCTTCCACACTTAGATATGTAATGCTTTTCTCCAAAGAAATAAAGATCTATTCTTTCCTCTCAAATATTCGTAGTTTTAAGATCTTAGAAGTATGATTTAAATCCTCTTCCAAGGAATGAGCTGGCCACTCATTCCAAGGAAGATGGATCTGTATATTTATGTTTATATTTATTCATTTATCTTTAATTCATTTTGTTGTATTGTTTTTATCTTTGTATTGTGAAAATTCAGTTTGTTGTAAACCTGCAAGTGTTTCATTCAATTATGTTTATTTTTAATTTAACAATTTCATTTATGAAAGTTTCATTTCTTTCATGCAACATTTATTTATGTAAGTGTGATTTCACTCATGCAAGTGTGCCTTTTAATTTATGCAAGTGTATTTTTTCATGTAAACTTTATTTTTGCAAGTGTTCCTTTCAATTTCCGCAAGTGATTTATTTTATGCAAGTTTGGTTTGTGTTTAGAGGAGTTACTTTCCAAAATTTTCTTCTCTTAATGCATACATCTTTTGGACACTAACCTGGATTGAAATTATTAATGGCAAGGGTTGACGACCCTCATCACACCCCCTATGATGGGATTGAGTCCCATAATGAACTTCCTAATCCTAAACTTTTCATCCTTTTGATATTGGGGAACATACTTCAACAGTCTTGTAAATTTCTCCCAATATTCAATTACACTAAGCTTCCCTTGAGTTAAATTTTGGAACTCAATCATTTTTGATCAAAGTATAGCTAGGGCATCAAAGTGTTGATGGAATTAATTTGAAAATGTTCCCAAGATATATAAACAATGTCTAGTCCTAACTTAATTTTTTGTTATCCCACCATGATGATGCTTCTTGGGAAAGCTAAAAATCTCCCCAAACTATTTTAGTCTCCTCAGAGAAGTATCTTATTTCAAAATACTTCTCCATTTCACTCAACCATGATTCAGCCCCATCTCCCAAGGCTATTTCATCAAACTTTGGTGGATTTATCCTCTTAACCGCACATGACAGTTCTGCTACCAACCATGCCTTTTTGTTCTCACATTACACCTCTTCAACATGATATTCCTCATACATTTCATCTTCCACAGTCAAATCCTATTTAGGAGGCTCATGATCACCAAGTAACCTACTGTTCTAAAACATCCATATGGTCCCATGTGTCTCGGAGGAGTTCAATAATTTCTCGCAACTGTTCAACAAGTGGAGGGCCTTCAACATTTCTTGAGGCTTCCCTTGAAACAATTTCTTTTCCTTTATATACCATTTATGCCTGATAAAGGTGAAATAAATTATATTAGTGAAGTAGACCAATAAGGTCCAAGAGCTGAAAACCTACAACTCTGATACCAAATATAACAACCTGGAAATTAAATCCCCAATTTAGTGCAATTTTTATTAATTTACAACAATGGTTAGACATTCCTCTACATTATAATAAGAATTAATAGCTACAGCTAGTTAATGCAACAATTCAACTTAATCAATAATGAACATACATTCCTCTGCATAATTTAATCAAGTAACTAGCTAAGGCTAGTTTATGCAACATGTCATAATTATTTAATCCATCCTATAACGTAGTGATAAACCTTGTGCAGCTGTAAGGGTTAAATATCCTTGATCTCCATGATCACCCTTTACATTCTCAGAATGTTCATAATTAACCTTTTGGGTTTACCATGGCGCAGAGTGAGAACTGGTGATTGATCCTCTAGTGTCTACCTAGGGTTACGTAGTAACCCCATCCTGCATCCTACGCTTCGAGATTGAGGAATCACGGTGATTAGACAATGTACCCAACAAGCACATTACTTTGGCCAAAGTTTTCTAGTTGTACTATGTACACTTAGATTAGACAAGTGCACAACTCATCTAAACTTGTCTTCCCATCACCTCACTATTTTCTCATCACAATTATCTGGATCTTATAAGCTTAAGTAGATGAACATGTTATGACTCAATAAGTTCCTAACAAGTTCATTTACGTAATCCGAGAACCCCAATACATGTTGTTGGCTACCTATGAGAGACCTATCCGTTGCTTAATACGTTCCATATTAGGCAGCCGAAGGGCTTCTCATAGGTAGCCTACATTGTGCATTGGTACAAAAGTTCCTACAATCATCATAATCATTCATGTGTACTTCCTTGCCTATCGGATATTAATGTAAGTATTTAGTTACCATGCTTAGAAGACTAGGGTCACGACAAGTTTATTTTACCATTTTTCATTGAATGCATTATTAAGCATTTGGTTAAGGTAGTATTATACCCTTAATAGGGTTCCCATTATTTCCGACAAGGTTTAGTTATTTGCAGCAATATTATTTTTGCTTTTACCCTCCTATGGGTGGTATTATTGACACCTCAAGGACCGCCCCTTAATCATTATTCCCAAAGGTCAATCGAGGCAGATTTATATCTTAGCTTGTTTAACATTAGTTAATATTTTAGCCATTCCTAAGTGTAGAATAGATTAATAACACTTCTTGCATGAGACTACTCCCCTAGCTAGGTTAGACCTCCATACCCTAAGCTTATATTATAGACCCAAATAAATTCACTAAAATGGGATGCATTATTTAAGTTTATACCTTGATTACATTAGTTTCAAATTTACTTCTTGTAGTGTAATTAATGGAAAGTGCTAAGACAGTTACACATACTAATCCTTCTTACCAGAGATAAAAATAATACTTTTGCAAGTTATACCATTAAAGAAAACATCCTTTAAACTCAATTATGAACCAAACATTATGTCTGCAATTATCTTGTTAAGGTAGAAGTTTTATACACTTTCTTATAGCACATCTTAGTATCCTAGCTCATCCAGATTTATTCATGAAATGTAGGTTTTAATAACCATAGATTCATTGAAGGGATTCGTTTAATCATCTGAAGGTCCTTCCATCATATTGAGTTAGATTATAACTTGAAATGTTATAGATGTATAGAAAGCTTTCTTGATAAATAACTCCATTTTTAGTTCATAACCATTATCATTAGAAGCACAAAATATTTAATTGAAAGTTTTCTTATCTTGACATATCAATTATTTCATTTGCTAACCACTTATGGGCATAAATAATACATTCACAATGCTATCATGAATTTGGTACAAATCCATTCTTCACTTTATTAATTCTTAACAACTTACGTCCACTAAGGACAATTACAAAAATTATTTTCCAAGGAAAATACATATATCCAACAATACATTTACAATGGGATCCAAGATCCATATTACAACATTCAATCAATGCAAACTTCCTCAAGTCGGTGTGAAATGAGCCAACCAATCTTATTTAACATGTGACACCGTAAGTTTGAGGGGTGTCAGATCAATGAACTGGTAATAGTAATCATAATTCCTACTCTAAGTTTTTATTCTTAATTAAGATTGGTCTATGAAACCAACTCATTCACCTTGCAATACCAATTTTTTCGTAACAGTTAGGGAACTAGAAGTCCTCCAGCAATCTCAAAATTGGCGAGAGATGAGACACGGGAAATATATGTGCATTTCCCCCGAAGATACACTCCACCTATGTTTCTCTTGCCTCTTCAATGGCAAGTTGTGTGATTGATGGGGAAACACTGGTTTCTAAACTATATCGGATCCATTGTTACTGCACAAACAACAACAATCCAATCATAGAATCTAACATATAAGAATCAAGGAAATAAAATATATTTTGCATCGAACACTATTTTAGTTTAATTTCTCATAACATAAAAGTCAAACATATATATTTTCACCGAAAAATGGCTAAGTATGGATTTCTGGAAAAATTTTGCTAGAGTTTCCCCTTGTATTTTTCACTTTTAAAATTTTCTAGCAATTCAAATTAAATCATACATATACATGAATGAAATAAATGCTTAAAATAAAATGTGTGGATCAAGTGATCCAACCTCCGAGCTATAAAATCTCAGGATATGAAAGAAAAAAATGAAATCTAACTAAACAAAGGAAATTTATAATTCCAGCTGATTTTATTAGCATGTTTTTACCCTTGCGGTGTGCTTATTTCATAATATTTGTTCCTGCAAGAGAGTTACCAACTTGACTGGCTTATTGGAAAGAATTTCATTTTCTTTCACTTCACAACCAACCATGAGTTGAGTTACATGCAACATTTAGAAGCTAAGTAAATCATTACACCCCACTCCTTTCCATTTTTTTGCATAAATTTCAAAAACATAATACCCACATTGATATTTTCATTTCCAGTAGTCTATTATTTTACCCAAATCAATTTCACACAAAGCCATCATGGTTTTTGCATAAATCTTAAAAAAATGAATACCCGCATTGATATTTTCATTTCCAGTAGTCTATTATTTTACCTAAATGATTTCACACAAAGCCATCATGTTTTTTGCATAAATCTAAAAAAAATGAATACCCACATTTATATTTTCATTTCCAGCAGTCTATTATTTTACCCAAATTGATTTCACACAAATCCATCACGTTTTTTTGCATAAATCTAAAAATGAACACCCTCATTGATATTTTCAACATAATGCAACCCCAATGAAAATGGAGAGGTTGAGAGACCCATTTAATCAAAATCAAAACAAAGGGGAACAAGGAAGAAAACCCTTTCTGCAAGTCAATTTTATTTTGTTTAATTTTCCTTCAAACCAGCTGAAACCCAAAACAATTTATTCTAAATGCAGTCATTCAAGCTTTTCTAAATAACTGAACTTTCATAATGCACACTTCAATGGAAATAAAAGAGCTCTAAATAAAAATGCCTCCACTCACGCAAAAACTTTAGTAGAGTGACTCCAAGATGGGAGCTCTCTCTATCTCACAAGTCGAATGCCAAATGAAACTCAATACTCTCCTTCCTTTCTATTTTCTCCACATAATCTGAGAAACCCTAACTTGTATTTATTCTCCTTACCCACCATCTGCTAATTGGATGGAGAGAAGTATCATGCCTTCGTGGGTGGGGACTCTCTTTTTATAAAAAAATTACATATTCAAACAATAGTCTAAGTCTCCCAAAATCTGTGTGGGTTTCCATTAAAGTGGATAAGGAATAATTAAAACATTGACCACATTGTGGCCACTTTATGATTGAATCCACAAAAATAATACCTTTAGACAAAAATTATTCCTTTACGGTGTTCAATCACCGTGATTTTAATTTTGAAGTCAAATAATATTAAATCAAACATTTTTATAAACTCAATGGGGTGGTACTATACCGAATTAAATTCAATTTCCGTATTCATAAAGTATCTAGCACACCAACACAATCAAAATTGAAATCAATGTTCCATAGTAAAACAAATTGCATAGAATAATTCTTGTCAGTGGTCTTTAGTTTTATGAGTGCTTAGTTTTTAATTGAGTACTTAAACAACTAAGTACCATAAACCATTAAAAACTACTTAATTAATCGAATACACACGCATTTTCATTTTTCATATTTATTAGATTAATTAAATCGCTGGAAAGAAATGATTAACAATAGTGGGATGTTACAATCCCAATACTCAATTTCCTTAGTCCCTAAATTAATTCGGACTTTGGTTGTTTAGGAACTACAGTGTTTTGTTTTTCCAAGAGTCTGGATGGAAAAGGAATATCAATGTTTGGTTAAGGTGTTTCTTCAACAATGGACTAGGCTATATTTCTTCTGGATTTTCTATATCTTTAGGTATTTCTTCTATGATAAGAGATGAAGGTTTTGAGGTAACCTTCCCTTAATGCAAAAAGATATTCCTATAATCCATAGAGTTTACTATGGGATTTTTATCTAATTTCACATTGTATGTTGGGTTTCCCTGCCTCACATTTTGGGGTTTTCCACAATTTTTATTGGTATTTGTGGCTTGGTAGTTTATTCGTATGGGGTAGAATTTGTAAGTATATTCAATAAATCTTGTTGACCATAGGATATTTTTATTATAATATTTTTTCCCGATCCTTGAGGTACATTCCATTATTGTTGGTATTGAGGATTAAACTATTAAAATGGTGAAATATTTGGGTGTGGAGGTCAAAGTTATTAATAGTAACTTGGTGGTGCACTCCATTGAGGACTCCACTCCCATGGTAATTATTGAGTCCAAGGTTGGTGGTATGGCCATGGTGTATTCCATTAATTTGGAACCCATTACATTTTTGGCATGTAGGACTGATTTTGATTTGATTGGAAATTCCCCCTTACCTATGATCCATATAGTTTAACTCAACTTCATCTTGTTTGTTTTGTTTTAGATGGTTATTTAACAAGGCAAATAATCCACATTGGTCATTGGCATGCCTTAGTTCACAGAAAAAATAGATGTCTTCCCTGTTTAAGCGAAGTCTTTAAGCCCATGTTTGTCCCTACATCTTGGATAATAGATAAAGCAGTGACTTTGTATTCTTGGATTTCTCCCAATCCATAGTTGTGTTAAGTTAAACTAAGAGGTTTATTCTCAAATTTGCATTTTCTTCCCTTAGTTTGGATATATCACCATTGGCCATTTTTCCTTTCTATCTATGAAGGTTGGGGTGAATTTGGGATTAATTCCTATAGAGGTCAATAATGTCTATAAATTCTAATTTGTTCATGTCTCCCTTTCCCATAAGATTGAAGGCTTCATGTGTATCTTCATTTAGTCCTTTGAGGAATAAATTGTTTAGAAGATTAATATCCAGACCAATGCCACACCTCCTATGAAGGAAGATGAACCGATCAAGATAATATCCTTCCAACTATGGATGGAGTTAGGGGTTAAGCACATGAGCAATCTCATAGTTGTGTCCCTTAAAGTGGAGGGAAATAACTTAAGCTTCCAGGAGTTGGAAGTATAATCATAGTTTTGGCACAAGACTTTGAATTTAAAAAGAAACTAGTAAGGATATTCAGAGACAAATCCCCTGGTAGGTTGGTAAATTTGAATGCGATATGTTTTTCATAGAGTCTAATCATTAAGATCCAATTATATGGGATAGGTAAACATTCTTTCAAGTCGGGGGTTTCCATTATCTATACCATTGGGGTTATCTACTTTATCAACAATCCTTCCTTAGTCAACAAGTTGTTCCACATTTTTTTAAGGGGGGCTATGAAAATTTACTCTAGTGAATCTACCTCTATGGTCTCTAGGTCTAAACATAAAATCCTATCATACTGAGGATGATTCCCTAAGTACCATCCCTTGACTTGACTATTTGTGTTCAACATACTCCAAAGCACAAAATATTCTTATTGTCACTATAAGAAATTTTTATTTCGAAAGAAAGAGTTATGGTAATAAAAATTCTAAATGGAAAATTACCAGAAAACCAGGCATCACTTCTAGCTAGCACTTTAACCTTTGACAACACCTTAATATTTTCACTTTGAAACGACACAAAAAATTGGCGAGTGTCATTGATACTTGTACTTTAGTTATATTATGTTTTTCAAGTACAAGGAAATGTCCATGGTTTTTTGAAAAAAGGAGCAGTGTAATTGTTATCGATACTTATTTAATAACAAAATTAATTGAATACTATACTAACTGAAATTAGGAAATGAAATAGATTTATAACAAAATACTATTAAATACATAATTAAAGGTACTAAAAATAATACAACACCGATAATTCAAATCAATGCAAAATAAAGATAGGAAATGAACAATACATTATCCCTTCCCATTGGGGAAAAGTGACCCTTGCTCCTTCCCTTTGATCAGGTTCAACATTGAAAATCACACTAGTAAAGTTTTCCCCTAAATCTTTAATTTATTAAACTAGAAGAACTTATTTAACAATAATCGACTAAATTTTATTTCTACTACATTTTCTCTTTTATATTCAAAGCGGTCCAGTCTCTCTAGGAGAGGAGTGGTTATTAGAAATTAATAACAACTACTTAGCTGGATAATGCTTATAACAACAACAAATAGTTTTTTTAATAATTATAATTATTGAAGGATTAATATGTATCATGTTCTAATTGAATTAATCTCATTAACTATAGATGAGGCCTGTAATTGACTCCTTTAAGGAATTCAGTCACACCAGGATATATTACAGATCCTGAATTGATTCCTTATCATCATCATGATTACAAATCTATAAGTGTTTTTCTACGCATCACTCATTCAAGCAATTGAAGTTAAGTTATAATTACATGGACCTCATAATATGTATGAAGGTAGAGGTGGTAGCTCATGTTTATTGATCATGTCATTGTGTTCACTTATTTTCCATCTTTATCACTCATCATTCAACCATCCAAGCCATTTATCTCTTTTACGCAAGTCCATAATCTCGATTGAATCTGAATTAGTGATCTATATGAGTCCTGCGCTATAAGGTGATTATTGTGCCAGTACATAAATGATTCATGCACTAGTCTACAATTAACTCCTATGATGACTCAACATATGCTTTTCCAAATACACTATTAATAATCATAAAGGTTCATTCAAGCCATATTTGAAGAAGTAATAACAAGATGAAAATAATAAGAATATGCACAACATTTCCTTCTAAAACATAGTAAATTATTAATTATGAAACATCAATATTATACATAGTGCAAAATGATACAAAGGTAACACAGGATTTTTCATGGGATAAACTATGGAAAAAAATGGGGTTCATCACCGGCATCCCCTTTGGGTGCATCTGACCTCTTTGTACTTTGCTCACATATTTTGGGTCCTTTTTAGCCATTTGGGCATCTTATATTTTTGGTAGTCATATTTTTGGGGTTAATTACAAAATTCAAGTAAAGGTGTCACATAAATATAATGTTATGTGATCATAATAAAGGACCAAGTACGAAGCATTAACTATCACCACATAAGGTTTCTTTAAAAGGCCATTATCAACAAAATTCAAACATCCATCTAACATTGACACAAGGGAAAGGGACTGCATTATTCTACATACACTTCATAGGAGGGGAAGTTCATTTTTCCATTCACACATCTATCACACATCTATCTATATTTTTTACAACTAGTTATTTCTCACTATCAATTGTGACATGTGCAAGATCCACCTAGGTACAATCTCTCCTCACACACACATAAAACTACATTGGGTCCGAAATGTAGTGCAACATTCTATCGTAAGATCACTTATTTGACAACTCAGACAGTCGACACCTCATTTGCATTATTTAATTTTTGGGATTTGATGGACTTTTGAGGGTAATGTAGGTGAATTATTTATTTTAGGTTATTAGTGAGATCAACGCATCATGTGACATGCTAGCTATAAGAAGGTAAGGAAATCGAACACCTTGTGACTAAATAAGATAGTTTTCTAAGATTTTTGGTAGTCACAGTGCCTGAATTGTTTGTAATGCCCTTAGGTGCCCCCGACCTATCCATGTTCCCCAATCTAGCATATTCCTCCATCTCTACATTTTTGGGTTTTATCATGACAAAGATACACTTTGGATTTTCCATTTTTCACTTGACATAGCCCAAGATTAATTGTGAAATAACTAAGTAATTTTATCTCCTCTTTACACTTAGGGTTTTAATATTAATTTCTTATTTTCTTGGGTCTATTTTGTACTTAATTACTTATTCATTTACTGCTACAATGCAATCAGATTTAGGCATATTTTATTCATTTGTAATAATATTTCTTAATCAAAATGATTTCATTATCCTTATATATTATTATTGTTGTATATAATGCATGAATAAGATATGAAAACATTAATTATGAAGAGAACTCAATTATTAAACATTACATTGTTATGAAAAAAAAACACCGAATATGTTATGAAAGCGATATATTAATAAATTGTCAATTGATATTATTTCAAAACAATCTACAAAAGCGCAAAATCCTCAATTGATATTTGAGATTTATATTTCAATTCTCAGTATTACAATTAGTCATACAATATAAGAAAATACAGTCTCATTCTATGATGTTCCCTTTGGTCTTGTATCATCTATTAGTGCTCTTGATTTAATTAGATCATCAATTTGTGACATTGATACTAGTGATATTTTCAATATCTTGTTTGGTCGCATCACTGTTGAAAGTAAACTAGGATCTGCATTTGATTTCTACTTGAACAATATTTCTAGATCCATGTCATGCTCCTTAATTATTTTCTTTAATGTATTGTTCTATTTATTAAGGATCACAAGTTTTTCCTTCAATGAAATATAGCAGTTAAAATTTTCCATGCATTCTTCGTATGAAGATCCAAGACCAGTACTTCATTCTTCAAATTTTCATATTTTGACTGCATTTGAACAAAGAAATATTATTAGTTAAAATTTTTAAATATGTAAAACTAAAATTTCAATGCAAAGAAAGAGTTAAACTTATGACATGACTTTTTTTTTTTTTGCATTTTGCAATGGAAACCAAGGTTTTGTCTCTAGCCCATTTTTATAGTAAGCTTGGGATTCACCATTTAAATTTTCTAACTTGTTTAACATTACATCCAAAACATTATCATTATAGTCAATTGCCTACTGTAATGGCACTTTGAGATAGCCTAATTCAAAAAAATCATTTTTTCTTGGCTCATTTTGAACTAAAGAAAATAAATAATTTCTTTGGAAATGGTTGTGATAATGGGAATTTATTTCCTTCATCAAATATTTAGCCTAAAATTCCCATGCTTTTAATGTTTGTATATCGGCATAAAATATAATTAATATAAGCATAATAACTATCTACCAATAAATTATGCCACAAAAAATTTGTTAATTGATCATCAAACCTTGCAGTATTGGTATAGATAACCCCCTCTTAATTTATACGTGCTAGTAATACCATCACATTCAAAAATGTAAAAATCATGTTACTACGGGGTTCATTTTAAGACACCTCTAGAAAATTGGAGGTGGAAAATACCTAGCGAATATCCCCGGAACTGGTTTCAGCGAAAGGAAAATTTGTGAGTTTTCCAGAACCAAATTTTCGCTAGTTTTTTCGAGCCATAGAGACTACATATTTTCATACACTGATGCCTTGTTGACACATGTCAACAAGATCTCACTGACACCATGTTCACATGCATCAACAAGGGCCATTGACATGTGTCAACAAGGGCTATTGATGCACGTCAATGACCCTTATTTACATGCATCGACTCCTATTAACATACATCAACAAGGGCTATTGGCACACATCAATGACCCTTGTTAGCGCGTCAATGGCCCTTGTTGATGCGCATCAAGAGGAGTCATTGACATGTGTCAATAAGTGCCATTAACATGCATCAACAAAGTGGTTGGCGTTAATAGCCCTTGTTGATGTGCATCAACAAAGGTCGTTGATGCACGCCAATAACCCTTGTTGACGTGCGTCAAAGACACCTGTTGAAGTGCATCGATAAATGTCATTGACCCTTGATTTGTCCTATAAATACCCTCTCATCGGTCATTTTCACATTTACACTTTTCGGCTCTCATTTTTTTGTATACAGGAATCCATCATTCTCAAAGACTCAAGCACAACTACAATGGCGACTACAAGTGCATCCCAAGTGCAAACTCAAGAAAAAAATCAAGAGGAAAATCCAGTCCTATCCATAGGTAAGATCATCTACAAGAATCCTTTGTGCCCCCACATCCAGACTGTTTTACAGATGACTTCCGAATACAAGGATTTAATCGATGCATGTGAGTTTAGTGGGCTCGTTAAGATGCCCCATTTTGAAACAAACCAAGATATTTTGAACTACCTTCTCTTGTCTTATAATGCAGAGGACGGCCTATTTTATGTTACTATGAATGAAGGGTGATTGTTTCAATTCAGTATTGACCCAACTGACATTCATCATTTTACGGGCCTTCCATTCAAAAATTTACCCTTTGTTATAACAAAGGCAACACTCATCGAAGATGATAAGAAATATCTCAAATCGACGTTTGGTTTCCATGTTGATTGTAAGTATAATTCATTTTCATTCATCATTTTTTATTCAGTTTTTATTGTGATACAATTTAATGTTATATTAATTCCCACTATTTTTGGCATTTGCAGCTCATGTCAATAAATCCAGGCATGGTGTGGATACACAAGCAATTGCACACCACTTTCTTGCTACAATGATTTCCTTTTTTCAATCCAGAATAGTTTTGCAGGGTTGGCAAATAGATATACCAAATTGGGCCATTACATACATTGTTGCAACTATCACAAAACAAAAATTTGATTGGTGCACCTTTTTATCAAAAAAATAAGAATTGACATAAAAATGCAAAGCTTTCAGAAAATCTTTTCATTTACTCCACAAACTATCTCCTTGGACTTTATTACGATGCTCTTTTACATTTAAAAGATAAACCAATTCCCACTTACACTGATGAGGCATTGATGAAGTTTTCAATTCCATTTGAAGAACAACAAGTATAAACTATTAAGTTTGTATTTCAACATTACACTGTGCACATGTATTAAAAATTTACTATTTGTAGAGATTATTTATGGAAGCTCTTCCCCGAAAAAAGGCTTTATCAAGAGGAAGAGACCAACAACATGTTGAGGCTTCAGGAGATTCCCAATCTGAAATGGAAGCTCACTCCTCTCCGAACCCTCAACAGTTTGAATTTGTTAAACACCAAAGAAGTAATACCTTTTCATGTATTATTTACAAATTCCAAATTTGTATTTTCATTTTCCAATTTAAATTTTACCCAATTGAATTGACATACAATTCAATGTTGATGACATTGCAGGGACTTTGGACCATACACATGTTTCGGAAACTCAACCATCTTCCCCAACTCACTCAGTACAATTGCATGCATTTTTATCTTCTCAAAAACCACCAATTACTACTCCAACATGGCCACCCTTAGCACCGTGACAAGCTACCCCTCAACAACAAGGTACAAGTTTTGAATACTACTTCATTTAATTTCATAGTTTTTGCATTGTTTTCTAGTTTTTCATATGTTTTTTCTTGAACTTTTCAGCACATTGTAGTCCTCCTTCTATTCAAACAATGACACCACCCCCCCTCAACCAATAATATTTAAAATTCCAACCAGAGGATCAGGAAAAAAACATTGGTAAACACATGCCAATTGCTCGGCCCCTAGTGGAACACTAAACATTGCCTCCTCCATTCGAATTCCAACCCTCTCACTTAATGGATTGCCGAAGGCAACTGGGCATATTGGTTTTGAATAATATAAATTTACATGAAGATTACTTGGGCATTGATAGTAATGACCCAACTAGATTTTTCAATACCCATAAGATGATTCAAGGCGGCCGGTATACTTTAATTTCAACATAATTTACCATATTGAATTACATTTTGCTTTAAATTTATTTATCGAATCTTGATTAATTTTATCACAAAAAGATCAGGCCACCCAAAGGCATAAACAATTAGTATTTGATCTACCCAAAATCCCCCATACCTCTCGTGAAGATCATCTTCATCGATACAAATGGTGAGCAGTTGTTACCTTTTCCTTTCAAGAACTTAATTGGTTATGATTATCAATCCCATGTCAGTGAGTTTATTCTACCTCATATCATTTAGCTCATATAATGGGAGAGAAGGGCTAAAGTACTTATCAATGAGATTATTACTCATTATGAAAATTATTGGCAAAGTGATAGTTTATACAATGCGATCCGAGATCAACTGCGAAGATGGATTCCTTACTTACCCAAGTAAGAAGTGGGATTGTCATGTATAACAACAACTATAAAGATGAAATTTTGGATAAGACATTAAACAAATTGGAAAATATTAGTCTTTGAGGCCAGACATATTTTAACAAATGGTCTAAGGATAAGGATACAGTAGCGATTGCAAATGTTGAGAGAGATAAGTAGTCGTAAGTATTATCACTTTCAAAAAAAATTTTTTGTTAATTTAAAGTTTTCTTATTTTAGTAATATGTTGAATTGAAATTAGTTTTTTTGTGCGGTTGAAATATGAAAATTTGAAGATTCAAGAAAAGGTTTTCCAAGTTCACTTGGAAATAGCGAAAAAAACGATTTATCTGCAATGAAGAATTTAAAGGAAAATATTTTTTTGGTTAACAAACAAAACAATATCTTGAAGCAGATAATTAAAGAGCATGGCTTTGAACTGAAATATTATTCAAAGCTAAGGCAACAACTGATCAATTTTTTTGTCCCATGGAAATGTGACAAAGGAATAAGAAAGAATTTTAAAATTTTGGATATTGTTGTGGAAGATCTCATAAGTTCTGGGGTTATTTCTGCCATTGGAGAAAGGGGTACAACCACAGGAAAAGAAACCATCGGGGAAAGGAGCACAGGAGTTGAAATGAATACAGAAAAAGAGGGTTGAAATTTTTTATTATTGAGTGTGGAAACTTGAAATATTGAATTTTATTATCTGGATTTGATAGCCTTTGAAAATTTAAAATACTATATAATCTTTAATTTTATAACTTCCTATATATTATGTATAGAATTTCTAGATTGTATATGGAGTTTATGTTTTTTGGTTTACTTGTAATGATGATTGCATTAGATAGGGATGATGACGTATGTTTCTTGTTTACTTGGATTATCATGAATTGTATGTGGACGTAGATTTAGCTTCAAGCATGATAATTCTTCTTCTCTAGACATTTAAACTTGTTTTAAGATAATTCTTCTTCTCTATACTTGTAATGATATGATCATGATGACATTAGAATGGATATAGATGATGATGAATGATGATAATGGATAATTGTTTTAAAAAAATGGAATGTGTTAGGATAGAGACATTTCTTTAAATTTAAAATAGATAAATAATTGTTTTAATAATAATTGTAGTGTCAGGATTATGATAATGATATGATGATGATATGATATATATGGATGATGATGAATTTTATGTGGACATAGATTTAGCTTCAAGCATGATAATTCTTCTTCTCTAGACATTTAAACTTGTTTTAAGATAATTCTTCTTCTCTATACTAGCAATGGTATCATCATGATGATATACTTGTAGATTTATCTTCTAGCATGATCGTGGATGACAAATTATATAATGGATCGTGTCATTGTATCCCACAAAGTTTTAAAAATATATCAAAGTATTTTGAAAATATAAAAAATAAATTAAACATAATTGTAAGAAATCAAGAAAGATTATATGATATGGTTTAACTTACCTCTAGTGTTTTAGATGGTTGTGAAATCATCACTTTGGTAGTGTGCTAGATATTTGTTTTAAGAAAACTCAACACGAGAAATGGATTAGTAGATAGATGGGTGAGTTGCACGACATTATCGATCCCTAAGAAGTACCCGACTTCCTCGGATGGATGTCAACCCACGTTTAAAAAAAAAAAAAAAAAAAATTGTATATAAATAAATGTAAATATATATAATTGTAGCATCTTTAATGATAACAAGAGCTAAAAAAATTTTAAAGTGAAAAACAATAAGATTAAGGTGAAGAAGATACCTATTTAAAGTTGAAATAATCCATTATCAATAACTTCTTCAAACTTGATGTTGTCTTTTGTAGAGTGTGGCGATGTGCTAATTCCACTCTCAACGTTGGGAAAAGTTGTACTTGTAGTTGTATTATTCACACCTCTTATTTCACAAAGGGAATTCCAATACGCAATTGCTCTGTCAAAAGGAAAGGTTTCCATGGAGTATTGAGATACATAACACCTCATGTAACTTTCCAGATTTTTATCCAACCTATTTCTCTAGTTTTGATTTTATAAATGATAATGCACTAAAAACCATTTCATCCTCCACAGACCCCAAAATCATTGTTTGGCATAACTCATATAATCTGAAATATTCACTGATATGTTCTTGTAAGATAGAAATTTGATAGATTCCTCGCCATGACCTTGTAATAGCAAAAATTTCAGAAGGTTCATCTAAATTTTTATATTGGTTCCTCATTTTTGTTGCAAAATTTGTTGATTGAAATTTTAATAAATCAACTTTTAGTTTACCTTTAATTTATGTACCCTTGAACTCTAAAGTATTTGTGAAATGTTCCATTATTGTACCCATGGATTTATGGAAATGCTTTCTTACAAAGTCAGCACAACCACCTTCACTATTCCAAAAATTAGGATGCATCACACCCATCACTTTAAGAATTTTATCTTTGGAGAAACGTTCTCTAATTTCTGATGATAAGGATTCTGAAAAAAATTTAAGCTTTATTCTTGTTTCAACTATAATAGACTCAAAGAGATTACGTGTCATGGGAACATCTTCTCATTCCAATCCTATAATATCTTGATGTTTTTGCAAAATGTGTAGTGGTATGTCCCTCCCATTAACAGTGATGCAGAGGTGATCATGGATATTAAATCTCAAATAGTTACTGGGATTTTTAAGATCTAATAAAGCTTTCCAATTCTAAAAAACATGTGTATTAAAACTATCTTGGGAATAGTACAAGATATCAAAAATTTGACATACCATTTTTATCATCCGTATAAAATCCACAATATAGATTAATCTCCCATGTGCATGCTTCATCAGTGTATTGATCTCATGCAACATTGGAAGAATACCAACCAATGTAAGCAATGTCTCCAAATCAGTTAAATGGAACAACAAGTCCCTCGCCCTATCAACTTCATGACAATATTTGTGCATGAAACCAACCAACGAAGGATACTCCTCACAAACTCTACATGCGAGTTCATACAAAGAGATCCATCTAGTATCAAAATATTTCAAAAGTTTTTTTGCCATCCGTAATTCTAATTACAAATTTCTTGAACTCAAGAAATCGCTTTGGGCTGCTTGCCATATAGGCATGAAATTCTCTTATAAGGTCTTCTAATTTAGCAACATTCTCGTGGTTACTTACCATTTTATACCTAAATTCATTTTGTGATCCGTACGGTGAATTGGTAGCATATATGGGGCCACTATTGTTTGTAATCTAACACATGACCCTATTCGGTGACCTTGTAGGACAGATGCACCATCTTCTCGACACATACCAACTACATAGAAATTTCATAATTAGTCATTCCAACAATATATTTCAAACGAGAAACAACTATTTTATGTAGGTTTTTACGCATTACTGATTTTCAACCATTTTCATAACACCCAACAGATGAGGTGTCCTTATATGATTTTCTAAAGTATAGATGTGGATACATACCCATGTAGTGTTGTCGAATGTTGTCACTTCATCAATTGAAGAGAGATAAACTTTGATTTTTTTACATTCTCTTTCAAATCTTCCTTCTCTTTCAAATCTTCATTCTCTATCATCGAAAGGCATTTTTCCATTTCCCATCCACTACTTTCAGACCAAGGAGACTGAGGTATGTTCAACATTCCATTATATTGATACAAAAATTTGAAATTGAGGAAATACAAAATCGGTCTTCCTTTCTTTAGTATGTGAAATAAAGTAGAGAATTGTATGAGTTTTGCATGTAGATTTGTTTGATTCATCTTACCAATTTACGATGTGATCGTTCCTCCATTTTCCATGAGATGTCTGTATTTTTTCTTCTTTGCCTCATAATCCAATGCGCATCTAACATGCATGCATTCTTTTTTAGTTTTCCACCTATGTTTTTTTATTTTCTAGCCATCCACCCCGTTACAGTCAAATATTGTTTTCCACAATGTTTTTCTATAGTGTCCAACTTCATTTGCATTTTTTGTTGCTTTCCCAATTTCCACGTACATATTGTACATGTATATTCAGATGGGATCTCTTGAGGTGGATGATTGTACAGGTTTGATAAATGGAAATTTAGCTTCCCAATCAAACTTGTATGACCTGTCAATGGTCCATATATTCTTGTTCATTTTCAATGTTTTACTTTTTTGAGTAGAATTTTGAGCAATATCACAATCACCTCGTTTCCTCTTTCGTGAATTGGAATTTGAATTTGATTTATGTGTTCCATTTTCTTTGAGTATTTGTATGTGTGATATCTTGATGCACTTGGTTGCACCCTAATAGGAAGAATATCTTCAATATCGGCATATTATCATAGGTTTTATTTGTTTGATACTTATGTAGAATGCATGTCCACTCAATAATACCTTCCACACGACAAGTATTACGATTCTTTACGGTGGTAGCTATATGGTTGTTAGTAGTTTCAATATCTCGTATCATGAGTTTCCAAAATACTTGAACAGGGACTTCTGATATTTCTTAGTTACTTTTAGGGTCTTCACATTCTTAGGACTAACACCTTCCATTATTCTGAACAGAGTCCGCGTCAAGCAAAAGAACCAAGTGCAACTCGGTGAGTCGAGTCAAAATTATTGTTGTGCATCAACTATGGTAATCCCTGTCACACGTTAACAAATAACCCTTTTTACACATCAACATCATGTCAACTATCCATGTCACGCATCAACAAGGCGTCAACTATCTCTATCGCGCGTCACCAAGGCGTCGGATTGGCTCTGTTGCACGTCGACTCTATCCTGTCGCACATCAACTACTTACACCCTTGTCATGTGCCAACTCTCTCTATCACGTGTCAACTCTATTCCTCTCATATGTCAATTGCTTACCTCCTTGTTATGTGTGTCCGTAATATCTCCTTGTTGCATGTGTCATGACACCTCTTTATCACGTGTCAACTATATCCCTGTTGTGTGTCAAAAACTAACCCTAACAGGCTAACAACAAACTCTGGTGCTTAAGAGTATGCGAGTTCAAACTTCACGGTATTGGTAATTTGGTAAGCTACTTGTGGTATTACCATAGTATACTACCGGTCAATCACCTAGGTTTTTATAGGAGATGTTTTCAAATGAAGGCGAAGCCGACCCAAAAAAAAATATACTATAAATTTTAGGTGCACAGGACAATGACCGCTCCAAAAAAATTGTCTTTTCAAATTTTTGTAAAATGAAATTTTCACCATATTACAAATATTCACCACTAAAATTATCCATATGTTATTAGCTTATTGTGATGATAAAAGAAAGAAAAAATGTAAAAACATATATTATTACCCCTAACTTTTATGCTGAAGTGGGACTCTAGATACTTTTTATCGATTTTGAGAGTAAGGATTTTGTTGTCAAAGGGTTAACATTTGTGTATGGAATCCTGTAAAGCATTGGATATATTCTTGATATGTCCCAAAAGAAAATTCTCATGATGGAAGTTTGACTTTGAAGACATATGTGGATTTTTCAAAATTGGATAAAAGAAATTGCAGCAAACTGGTATCAGTGTGATATTGTGGCATGTAAATTATCCCTCGAAAACAACATTTATCTACCTAGTCACTGAATGTGCCCTTTAGTTTGAGAAATGTGGAAATTTGTGGGCACATAAGGTTTTTGTATTGAATTTTAGGTTTATCCTAAGACCGAGTCCGACGAGAAGATGTCAAATGTCATGTTATTTTTAGATTGCAGATGTGTGCATTGTGTACTCTGGAGCTTGATTCGATGAATTGAAATTCATATGAGCCTAGATCCTAAATCTTGATTTGAAGAATTGATATTCATATGATCCACAGAGCCTAATTTGATTAAACAATAGTCATTTGAATCGATAGCATGTCGTTTAAATTTTTATCGTGAGGTAGAAAGCTGGAGTGAAGCTTATAGTTAGAGGAGCAATTGAGGGAAAATGAGCTAATGAATGAGGGCTCGATGCTATATATAGGAAAGGGAGGGGTTAAGGAACGTGGAAAAAAACAATTCTTGTGACCGGGCGTTCATGTATACATGGATAGATGTCGGTAACTAGTCCTTCACTTTCAAAGTCGATCATGGAGAAACTAGAAGGCTATAGACATAGTCACCCGATTGTATCAAGTGAGCAAGTACATATGCAATCGAGAAACTATATACGCAACCAAACATCTACATTTACAATAGGATGGTTGGAAGCATAACCTTGGTGGATGTATAGGTAACCTGAGGAGATTATATATGTAGTCTTCTAGTTGTATTTGTAGTCACCTAGTTATATATGCGATCATACGGATATATATCTGAGACTCCGGTTATATATACTGACCACCTCGGCTTCTTATGTAGCCACTCAACTACATATGCAGCCACCCAATTACATATGCATCCACTTGGATGTATATTGACCGTACATACGGTGGTGACTACATATACAACCATACAGATGCTTTGTTGCGTATATGCAGACTTCCAGTTATATATACATTTGGTGGTTGTTGGCCATTGTGTGTTTTTGTATTCATTAATGTCAAGTCCATTGAAGGAAACATGTTTCATGGGATTGTATGTGTAATGTCCCTCTTTCTCAGATAATTTTATCAAAGACCTTTGGCCCATTTTTTCTACCCGACGGCCAAAGGGTGAGCTCAAGGGTGACTTAAGTTTTATTAATTTTATTATATTGTGCTAAAATTAAAATAAAACATTACTAAAGCACATATAATAAATTAATAAACTTAATATTAAAATAGACTTAGGAAAGTGCAAAAAAATAATAATAAAAGCACTTAATGTACTTCCTAAGGGAAAAATGTGACTAGCTCTAGAATTAAAAAAAGAGAGAGAAGAAAATACATCTAACTTGCCTAGGGAAATGCGACTTGGCTTTTTGGGGCTTTTTTTCTCTTTAAAAGAGAAAGTCGACTTGCCTAGAGGGTATTCCAGGTTATTTGATATTTTCTTTCTGGCATTGGAGCTCAGAGCTTTTTGCAGGAAAAATCCAAGGATGAAAACCCTCTGGATTTCCCCTCTTGTGGATGAAAACCCCAGGAGAAGTGAGAGGAATTTCTACTCAGGAGATTCCATTGTTATTCACAGGTTTTTATTATTCCAGCAGTGTTTGTAGAAGAAATAAATTTGCAGCAGTGGATTGTCAGCTTGTCTAGTGTTGGGCGACCCACTTTTTGGGTATTCTACGCTATTTCAGAGGTACTTCCAGTCTGATTTGTATTGCCATATGTCCAGTTGCTAATATCAAGCAAATCGAGTGGGTTTTAATTAATTCTGGAAGGGTTTTAGTATTGTTTTCTATTACATACATTTGTCATATTTCTGTGTTCTTTTCCAACCATTATTTGTTGTTAAAAATTCAATATTTTATTCTTTTTTGACTGGTATAACTTGAGATCAATTTATGAGAAGAAAGCATTGAAGTTTGTTGAGTTTTTATTATAAATCCAGTCACTTTTTATAAGGGATAAATTATGATCTTTTCACAGTCCTTTGGCCTCTTAAAAATATGGTTCCTTTCTTATTTTTGGTTGCTAAAATATTGTGGTCGGTTTAGAGAAGGTTCGGATCTTGTTGGGTGTTTCTAGCATGAATTTTCCATATAGACCCTAGTCGCATTTCGAAGGAAAAATTTAGATTCAAGGGCAAGGATATTTCAATATGAGTCTCTATGAGGTGTTCTTTAGGTTTCAAGCATGAAGTTTGATTGGTTGTGTCAAGAATTGGTGAGTTCTATGTTGTCGTGGAGCATGGTCTAGTTAAGTCATGGTGTGAGTCTTCTTGAGATGGTTTTTTTATGAAATAAGATCACTCATGGTCCATGAGGTGTATTAGAGGTGCTAATGAGTTTGTAATAGGTTAGCATGGTCAATTCATGGTTTTTCATGGTTAAGTCAAGTCATTTTAGGCATATTTCTAGCCCTAGAGCATGCATAATGAGTTGGAGGTGTGATATTTGGAGCGGATTAGTCTTGGTGGTGTATGGTATTAGCATCATTTCAATTTACATGAGTTTTATGGTGAGTTTTAGGTCAGTTCTCAGTGGTTTGGTGGTGTTTCATGGTCCTTATGAAGCAAAAAGTAAGAAATAGGAACGTAAGCATGGGTAAATGATATTGGTTGTAGAGTTTCATATATATTTGAGATATGTGATGAGTATCCATAGCTAGAGTATTTTTTCATGATTCCTCATGACAATTTTAATGTCAACTTGAAGAAGGAATTGCAATTTACATACGTTTTGGTAAAATTGGGTAAGTTACAGTGTGTTTTTGAAGCAAAAGTGGACCTTCTAATGCTTGTTGTAAATTGTATACTTTGAATGGTGACCTTATATATTTGACATATATTATTAGGTAAGTTATTAAGGTTTTAAAAAAATAATTATGTGTTTTTATTGTCATGTTTTTATGAACGATTGTTAACAAGGTAAGTTGCTTTGAAACCTTAGTTAAACCCTAGCTAAAAGTGACTTGAAAGAAATAGCTTGTATTAGCCTAGTTTTGATTGGTTATGAAAAATTTATGATTGGATGTTGTAGAGGACTCCTCCAGATTTCCAAAAAGGTAAGATAGTGCTTGTGATAGTATGTGGGCCCCACCTAAAAATGCTTGTTTCTGAAGAAGTTTAGTTTGTGAAAATGTTTCCCAAAGAAGGTGAGAAATAAATTGACATTGTTTTTATCCCTGGATTTTTTCTACATGTCCAAGATAGTTTAATATCATGGTTAAGGTGAAAAATTTCAAAGTGTGGCCTATTTGTGATGAATGATTTTTGGGGAATTTTAGCGAACTTGTGGTAAAATTGAGATTTCGGGAGATACAAGAATATTTAGGACTCCATTTAAGTTTTTTGTGGTCTTGGTTCAGAAAAATTCTATTGGTATATAAAAATATTGTTTTTGATATGTTGCACAAAAGTTATGACCTATTCTTTGAAGGTCAAATCTAGAGGATGTTTGATCTAGTAGGGTGCTAAGTGGATTTATGAGGTAAGATGATGTTTCTGATTTGTTCATGATTGGTGAAGGTTTATGAGTTATTATACATCATTTCTATAGGTGTTCCATGCTTTGGTTAAGTGTGGAAGTGATTTTTGAAGTGATGGAGCAAGTTGAGCTCAAGGTCAGTTCTTGAGTCCTAGAAGGCTTAAGAAGTAGTTTGCAAAGATTAGCTTATTTGAAATCATTCCACTTGGATTTGGAAGGATTTATAATATGTTATATAAATAGGATTAGGAGGGATTTACAATTTTGTATGGATTGTCTCTTTATGATTATTTTTAGGGTCATTTAGGTTAGTTTGTGAAGAATAAGGATTGCTTGTTTTCAAGACATATTTTCTCAATCTAAAAGATTAATGTGAATGAGGCATGAGATGGATTATTTTCTTATTTATATCATTTTTAGATTGAATAGGGATGAATTTTGTTCCTATTGAAGTCATTTGGAGGTATTTTAAGTGGTAGAAAGGGTGTAAAATAGTTGAGTTTGCAAAATTGGTTTCTGAAAAGCTTAGTTTGGTAAAGAGGAAAGTAGATGTGGTTTGAACACGTGGATGTTTCATGGGATATAAAATGTGTGGATTTTATGTAAAGGTCCTAAGGATTCCATTGAGTGGTTACATTCCATAGTTGATTTGATCTTTGGTGGTCTTGAGGCCTAAAGGTGAAGACAATGTCTTTGAAAGTAGCGATTTGGTGAAGGACATGAGCCTTTTAGCTTGTGTTGTGATTTATTTGATTGGTCCAAGATAATTAACGAGCATGTATGATTTTTTTATTCTATATTACACATTTTTGGTGAAATTTATTTCTTAGCTAAACGTGGTTCTAGTATTAATGTGTTTTAATCATCCTAGTGATGGGGTTTGAGCACTTTGTTTGGTGCAAGTTTGATGGTTTCGGCATGGCCAACCTATATGGGTCAAATTCGAACATTGTAATAAATATATTTTCATTTTTATAAGTTTGATTGGTTGAGATAAAATTAAAGGACTAATATATCATGAGTTATTGAGAATAGAAGGGTATAAAGGTGATGTTTTGGGTTCATTTTTGAACTAGTTATGTAGGGGCAAAAAGTGCAACCAAGAGAGAGAGAGAGAGAGAGATTATAATAGGTATGAAGACATGTTTTGAGATTTGAAGAAGTGTTTTATAGGTTTAATAATGTTATAATTCATATGTTCAAGGGTTTGAGATCAAGAAAAGTCCATGAAAGACTTAGAGAGAGTGAGTTGAAGAAGGTGTGCTTGAATGAGAGTTTGAAGGAATTTGGAACTGAATTTTGGGGCACTATCAGCTTTTGTATCATCAACTTCATCAAAATATCTTATGATGAGTCATATTCATAGGAATCTCTTGTTGTGAGTAATATCAACAAGGGTTTAGGGGTTGGTGCTCCTTATGGGGTTGGTGCCTCACTAAAGAAATATCTTGTGATGTGTAATATTCACTTGATTATTTTTGTGTGTAATATCATAAAAATTTCAGTTTTTGAATTCTTCTTGAGGTTTTTCCCACTTACATATGGTGTTCTTGTGTTGTGTACTTTGTTTCATGCTCTTGTGATTGATGTTGCATATCTTAATAAACACACAATGGTTTATGAATATTGAATGGATGGTTAATGTGATGTATGAATGTTAAGTTAAATGAAGTAAATGTTTTGAAGGACTTATTCACCCCCTCTCAGTCCATTGTGCTTCCAATAATTGGTATCAGAGAAGGTCCTTGAGAAGAAAGTCTAATCACTTGAAGGAGATCCTAGAAGCACAAAAAATGGGAATGTCTTCAGATGTTGAAGCTAAATTAAGGAGGAGGAACGAAGTTTCTCATTCCTTTATTCATGGCTTACAAGATAATATCAAGGATATGGAGATAAATCATGGTCAAGCCATCAAGGGTTTGGAGTCACAGTTGAAAGTATGTCTAAAGCCCTAAAGGAGAAAGAAGACATTTATTCTAGGTATGAAGAGAGGTTGAAAACTTTGGAATCTAATTTATAATATGCTTCCAATAGGTTAAAGATATATGGGAAGTTAGATAAGACTTATGAATTTGTTGAGGTGATCTTTGAGAGCCAAAAAATGGCTCTTGACAAAATAGGTCTTGGGTTTAAAAGTGAACGTGTGAAGAATGATGGTGTAGATGGACCAAGTACTCAATTTGATGAAAATTTGACCAAGAAGGATCATACAATAAGGTATAACTTCATTAAAAACCTAATTCTATGAGGTTTGGTTCTTCATTTAATGGATATGCCTATATTTTTCATGATTTTGGTCGTAGAGCTAGAGATTACAAAAGAATTTCTCCTACAAATGGTGTAGGATTATTAAAAGGTGAATTCCATTCATGTTATGAGTATGGTCATAGAGCTAAGGACTATGGTTGGAACCTAAGTGTGTTTGAACCAAGAAGAAAGAAGAATGGGATTGTGTGTTTCAAATGTCACAAATAGGGACACATTTCTAGATTATATCATCATGATGATACTCCAAGATTTTTTATTAGGTTTCAAGCTATTAATGAAAAAAATTGAAGAGTGTTTAAAAGGAATATCAGTCACATATAAGAGGTCAAGAGAATTTAGTCTTATAATGTGAAAGTTAAAGAGTTAAATCTATCAAAGAAGGAGGATTCTAATGTAATCAAGATTAAAAACAAGGCCTACAATCCCAAGTTAGGTCAAGAACGCATGTCTAATCTAGTTGAAGAAGATCACATGTGTCTCAATGCTTTAGTACATGAGAATTTGAAGGAGCTAGGTGTATGGGACACTTCAAGAGCTATAAGGTATGTAAAGTGATATATTCATATGTCTTTGAGTTTGTGTCTTTGTAAGGTGTCTAAGTTTATAAGGGTGCATCATTCATCTTTGGTTTTAGATCTTATGTGTCTTGATTGAGGTGATTCTAAGGTCTAATTCTTAGTATAAGGTCTTATAGAACTGTCAAAAATTAGTCTTAAAGTAATGGTCGTGTTATGGTATAAAATAAAGGGTGTATGTATTGATGTCAAAGATTCAATCTCAATTTGGTTAATTCAAGGATGTGAGAGGGTATTCATCATGGTTTAAATATGGTTTAAGTTGTAAGTGTGCTATGAAATTATTTTTGTCTTATCATGAAGTCAGAAGGAATCCTATGAGTTAGTTGGTTAGTAGTATATTTGTCTTGATGCGGGAAGTGGTCTGCATAAAATTATATTGACAAGTGTTGGTGTCAATCATTGTGTATACATGTAAAGCATTCAAAGGTTGTAAATGTATACTCCTAGGGAGAGTTTGGTTTCGTGAATCATCATTACAGATTCTATGTTGCCATGAAGAATTTTTCTATGGATTGATCATGTCTTAAAATGTGTCTCGAAGTCTACGGTGTATCAAAAGGGTATCTTTGAGTAAAAAGGTTCTTTCACCATTATATGTGTCTTGGAGTCAATATTTGGTAGGTCTATGGATATGAAAGGTAAGTCTTTAGGATCATAAAGAAAACTAGGATTGTGCAAACAAATCAAAAGTTATTAACTAAAGAAAAGTTTGAAAATGGAAGTAATGATCTTTGAGTTGTGTTCAAGTCGATGATATGTGTCATGGTTCAAGTTCACTATGAATATGTTATGTTCTTAGTATAGACAGTATGAAGGGAGTATGAGTCATCCTTTGAGTTGAAGAAACTTGAGTTTTAAGGAGTGTTTTTTTCATCAAGTAATATTCAAATCTTATGCTCTAATTGAAAAATCCAAAGGTGTGTATGAATTACGAGTTGTAGAAACTAGATGGTACAGTGGTAGAAAGCTAAAAAAGGTTTGTGATGATATGAAGAAAGAATCCATGATTAGATACTACTATTTGCAAAGAATATCACATAATCTAGATGCAAAAGGAAAATGGTGTTCCTTGGGTTTTTATACTTTTGAAGTATATCGGGATAAGTGTGGAGTGTAAAGAAGAATCATAGTTGTGTACAAGCCTAATATGTTAGTGCATCATGAATAATTAAGGAAAAATAAACCTCTCAATAAAAAATTAGGGTTGTAGGATAGAGTAAGGATGAAAATACAGTGTGAGAAATAATATTCTCAAGTCTTAAATGTTGATTCATGATCATTTAATGAGGAATTTGATCCATAGAGATCCAAAATGACTCTACTTCATCAGATTAGTCTAGCACGAAGAAGGAAAAATAATACACAAAGGTTCTCTCTTTATAGTAACATGACCATTGCTTTGTGGAGGGAGGCGTTATAGAAGTGCCACCCAACTAGGGTGGCGGTCCTACGAGAGCCAATCTACATTGGGCGGTGGTCGACTCTTTCACATAAAAAACAAAAATATGAAATGAACAACCCAGAATTTGAAATTTTTTTTACCTCTTCTCCTCCATGACCTTTCCCTTTCTGTAGTGCATGGGAGGACATGAGAAAGGCTATAAATACATGTTTGTAGAAGAGAACAAGATCATCAAAGCATGAAAGAAAGTGAGAAAGAAGTTCTTAGTGCTGGAATTGTGTTTTGTAGAAGAAAGGAGTGTTGAGAAAAAGCAAACAAGTAATTGGGAGGAAGTGTGAGATATTATCTACTTCTCTTTCATACTTATTGTAAATTATGTACTTATTGTTTTGAATTTTCCAATAAAAGTGGGAAGAAAGATCAATTACCCTTCTCAACTAGGTTTTCCTCCTCTAGAGGTTTAGGATAAAACTTGTTGGTGTTTATGAGTTTATATTCTTTCCTTTCCTGCAATTGTGGATTCTAAGCATAAGAAAAATTCATTCACTAGCTATCTCTATCATTTTCTAATAAAAAGTAGAACAACAACATTAATTTGTGATTTTGTGGATAATTCCAAAGTTGAAGAGTTTATAGATTATTTTGGTATCAGATTTAACAAGTATCTAGGACTATGGTATTCATTCTTGGATTTGTATGACAGTGACAAGATCTAAAGGCAAAGAGGCTTTACCTTGCAATCCATAAATTTCTACAAAGAAGTGGAAATAGAGAATTCAAGGACAAATGGAGGAAGAGAACTTGGTCCGTAGAATCGAGATGCTGGAGACCATGATGGATAGGATGTTTAGAAGGCAAGAAGAACTTGCAGATTTGAAGAAGAGAACTTTGATCAAGAAAAACTCCACAAACTCGGTGGTTCGAGGTTTATTTAAAAATTTTGGCATAGGGAACATCCACCATGAGGAAGATTATGGGGAAGACAATGAAGAAGAGACTTCAAACTCAAGAGAAAAGGTAAAATCTGACCATGCTCCTTTTAAAGTTGAGATGAAAGTTGAGATTAAAATATTTGAAGGACATGTAGATGAAGAGTTGCTTGATAAATTTTAAAACAGTTAGAAGTATACTTTAGCATCCATAATGTCACTGAGGCACAGAGGATCACCTTTTCACATCTCAAAATGAAGGGACATGCTCTAGTTTGGTGGGAAACCCATCTAACCACTTGTGAAAAGAAGAAGCATCCTATTGTGAAATCTTGGCAAGAATTTAAAGAATTACTTAGAGCTAACTTCTATCCTATTGGCCACAAGACTGACCAAATGATTAAATGGTAGTATTTTAGACAAGGCAATGGTCAAAGTGTGTAGGACTATACTATAGAGTTTCAGAGGTAGGCCATGTTGCTAAACATGGACTTGGAGGATGAGGATATTATGACTAAGTACTTGGGAGGACTTCACACTCACCTTCAAAGAAAAGTCATCTCCACAAAGCCCAAAGATCTCAATAAGGCATGTGTGTAGGCATACTACATAGATGATGAAAAGAAGTAAGGAGAAGTAGAGCCAAGGGAAAAATAGTCGAAAAATCAGTAGAAAAAAGAGTATGGGAAAAAAATTAACAAGGGTAATTGGAAAGGGAAAGTTAAACAAGCTTCCACTACTTTAAATACTTGTAAAGATCCCAAGAATTTTTTCAATAATTATGATATCAATGGTCATACTGACACTACATGTTGGAAGTTGCATCTGGAGTTACACCCAAAGAACTAAACCAAGGACTCAAAGAAGTCCATGACATCTATAAAAATAGAATGGGAGGTGGAAATCAAAGATGAATTTGATGTAGATGAAAGGCTTGGATGCATGGCCACCAACATGGACAACCAGGAAGAGGAGATGAGTAGACTATTCCAAATCAAAATCCAAATCAATAAAACTAAGATAAATGATTTAGTTGATACTGGTTCTCAGTCTAACTTGATTTTTGAAGTAGTTGTAAAGAAGCTTGGTCTTGAAACTTACGAGCATCCACACCCTTATCCTTTGGGTTGGGTGAAGAAGGGTGTTGAAATTCAGGTAATAAGAAGATGTAAGGTCAAGTTTGGGATAAATTCCTAGTATATTGATGTTTTAGAAGCTGATGTTATTCCACTTGATGTTTTTTATGTTGTATTCGGGGTTCCTTACTTGTATATTAGGGATGCTATATTTATGATAAGGGAAAACAGGTATAGATGGGCCAAGGATGGGATCAGCTATAACATCTAGGCACACCAACATAAGACATAGGTTACTATGGTGATTTCTAACAAATAAAAATGACTTATTCAAGAAAATCATAATCAGTTTTGTTTACTTTTTTAAAGGATAAACAAGATGGGGTAGAAGTTTCAGATATTTCTAACTAGGGAAAGCATGATTTGGATAGTATTATTTAGTATTTTTAGGAAGTATTTTAGGCTCCCAGTGGGTTACCACCAAAATGGGAAGTAGAACATGAGATTCAGCTATTTCCAGAGTCCCCTCTACCGAACATCGGGTTGTATAGGCAATCCTTGCTTGAGAGTAATGAAGTAAAGAAACAAATCTAGGAACTACTAGACCAAGGGGTGATACATCTAAGAACCTCACCATGTGGTTCACCTATTGTGATGGTGCCAAAGAAGGATGGTTCTTGGATAATTTGCATCAAATATCGTGCTTTGAATAAGATCACCATAAAGAACAGATATCCAATTCCCGCATAGATGATCTCTTGGACCAGCTTCAAGCATATAAAATTCTTCACAAAGTTGGATCTCTAGTCAAGTTATCACCAAGTATGAATGAAGGAGGAGAATATATAGAATACTACCTTCATGAAAAAACAAGGTATGTATGAATGGTTAGTAATTCCTTTTGGGCTATGCAATGCACCTGCTACATTTATGAGATTGATAAATGATGTATTGCAGTATTTCATAGATTCATGTGTCATTGTATATCTAGATGATATCTTGATTTTTAGTGCCACATGGGAAGAACATCTAACTCATTTACAAAGCAAGTCTTACAAGTTCTCGGGAAAAACAATCGCTTTGTAATATGAAGAAATTTGAATTTTACAAATAATCACTTTTCTATCTTAGGCACGTGGTTGGAGGAGGAGAGCTGCAAGTGGATACAAAGAAGGTGGAAGCCATCACTAATTATCCAACACCAACAGGAGCCATAGAGACTAGGATTTTGTGGGAGCAAAGACCGTACATGTGGAAGTTCATTCGGGATTCTTCGTTATTGCATCACCTCTACACAGTGGCCACAAAGAGTAAGGGTTTTTATTGGAGTAAATAACAAGTTAAATCCTTTGAGTTATTGAAGTACAAGATTATTCATGCTCCAGTAATTTCTCTTCCTATTTTGCAACAGCCTTTTGAAGTAGAGATAGATGCTAGTGATTACGATATTGGCACAATGTTGCTTCAAGGAAGTAAACCCATATGCTATCATTATGAAAATTTCACTTCAGCAGTTAAAGGATATTTAGTATATGATAAGGAAATGTATGCACTAGTTCAGGAAATTAAAAATGGAAGCATTATTTGTTGGGTAAAGAAACTATTGTGCACATTGACCACAAACCTCTCTAGTATTTACAAGCATAGTCTAAATTACAACAAGAAAGACACTACAAATGGATGGGGTTCCTTCAGCAATTCCATCTGGTGATCAAATACAAGAAGGGTAGTACAAATTTTGTGGCATACATGATTTCTAGGCCACCCACAGGGGAGAAGTTTCTTTGTTTGGTCACTATCTCTCGATCGAGCCCTTCATGAAGGAAGCTTACAAAGAGGTATATGCCTAGGGTAGAGACTTTGGGGTGCATTTCAGTAGTTGCAGTCTCGAGAGGACCGAAAGGATAGGGATTGAAGAATGTTATCTCAAGGATGACTGCTCTCACCGATGGGGAAGCTTTGTGTTCCTAAAGAATAAAGACTTTTATTGATGAGGGAAGCAAATACCTCGAAAGTAGCATGACATTTCAGTGTTGGTAAGATCCAGATATAATATGTAAGAAGAAGTATCAAAATTATATCTAGATGTAAACTTTGTTGTACCATGCAAGCCTAAGACTAGGAAGGAGGGTTTGTAGATGCCTTTTCTAGAACCTACTCGTCTATGGGAGGAAATTTATATGGATTTTGTAGGAGGACTACCTATGTCTAAACATGTCCATAACTATCTCTATGTTGTTGTTGATAGATTTAGTAAGATGTGTATTCTTATAGCATGTAAAAATACACTAAAAGCATATGAGGTAGCTTGAGATATTTTCTTTGCAAATGTATGGGTGCATTTTGGTTTGCCAAAGTATATTGTTTCTAAAAGGGATTCCAGGTTCTTGGGGAAGTTTTGGACTACTTTGTGGGACAATATAGATACCAGGTTACAAAGGAGCACAACTTTCTACCCACAGAAGATGGATAGACAGAGGTGGTGAATAGGAATTTGGTACAGTTAATTAAAGGGTATGACAACAAATACCCAAGGACTTGGGATGAGTCCTTAGCCTATATTCAACATTCCTATAACCGGCAGTACACACATCCACTATGAAGTCACCATTTAAAGCATGCTTGGGATATCTACCTACAAATCCATTGGACATAATAGTTGGGTAGAAGGATGAGGATGAGACACAAGACACAAAGGTGACTAGAGAAAACAAATTCATTGAGAGGATCTAGAAAATCCATCTCAAAGTCAAAGAACAACTAGATAAATCTCAAGCCAAGTACAAAGCTAGGCACGATCAACATAGGAGGGAACATAAGCTTCATGTTGGAGATATAGTTTGGATTTACTTGAGCAAGGAGAGACTACAAGGTCAAGCATGAAAACTCAAGCCACTACGATATGGGCCCGTCACCATATTGGACCGGGTTGGAGAAAATTATTTTCGACTTGATTTTTCATCATTTATGAAGATGTAATATGTGGTAAATTGTGATAACTTGCACCTATATGAGCCATCCATGCTAGATGAAGATGAAGGAATACAGTTGATACCTTCCATTGAGGATTGCATCTTGGACTCACAAGGTGAATTAGAGGAGGATGTAGTGTTGCAAAGTAGAAGGTCAAAGAGACTAGGAGAGGTCGCAGGAGTCTTGGAAGATTAGACTGAAAGGAAAGACACCAAGGCAGGCCTAGTGGTACTCAAAGGAGCAAGTGAGGGAATTATTTCCTCATCTACTCCCCCACTAATATTTTGTGGGACCAAAATCCTCCTAAGTAGGGGAGGTGTGATCCATAGGGATCCAAAATGACTCTACTTCATCAAATCAGTCAACATGAAGAAGGAAAAATAATACATAGAGGTTCTATCTTTATAGTAATAGGACCATTGCTCGCACAAGAGTGGGAGTTACAAAATCACCTCCCAACTAGGGTAGCGGTCCTAAGACCACCGATCTGCATTGGACGGTGATCCTGGCTCTTTTAGACAAAAAACAAAAATATGAAATGAACAACTCTAGAATTTTAAAGGTTGTCTGTGTCTCTTCTCCTCCATGACCTTTCCCATTCTCCAATTCATGGGAGGACATGAGAAATGATATAAATACATGTTTTTAGAAGATAACAAGATCATCTAAGCATGAAAGCAACTGAGAAAGAAATTCTTAGTGCTAGAATTGTTTTTGTAGAAGAAAGGAGTGTTGAGACAGAGCAAGCAAGTAATTGGGAGGAAGTGTGAGATATTATCTACTTATCTTTCATACTTATTGTAAATTTTGTACTTATTTTTTTGAATTAGCCAATAAAAGTGGGAAGAAAGAGAAATTTCCCTTCCGACTAGTTTTTCCTCCTCTAGAGGTTCCCAGGATAAAATGTATTGGTGTTTATGAGTTTATATTCTTTCCTTTCCTACAATTGTGGATTCTAAGCATAAGCATAATTTATTCACTAGCTATCTCAGTCATTTTCTAATAGAAAGTAGAACAACAATGTTAATTTGTGATTTTATGGATAATTCCAAAGTTGAAGAGTTTACTGATTAGAATCTATGCATGTACTCTAAGGAAAATGGATCAAAGTGTGACTCTATGTATGATCAAGTTGAAATACTTGTGAAAGAGGTCCGTATAGTGTGCCACAAGTATAAAGAGTGTCATAGATTTATGACTGAGTATGGTATATTGTAAGGGAAACCTACGGGTATAAAGGTTATTCTTAAGGTTGAGTGATTGTTTATGTTTACAAAGGTCATGTTATTATGTTGGAAATATTGAGATATGGTTTATTGGTCCAATAATTAGGAGCTAAGATTTTAAGTGACCTGTGAAAGCTCAAATGTAAAGATCCTTAGCTAAGGTATCTTGGAACATATGACTATCATAGGTTGTAATGAGGTTATAGAGGTGATATGCTTCAGTGGGTACAAATCCATCACAAGGACATGAGTTTGATCATCTTCTCAAGTGTAAAGTTGAAAATATATAGATCCCAGATATGAAATATATATGTAATCTTGAAAAATAATCATCAATTTTTCCTCAAAAAGGTAATATATGTCAGAAGAATGATTTGTGCTCTTAAAAATAAGTGTATATGGATCTGGGTAGTATGTTCAAGGACTAAAGAGATATGAATGTCATGGACACAACTTGGTTATAGTGTGTTTCTTAAGGATTGAATTCATCTAAGTTACATCACCGGATTTGTGCCACATATATTGTATAAAGGGGTCCACTTTGTTCTTGGACAAGATGTTTAGCTTGAATAGAATTCAAGTGTTATTGAATGCATATAAAAATACTAGGTCAATTGATGGTGTGATACAATGAATTCTTAACTTGTCTCTTAAGGTCAATGAAGTCTTCAAGATAGGTTAAAGGATTCATCTTGGTACATGTTTGAGAAGGAAATATAGGTTCAAGTATCTCAGTGCTCACCTAAGTTTGGGAGAGATGAACCAATTAATGAGGTGTAGAAGTCAGAGTCTTAGTGTGTGGTCCGTGTGTGATGTTCAGAGATGTTGAAGCCAATGAAGATGACAACATGAAAAGATTTCAGAAACAAGGTTTGACAGAAATTTCAAAGTTCAAGTTATCATTAGTCATGTTAGTTGGTGATCAAATTGAAGTTTTTTAATCTGAGGTTTCACTTGATGGTGTTACCCTATCAAAAGTGTTATGCTCTATCTCAGATTTATTTCTAGAGCTATGAGTGAATTTGTATGATATTTTTAAAGAGGTTTACATTCATATGAATAAGTGTTAATGTGAATAATCAAGTCCGTGAAGAGAAAATTATCTTCTTCAAGGTCTAAAAGTGAGAAATTTAATTGAGTTAAGGTTGTATAAATGTATGAGTACTATGGTAATATGTTTAACAAGCATCATCAAAGGATATATTCTGTGTTAAAATTCTTGTGGAAGATAAAGGTTAGTATTTATACTCAATAAGGTAAGGTACAGGTATGTGAGAGTTACTCGAGGCAAGGGAGCCTTCCTTGACCTCAATTAGGTGTTTAAAGTGCCTAAAAGGTTAGTATGATAGTGGTAATATTGATGACATGAATGAAGGATGAAAAATATATGAAGGATCTTCGAGAGAAGTAGTAAAGTGTTTGATTCATCCTCATGACTCATTTACAAGGTATGTGGCCAAATTTTTGTACTATATAGTAGAGTAGGGTGTTAAATTCCAGGGGGAGTAATGAGAAGGAGGTTCATGAGGTATGTTGGCTTATAGAGTTGTGTGAAGTTAGTCAAAAGGTATTAAATATGATGTTTAGGGACATTTTTCCTAAGTTCGACATGTTAGAATTGAAGGAAAATTTTATAGTCTTGAGCATTGAAAATACCTAGAAAGTGATGCAAATCATGAATAAAGGAAAAAATGAGGAGTATTAGTTCAAGGGGAGATCTTTTGAAGATCTTATTAGGTCCAATGGATTAATTTTATAGTTGTTGGAGTCAAAGAAGACCAAGTATTATCCAAGGGGGTCCATTTGAACAAGTCAAATTTGTGCATTGTTTCCATTATATGTTCTCATTTTCCATGTTGTTTCATCATTGTATCCTTTTTCATAGATTTAAAATGGGGAGAGAAGCATCAGAAACATGGAAAAATTCTAATATTTGTGTTTTGTCTTGAGGCTGCCAATAATGTTTTTGAAGGTGGTTACCATTAATGAAAAAGGGGGAGATTGTTAGCCATTGTGTTTTTCGTTATCACTGATGTTAATTTAATTGATGGAAAATGGTTTCATGGGTTTGTATGAGTCTCCATGAGGTGTTAGTCAAGTGTCAAACATGAAGGTTGATTGGTAGTGTCAAGATTTGGTGAGTTCTATGTTGTCCTTGAGCATGGTCTAGTGAGCTAAGTCATGGTATGAGTCTTATTGAGTTATTTGTTTAATGGAATGAGATCATTCATGGTTCATGAGGTGTTTTATAGGCATTAATGAGTCTCTAATAGGTTAGCATGGTCATTTCATGGTTTTTGATGGTTGAGTCAGGTTATTCTTGGCCTATTCCTAGACCTTGAGAAAGCATAATGAGTTGGAAGTGTGAGATTTGGAGCTGATCACTCTTATTTGGGCATGGTAGCAGCATGGTGGAATTGCACATGAGGTTTATAGTGAGTTTTATGTGATTTCTTAGTGGTTTAATGGTGTTTCATGATCCTTGGGAAGAAAAGCTGTGAGAAACATGCATGTAAACATGGGTAAATGAGATTTATTGGAGATTTTAGAGATATTAAGGATATGTTGTTAGTATGGAAAGTTATAGGATGTTTTCATGATGGTTCATGAAAACTTTCAAGTAAAATTGAAGAAGGAATTGCAAGTTACATCAAGTTTGGAAAAAGAGGGTAAGTAATGCGAGTGTGTTTTTGAAGCAAAAGTGGACCTTCGATGCTCATTATGGTTTATATGATTTTCATGGGGACCTGAGCTCTTTGGAATATATTATTATGTTAGTAATGAATATTTTAGAAAAATAATGAGGTTTTTATCCTCACTTTTTTATGAACTATCGTTAACAAGGTAAGTTGCTTTGAAACCCTAAGCTAAAAGTGACTTAGAAGAAATTGCTTTTATCATCCCATTTTTGATTAGTTATTAAAAATTGATGATTGGATGTTTTAGAGGACTCCTCCAACTATCCAAAAAGGTAAGATAGCGATTGTTATAATATGTGGGACCCACATTAAAAATTTTGTTTCGAAGAAGTTCGGTTTGTGAAGATGTTTCCGAAAAAGGTGAGAAATAAATTGACACTTTTTTATCCATGGATTTTTGCACATTTTCATGATATTTTCATATCATGGTTGAGGTGAAAAATGAAAAGTGTTCCATATTTGTGGGGACTATTTTTGGGGAAATTTGGAGCACCTTTTGGTAAAATTGAGATTACATGAGATAAAACAAGAGTTAGAACTCCATTCAAGTTTTTGTGATCCTAGTTCAGAGATATTTCCATTGATATATCAAACTTGTGTTTTTATATGGTATGAAAAATTTATTACCTATTATTTGAAGGTCAAATATGGAGGATGCTTGATCTAGCAGGGTGTTAAGTGGATTCATGAGGTAAGATGATGTTTTTGAGTTGTTCATGATTGGTGAAGGTTTATGAGTTCTTAGACATAATTTTTAAAGGTGTTAAATTCTTTGGATAATTTTGGAAGTGAATTTTGAGGTGATGGAGAAAGTTGAGATCAAGGGAAATTTTTAGTGCTAGAGAGATTAAGAAGAAATTTTCAAAGATTGGCCTGGTTAAAGGCTTTCAACATGCGATTGGATGGATTTATAATATTTTATGGAAAGAGTATTTAGATGGATTTCCAATGGTGTATTGATTGTCTCTTGATTATGATTTTTGAGGGGTCATTTAGGTTAGTTTGTGAAGAAGAAGGGTTGTTTGTTTTTAGGACATATTTTCTTAGAACAAAATATTGATGTGAATGAGGAATGAGATGGATTAGTTGATGCTTGATATCAAATGGAGAGTGAATAGGGATTACATTTTTTTCCTATTGAAGGAATTTGGAGTTTTGGAAGTGGTAGTAATGGTGTAAACTAGTTGAGTTTGCAGAAATGGTTTATAGGAAGCTTAATTTGGTAAAGAGGAAAGTAGTTGTGGTTTGAATACATGGATGTTTCATGAGATACATCATGTATGGATGTTAGTTACAGGTCCTTACGATTCCATAATGAAATATTTATGTGAATGAGGCATGAAATGGATTAGTTGATTCTTGAAATCAGCTAGAAAGTGAATAGGGATTACATTTTTTCTATTGAAGGCATTTGGAGTTCTTAGAAGTGGCAGCAATGGTACGAACTATTTGAGTTTGCAGAAATGGTTTTCGGGAAGCTTATTTTGGCAAAGAGGAAAGTAGTTTTGGTTTAAACACATGGATATTTAATGAGATATAACATGCATGGATGTTCTTTATGAGTCCTTATGATCTAAAGAAGTGTGTTACAGGTTTAATAATCAATATCTCCCATCCTTGTCACCAAATATCTCCCTCTAGCTTATTAAGGTTACTTCTAAGGGCTTTCTCTGATACCAAATGTTAGAAATGACAAAGGATTGGGGGTGAATCAGTCCCTAATAAAACCTTTCTCTTTTCTATTTCAAACATCAAACATACACCCTCATAAACCACAAACATTAATGCTTGATCATCATTATATATAGTTCATCATGAAATGCATACATAATAGGAAAACAAGATATACTCATAGCCTTTCTTGATTAATATTCAAAGCAGAGCACAATGACTTGATCTCCTCATCAATAGTCTACAATATACAATCAAGAGCTCATAAATACTATATTGACATCAATATGTTGTGACAATAGCATTCAACTACAAAACATCAAGACTTATCTCCTTCATCAACTTGTTATTACAGAGACTTCAACATCTTTATTCCACTACAACCAGCTACTAACCTAGAAAATACTTCCAAGGGGTTTGGGCTATGCCCAAGGGGTTTTGATTTACAAGCAAAGTTTTCTTCAATAGAAGATAAAGGGGGTTTTCATCAACAATTTACAAGACTAAATCATCTTCCTTTTGTACACCATCCACTTGAATTTTCATCTTACATTACAAGCTTTTCATTTTTCATGCCTTAGACTAATTTTCACTATTTGAGCCATATCAGCTATTGGGCCCTAAAATATCAGCTAAGTACAAGTAGGTGCATGGGCATGTGGGACCTAGTTGAAGAAGGGTGCATGGGTTGAAGGTGTGTAGAGAAAGGATTCAGACAGATTTTGCGAGAACACATGGCATACATGCACAAGAAAAATGGGTTTTTACTTAGCCACTTTCAACATCCCATGAAGAACACAAGAAAATCATGTCCCTTGTGGATAAGGTGCCACCTAGTGACTATGGATCAAAAAGTGAATATTCCAAGCATACAATGGAAGTTTCCAGAAGACATCATTACAAAGAATGGAGGGTTCGGATCTAGAAAGGTATGCTTCCATGGAGGACCAATTTGACACCTGACAACTAATCTATAACTTCTGGAAGGCATGGGGGTGGGTGTTAAGGCTATATATACAAGCACCTGGTAGAAGAAAGGGATATAGTAGATATAGTAGAAGAGAGGAAAATCCTGTAGAAAACAAAATGGAAGGTGTTATGGCTAGGGATTAGGAGAGCTCTATGAGCGATAGCATATAGAAGGGGATGGGTTATCATTCTTCTTTGTAATATGACGAGCATAATATAGCTCTGATGCATGATTCAACTCTGCATAATTATATGAGGATATTTTATGACCTCAAGGGATGTAATGTGGGTTATTAACTTTGATAGTATGAATATAATGCTTCATTATAAATCATCTGTGTTCAATACTTATGCATTTCCTTTTTGTATAAATCATCTCCATGTGTTGCTTATTATTTCTCTTACTTGCATACAATGAGATGACAACTCTTCCTAAGTTCATAAGAATGTGGTTTAGTTATTTTCTATCCTGCATTTGATTTTCTATTCTAAGATGATGCATTCTCACAAAACTCACATAAAGGAGAGACTCGGTGCCCACGCGTGCCTTAGGTGAGTGCCCAACACCTCTGGGTGATAGGCCGACATGCATGGGATTTTTTTGTTCTGTGAAGGGTACAAAAATGACTACATCAACCTATTCATATTCACATTCTTGGTATTTTTGGTTCAAGCTAGGTCTCTTGATCTTCTTCTACATCCATTCTGTATGTAATCGATAAAAACCTTTTAGCTTCTCATAGACCTTTTTCAAATCAACCTCTCTCTATCTTTGTTTTGTTTCATTTACATTTTTTTCTTGCTACACCAACCAACACCACTATTGTTATACATGATACACTCTATATATTTCTCACATAAAAACTTATTTTCATCCTAATTCCCAAATTTCACTTCCTTAAAAACTCTTTAGTTTCATGGCTTTTGGAATCTCTCCTATTCTTGACCAACTTGAAACTCTTCATATATTTTTCAATCTAGATGAGGTCAAATCAGTTTTGTAATTGTTCATGACTTTTCACCTTCCTCATGAATCCATTCCCTTTGAACAAGAAGGCTCATTACAAGACTCAACGGTGGTCTTGACAAACTAAACAACAAAAAGAATACTTTTCACAACATTATTGAATCAAGAAAGAAACTATAAAATACTTAGAATTTTTGGATCAGATTCATCACACCTCCATTATTTCCAATCGAACAAGTTTTCATGTTACCCAAACCTTTTGCTCTAAATTTCATCCATTCAACTAACTATAATAGCTGAAACAGGTTTCGGGAATATAAAAGCTTTATCGTCATGTGTTTTCACCTTCTTCAAACCTTGTGAGACCACCATAAAGGTAAAAAGTCCTTTTCATATCACTCATGGTCTCAACATTATTTTTTTGACCAATTTTATTAACACATTTCATCGAAAACATAGTTTATGTCTTTGGACAGAATTGAGATATAAGATTCATCACAACCGACATCAAAAGCTTCTCAAAATACATATGAGATCATAAGATTTTGAAGAATCTTTTCACACGAGAGAGACAAAGATATTATGATATTTTCACCAAAAATGTTGGATGAAACTCTGTTATCTAAATTCACCCCAGGGTTAATTTGATAACATGCATCAGAATTCTCAAGTCCCAGGCAAATGGATTGATTCGGGGAAAAAATCATGTTTCTAAGGTTCCCTCAGATATTTTTCTAACTCCCCTGGCCGAAGAAGGAAGGAGCAAGCTCTGAGAAAATGTGAAAAGTTGCAGAAAATAAGCTTGGGCCAGAAAAAATTGTGAAAATTGGCTAAGTCCTGGTCCTAGGGGCAGTCGGGACATTTGGGACATCTAGGCGCGGATCGGCCGAAAAGCCTCCAGGCGGCCCGTGAAGCAAGCCCCAGGACATCGGGCGCGAGTACGCGGGGACGTGAAATGCCCGAATTGGCCGAAAGA
Source organism: Taxus wallichiana var. yunnanensis (assembly GCA_018340775.1). NCBI lineage: Eukaryota > Viridiplantae > Streptophyta > Pinopsida > Cupressales > Taxaceae > Taxus > Taxus wallichiana. The sequence goes on along the minus strand of CM031234.1, from coordinate 907,476,056 downwards.
AAAAAAATTTGCCAAGTCTTTGACCGGGACAAGCGGGACAGTATGGGACATCGGGGCGGAGAAACGCTGGAAATCGCATGAACCGGCCGGATCGGCCGAAATGGAGAACTTCAGTCCGAAACAATGTGGGACAAGTGGGACAAAAAGACGCGAATCGGCCGGATCGGGTGAACCGGAAGAATTTGTCCCACGAAGCACTGGGACATTTGGGACAAAAGGACGCGAACCGGCCGGTTCGGCCGAAACAGGGAAATTCAGCACTGGGGCAAATGGGACAAAGGGACGCGTGGGACGCGGATCGCCGAAGGAGCCGAAAGCCAATCAAACAATGCCACGTGTCATCGGCCAAATGAGGGACGAGGAAGCCCATTTCGGGCGGATCGGAGGTTTTTGTCCCAGACAGCACTGGGACATCTGGGACAAAAGGGCGCGAAGGAGCCGAAAGGGCCGAGAACCAACCAGATCATGACACGTGTCACATGGAGAAAGGTCCAAAGGTCAAAGGGCATTTTTTTAAGCTCTGACCCGAACCAATGAAATAGCGCCACGTGTCCAAATTTAAGGGGCCCACAAGGAAATTTCAAAAGGAAGGCCCGCGAAAGGTAGAGGAGAGAGAATTGCTCGTCCAATCAGCACGTGCCACGTGTCATCCAGGTGGCAGAACGCGGGAAAGATTTCAAAACACGTTTTCACCTGTTTTGTGCCCTAAATCTTCAGATCGCCATAACTTTCGATCCAGAACTCAGATTTGCACGTTCTTTATATCAACGGAAATCTGGTGAAATTCTCTACACGATTCTAGGGTCAATCTTGTGTTTTGGTGTAGTCTGGAGGGAGAAAATTGAGAAACGGATCTGACACGTGTTCATGGCCAAAAATGACATTCCAACGACCAGATTTAATGCAGAATGGGTCGCATTCTCCTGTAATCCGGTCAAAGTGACAGGGTATGGGTTTGTAAGGTCCCCCATGCCGTTTTAATGCACCTGCAGTCAAGAAAGAATGGGCTCCCATGCCTTTGTACGTTTCCTGTCCCCTGGGCTCGACCCTTGCACTGTAAAAGCCAGTTTTGGGCTCATTTCAAAGGGGGGAACATTTTTGGGCATAGCAGACTTCTTCTTTCACCTCCAGCAAGTGATTGATGCAAGGATCAGACCTCTCCAAGGATTGTAATAGTTTTCTTTTACCTCTCTGAGGGTGTAATGCGTGTTTTGACATTAAAATGATAATGCAAGCTCTGTGAATGGGTTCCAATCCTCTGTTTGTATTATTTGCTTGATTTCAGATACTAAATTATACATTATCAGTCTGTGTATGTTTTATGTTGTGAACTTTGGTCTGTGTCTATTTGCATGACAAATATGTTTCACCACTCCTTTTGGTGCATCACCATCTTTAGTTAGTTTCAATTTTTGCACTTCTACCCCTGTCTCCTTGCAAGTTAGAGTAGGGTTAGGATCTAAACCTCTGTAGTTTTGCAAAATATAGATCTAAATCAGAGGAGTTTGAGGAACCAGCCTCTAATCTGGAGATTCCTCTCTCAGTTTCACAAGTCCCATGCTTGGAGAGAGGTTTCCATGTTGTGCAATCACACTGGATGCCTGAGTGATCAACCTAGAAGCCTGATCTGCATCCAGGGGTGCTGTGATTTTGCATCAACAGTTTTGGCACGCCCGGTGGGACTAGAGGTCTCATTTTTATTGCAGCAAAGTTGATATGCATCTGCTGCAATTTTTTTGCTTGAAAAGAGCTATTATTCACATATCTAGCGACTCCAAGAGGAAGATCAACTGGTTTCAGTAGTGTAGGCCTGAAAGCTTATGAGAAGAATCACAAGGTCAAGAGTTTGAGAAGAAGAAGTGTTGTTTGAATACCTGTAATTATCTCCAAGAAGAAGGCAAAGAGGAAGAAGGATTCAAAGGTCTCCATCTCCACCAAACAGAACTCTCTCAACTCCTCCACCTGCTCGGCCTTTCATTCAGTATTCAAGAGTCCTTCGACCAATCAGAATGGCACAACCAGCAAATCCCTTTGTCAATTTCACTGGCAGCAGCCCACTTGCCCTCAATGCACAGAATCCAGTTCCAATTGCAGCGTTGAAGAACATTCCATTTTTCACTGGAGAAAATCATACCACTCCTGGTGATCATGTCAAAGACATTGCTAACGTCTGTGCAATCCATGAGATAAATGAAATGGATGTGGCTGTCAAATTGCTAGCATCATCATTCAAAGGGAAGGCATTGCAATGGTTCAGGAGCCTTACAAGCTGGTTCTATCACAAATTGGAATTAGTTATGCATAGTTCTCCATGAGTAGTTTGGGGAAAAGGGAGACAATTTGTCTCTACTGGAACAATTAACAACTATCAAGAGAGCTCCCAATGAGTAGCTGACTGACTTCAACTTCAGATTTCAAAAGTCTTGGGATAGGATTCCAGTGGCAGTCAGGCCAACAGCAGAAGGTGCTTTTCTATACTATCTTAAAGCTTTGAATTCTGATATTTCTATGTTAATTCAATCAATGGGAGACACAACCTTACCTGCTGCTTATAGCATTGCCATTAGAGCCTAAAACTGTCTTATTCAAGCTGGTAAATTGGCTCCTAGGCCTCCAATGCCATTATATCCAAGTTTAGAGAGCCCAAGTACTAGTCAAACACCTGTCTTAGCTCCTATTCCCACTTTTAGAAATCAGAATTCAAGTGAAGCTTCTACTTCATCTTCTAGTGCCTCAAATGAATTTCAAGAAGTCATGAAGCAACTGCAAAATTTAGGTAATGAGCTGGTTACACTCAAAAGACAGCAAGCTCAAGGTTTTAGACCTTCGTATCAGCCTCAAGCTCAACCTAATAGGCAGCCATATCAGCCTCAAAGGCCACCCAATCCAGCTGTAAATCAGAATCAAGCAAGGCCTCCTGCCAACAGACCATTTCAGCCCTATAATCCCAATGTTGCATCCACATCTAGAGCTTTGGTACCGGTGCAAAATAACATGGCCCAGGAATATGATTGGTGTTTCCCGTGTAGTCAGCCACATAACCAATCAATGTGCTTTAATGGTGCATTAAATCAGGCCCTGATGGTGCAAACCGTCGGTGGGTCGCAAGAGCCCAGCCACGAAGGAGATCAGCAGCATGAAGCACCTCAGCAAGAAACATTCCAACAACAATCAGCCCCAAATGACACCACATTGGTAAATTGGCAAGCAGAGGATTTCTGTGGCATGAATCAGGTAGTTTCTCAAGGTGTTGCAGCCAACACAAGGTCAAAAAGGAGAAATTTGGGTGAAGAACAGCCATTAGCCCCAGCCAATCCACAACCTTCCACGGCTCCTCAAGTGATTGGCAAGCAAAACCCAGTTTCAAATGCACAAGGGCAGCCAAGAACAGCCTCTAGGCCAACTCAAATGCCAGCTGTTGCTGCCCACGTACAAGAGGTGAATGTGCAAACCAAGGGACAACAAAAGGGTACTTCATCTCCATTCAGTATCATTGATCAGATGAAGAAAACAAACGTCAATATATCTATGTGGGAATCCCTATCTATCCCAGGCCAAAGAGATCTGCTGCAAGCTGCCATGAAGGACTGGCCAGCTTCGAATCAGCAGATGCAAGACAAAGTGCTTACAAATGCTGCCCAATCTGAAGGAAATCATGGAGGACAACAAGGTAAGATGTTGAAACCCCCTCCTTTCTATGTTTCATTAATCATTGGAAATCAGCTAGTGCATAATTGCATGATTGATTCTGGAGCAAGTAGCTCTGTCATGCCCAAACAAATAGCTGATCAGCTAGGGCTTCAGTATGAAACAACATCCAAAGGGGTAGTGCAGTTGGATGGGACAGCAATAGCAACAGTTGGAGTGATTAGAAATTTGAGTCTTACCTTGCACGCATGTCCAAATGTTGTTGTTTTACAAGATGTGTCAGTCATAGACCTTCCACCACTCTTTGCCCTATGTTTGTCAAGGGACTTCACTGCCAAGATTGGGGGATATTTGTCCGCTGATTGGTCTCACATGCTATTCAGGACAAGATATGGAACTAAGACCACAATCAGATCTGAACCTATTGCAAACTTCCATATTGAGCCCTACACTCCAAGTCAGATTAATGCCAATTGCTCGGCATTTGATCAAGAAGATCACCCTAGCACTGATGAAGCTGACACTAAAGTTGGAAACATCCCGGATCTAACTCTTGATGAATGGGCAAGCAAGGTGCATGCTTTTGATCCTTATCAAGGAATAGAAGAATCTGAGCTAGGAGTCTATTGTATACACGAAGAAAGTCAACCTATTCCTAGCATCACCAAGCCAAACCACAAGGATGACAATGAGGTATGGCAGCTGTTTTTTGATGGATCAAGGAGTAGACAAGGTGCAGGAGGTGGAGCCGTGCTTGCTTCACCTCAAGGAGTAAAGTACTATTCAGCTTTTAGATTTCAATTTGCATGCTCCAATAACACTGCTGAATATGAAGCCTTGGTGCAAGGGATGCATTGGGCAATCAAGAAAAAAATAAAGAACTTGCAAGTCTTTGGGGACAGTGAATTGATTGTAAATCAGGTCAAGGGATAGCATGCTGCCAAAAATGATCTACTCAGGTGCTACAAGAACAGGGTGTGGGACCTCATGGAAGATTTTGAGGGTTTTGGCATCAAAGCCATTCCTAGGGAAGAGAATCAAGCTGCTGACAGGCTTGCAGCAGTAGGGGCAGCCTTTGACATTGTAGAAAACATTCAACAAGATAAGGTACAGCCAAACATCCACGTGATTGTGAGGCCTTCAGTGCCGGATAACGATGTCAGTTGGCAAGTATTTGAGAATGACCAGCAAATCATCCATTTCTTGCAAGAAGAAGCTGAGTTCTCAGCTAAGAATCAAGAAAAGTTGGAACAACAATATGGTGACCAAGTGATACAGCTGAGAACTGACAAGTTGTCCAAGGGACTTATCACTTTGGAGTCCATTTTTAACCCTAATGATCAGTTTAGAAAGGAGAAAGCAAACATTCAGGTCAAGAGAGAAGATTCGGTATCCATCTTGGTAGAAGAGAACAAGCCATTGCAAATTGGAAAGATGACAACTGAGCAAGAAAGATGTGAGTTCATACAGCTATGTCAAGAGTTCCCTGACGTGTTTGCTTAGAGCTATGAAGACTTGAAAGGTTTCAATCCCAACTTAGCTCAGCATACCATCGAATTGGATCCAAATACTAAGCCTGTCAGGCAGAAACAGAGACCAGTCAATCCACACATGGAACCTCTCATGAGGAAAGAATTGGACAAGCTGATTGAGTCAAGAATCATATTCCCAATCAAGCATTCTAGTTGGGTTGCCAACTTAGTTCGATCGAGAAAAGAAGAGTGGAGATATCAGGCTGTGTGTTGACTTCAAATATTTTAATAGACCCTCTCTCAAGGACCATTATCCACTCCCTTCCATGGAGCAAATATTGCAGGTCGTAGCTGGTTCAGAAAGGTTTTCACTACTTGATGGTTACTCAGGATTCAATCAGATTATGGTAAAGGAGGAAGACCAGTTCAAGACAGCCTTCACAACCAAATGGGGCACATATGCTTACAAGAAGATGCCATTTGGACTGTCAAACGCCGGAGCAACATTCCAGCGAGCTATGGATATGGCATTCAAAGGCTTGATCAACAAGATAGTGCTGGTATACCTAGATGATATCACTGTCTTCTCAAAGAATGCTGCAGACCATCTCTTTCACCTCAGGCAAGTGTTTCAGAGGTGTAGAAAGTTTGGAGTGTCTTTGAATCCTAAGAAGTGCATCTTTCTTGCACATGAAGGGAAGCTCCTTGGCCATATTGTCTCCAAGGAAGGATTAGCAATTGATCCAGAGAGGGTTGCAGCCATAAGAGCACTACCATTGCCAAGCCACAAGAAAGCCCTTGAGTTTCTAGGAAGGATAAACTTTGTTCGAAGGTTTGTCCGATTTTGAAGCCCTTGTCAATCCCATCACCAAAATGTTAAGGAAAAGCATGGCTTTCAAATGACGGCGAAGGCAAGGAGATTTTGAAGCAATCATAGAAGCCACCTCCCAAGCACCCACTCTCATCAACCCAGACTTTTCCAAGGATTTCATCCTCTATGCATTTGGAGGTGATGACACTATTTTTGCCATTATGGTACAATAGAACAAAGATAATGATGAACAGCCGATTGCCTTCTTCAGCCAGAGCCTAGATGACTGCGAAGTGAGGTACTCTTTTATTGAAAAGCATGTGCTTGTAGTAATCAGAAGCTTGAAGAAATTCAAGCATTTAGTCTCAAACAACAAGGTCCAGTTGCTAGTCTCACATCGTTGGGGTTAAGGACTTCCTCCTCAACAAGGATTTGAATGAGAAAAGGCAGGCAGGTTGGATCACCCGTGTCATGGAGTATGACATTGAGATCAAGATCACCAAGTTGGTAAGAGGGAAAGGATTGTGTGAGCAGCTAGTTTTGGGAAAGCAAAAAAGAAGTAGGCAATGAAGAAGAGGCTGTTTTGATGATTCAAGACAGCCATGAGCCGAGTGGCGAGGCAAGAAGAAGACAATGCTGCCCCGACTCCTTGCTGGATCCAAGGCATTATGCACTTCCTACAAACAGGCCTATGCCCTCCGGAGATGAGCAAGACCCAAAGGAGACATTTCAGATTGCAGGCTGTCCCGTACGCCATCGTTGAGGGAGTTTTGTTCAAGAAAGATGTGAATGGAGTGCTGCTGAGATGCATTAGCATAGGTCAGATCCAAAGGGTATTAGAAGAGTTTCATAATGGACCAGCTGGTGGCCATTTTGCACCAAGAGTGACAGCTCTAAAAATCATGAAGGCTGGTTATTATTGGCCTAGAATCTTTAGTGATTGCTATGCATGGATCAAGAGGTGTAAGAATTGTGCATTCTTCACAGGAAAAGAGAGACTCGCTGCCCTTCCATTACATCCAATTTCAGTAGATCAGCCATTCATGCAATGGGGACTGGACTTCATTGGAGCCATCAATCCCAATTCGAGCCAAGGGCACAAATGGATTTTGACAGCCACAGACTACTTCACCAAATGGACAGAAGCAGTAGCACTCAAAGAGGTAAATGAGTCTAACATCTTAGACTTTTATGAGGAGATAACAACCAGATTTGGTGTACCTGCCACAATAATCTCTGATAATGCATTGGCATTCATTGGATCCAGGGTGACTGAGTGGGCTGTCAAGAACGGTATTTACCTAAGCACTTCATCAAACTATTACCCTCAAGGTAATGGCCAGGCCGAGTCTACAAACAAGAACTTGTTGAAGATCATTAGGAGGACTCTTGATGAGAATCAGAGGTCTTGGCATACCAAGCTGAAATCAGCCTTATGGGCTGATAGGATAACTCCCAAAAGATCCACAGGTAACTCTCCATTTAGGCTTGTCTATGGAAGAGAGGCAATCTTGCCCATGTCACTTGAGTTGCCAATGTTGGAACTCATGAAGCAGCTGGAGTTGCTTGAATTTGAGCCTATGGAGGTGAGATATGCAGAATTGATGGAGCTACAAGAGATCAGAAATCAGGCATCCCAAGCAATGGAAAAGGATCAAGCTTTGATCAAGAAGACCTTTGATAGGAAGGCCAAAGATAGATCTTTTCAAGTTGGAGATCTAGTGTTGAAATGGGATGTGGATAGAGCTAAACCAGGAAGGCATTCAAAATTTGATGCCATTTGGAGTGGCCCGTACATGGTCACAAAGTGCAGGAACAACAATGCTTTCCAATTGGCCTCATTGGATGGTGAAGAACTGCAGATTCTGTTAATGGAATCTATCTCAAGCGTTTCTTCAGAGGGAAGTTCACTACCTCTATAAATATTAGATTAGATTTTCTTTCCTCCAGTGCTTGTGAACATTGTTTTTCCGTGAGGTTAGTTTTGTTTTCCCTAAGTGCCTTGGCATGACTTTTGTCCATGGAGATGTTTAGCATGTCCTTGCTTTCATCAAGTAACATTCCATCTTCCTCCTTGCACATTCTGAGTCAGTTAGGGTTCTAAACAGAATATTTGATGACTCCATGCCCAATGGACTGCTTCAGGCAACTGGTCTTTTCATCTAGTAGGCAGATGCCCCACTGAGTCACCAAATTGTTATCTAAATTCACCCCCAGGGTTAATTTGATAACATGCATCAGAATTCTCAAGTCCCAGGCAAATGGATTGATTCGGGGAAAAAATCATGTTTCTAAGGTTCCCTCAGATATTTTTCTAACTCCCCTGGCCGAAGAAGGAAGGAGCAAGCTCTGAGAAAATGCGAAAAGTTGCAGAAAATAAGCTTGGGCAGAAAAATTGTGAAAATTGGCTAAGTCCTAGTCCTAGGGGCAGTCGGGACATTTGGGACATCTAGGCGCGGATCGGCCGAAAAGCCTCCAGGCGGCCCGTGAAGCAACTGGGACATCTGGGCCGCAGGTACGCGCGGGACACGAAATGCCCGAATTGGCCGAAAGAAAGAAAAAAATTGCCAAGTCTTTGACCGGGACAAGTGGGACAGTATGGGACATCTGGGCCGAAAGTACGTGAAGTACGTGAACCGGCCGGATCGGCCGAAATGGAGAACTTCAGTCCGAAACAATGTGGGACAAGTGGGACAAAAAGATCGGCGAATCGGGCGAACCGGAAGAATTTGTCCCACGAAGCATTGGGACATTTGGGACAAAAGGACTTGAACCGGCGGTTTGGCGCAGGGAAATTCAGCACTGGGGCAAATGGGACAAAGGGACGCGCGGGACGTGGATCGCCGAAGGAGCCGAAAGCCAATCAAACAACGCCACGTGTCATCGGCCAAATGAGGGACGAGGAAGCCCATTTCGGGCGGATTAGAGGTTTTTGTCCCAGAAAGACCTTTGGGACATCCGGCAAAAAAAGGGCATGAAGGAGCTGAAAGGGCCGAGAACCAACCAGATCATGACACGTGTCACATGGAGAAAGGTCCAAAGGTCAAAGGGCATTTTTTTAAGCTCTGACCCGAACCAATGAAATAGTGCCACATGTCCAAATTTAAGGGGCTCACAAGGAAATTTCAAAAGGAAGGCTCGCGAAAGGTAGAGGAGAGAGAATTGCTCATCCAATCAGCACGTGCCACATGTCATCCAGTGGCGAGAGCGGAAAGATTTCAAAACACGTTTTATCTGTTTTGTGCCCTAAATCTTGAGATAGCCATAAATTTTGATCGAACTCAGATTTGCACGTTCTTTATATCAGCGGAAATCTGGTGAAATTCTCTACACGATTAGGGTCAATCTTGGTTTTGTGTAGTCTAGAGGAAAATCGAGAAACAGATCTGACACGTGTTTATGGCCAAAAATGACATTCCAACGACCATTTAATGCGAGAATGGGTTGCATTCTCCTGTGTAATCGGTCAAAGTGACAGGTATGGGTTTGTAAGGTCTCCCATGCTATTTTAATGCACTGTAGTCAAGAAAGAATGGGCTCCCATGCCTTTGTCGTTTCTGTCCCCAGGCTCGACCACCTTTGTAAAAGCGATTTTGGGCTCATTTCAAAGGGGGAACATTTTTGGGCATAGCAGACTTCTTCTTTCACCTCCAGCAAGTGATTGATGCAAGGATCAGACCTCTCTAAGGATTGTAATAGTTTTCTTTTACCTCTCTGAGGGTGTAATGCGTGTTTTGACATTAAAATGATAATGCAAGCTCTGTGAATGGGTTCCAATCCTCTGTTTGTATTATTTGCTTGATTTCAGATACTAAATTATACATTATCAGTCTGTGTATGTTTTATGTTGTGAACTTTGGTCTGTGTCTATTTGCATGACAAATATGTTTCACCACTCCTTTTGGTGCATCACCATCTTTAGTTAGTTTCAATTTTTGCACTTCTACCCCTGTCTCCTTGCAAGTTAGAGTAGGGTTAGGATCTAAACCTCTGTAGTTTTGCAAAATATAGATCTAAATCAGAGGAGTTTGAGGAACCAGCCTTTAATCTGGAGATTCCTCTCTTAGTTTCATAAGTCCCACACTTGGAGAGAGGTTTCCATGTTGTGCAATCACACTGGATGCCTGAGTGATCAATTTAGAAGCCGATCTCGCATCCGGGGTGCTTTGTGATTTTGCATCAACAAAACCCTTGTTTCGATCCTTTCAATATTCAAAATCTATAAATAGGGTTTCTCGGTCTATGCACACCTAAGGCACTTAGAATTTGATTTTCTTGATCATTTCTAGATGATTTTCAAATTTTATTCCTCCGGATGACGTGTGAGACTATGGAGGTGTTCAAATTCAAAAATCTCCTTGCAATGGACAAAATGTTCTTCTAGTAATGTAATTTGTAGAAAACAGGGTATACCAATCAATGAAAGTGTGTCATTTGATCAACACAGAAAAGAATTTGATCTAGATAGATGAATTGTGTAACTTGTAAGGATCATATGGAGTTCAATAACTCATTTTACCATCACATATCTTTCTTAGGATACGTTCTCCATATTTGAATGACCTCTTGTTTTTGCAAAGTCAACCTAAGAGGTAGTATTAGAGTCACGAGAATCTATGACCCAACTCAACTAAATTACAGGACTTTTGAGATTAAAGTGTTCAATACAAACATGGAGAATATGTTTATATCTTAGATAATATTAATATTTGGATCAAGAACATACTTCAACATTGTCTCACAACATGACTAATATGTGACCCTTGAAGCACTCTGAATGAGCTTATAAGAAAGATGTTACTTTGGATACCTCAATAAATTGAATTTCATACTAATCAAACTTGAAAAACTATTATAAGCTTAATCAAGATATTTTAAGTTCAATAACATAGTTTTACCTCCATTGACTCATAAATTTTCTTGAGAGGAAAAATAATAGGGCTAGAAAATTTGTCATAACTTCTTTAATAATTTTCCAAGTTTCCTAAAACCTTTTGAAAAATTTCAAGCTTGAAATCCTCTCCAAAAATTCATTATATTATTTATTTGAATGAGTATTCATATTTTTTCTTGGGTGCTAAGAAGACAGGTAGCTCATTTTGAACTTCTTAAAGAACCAGTTTTAGAAAATCTTACACAACTTCAACATACCTCTTCATAACTTGATGAAATTTGGCATGAAGCACCAAAAGACATATATCTACATGATTCATGAGTTTTTAGTAATATTTATTCCTGTACTCTTCAAACCTATCTCACTTACCTTAGTCTACACTGTTAGTTCTCAAGACCAACTTTGGCTAACTTTTGAATTTTTCTTAGGAGTTAAGCTAAGCTTGTTTATTACTCACACATGCCCTAGGAAACATTATTAGTCCTCTATCATGATTATTTCACCTTTATATGACATATACCAACCTCTTACACCTCATCAGGCTCCAAAAACAAGCCTAAAAGGGATAGTTTTAATTACATCTTCCATTAGATAACCTGGTACACCATGTAAGAGCTCTTTCCCATGATTGAAACATCATTACTGACCTGTAGACCATGTAAAAAAGAAATCCAACCATGTCCATGTTTTCAGCACACTAAAACAAACTAAAACCATCCGATCCATCATGTATGCTCAAAGTACTACTGATGAGACACTACCAATCAACCTTCATGTCCCTTACAAGACCTCACTGCACCACTCACTACTTTTCCATCAATTTCACTTGACATCAATGACATCACCAATGTCTAGGGTTCAACATATCTGATATTTTTTTGAATTTATCCCCATACGCCTATTTACGCACGTCTTTTCCGAGATACATTATTCGCCTTCATCACTATATTAATTTTTCCCATATTTTCCATCAACAAAAATTATTTTTTTATAATTCACCAAAGAAAATCCATGTTTGATTTTTTTAAGGGGTTTTCAAATTTACCCAGGTTGGTTGCCAAGTAAATAGAGTTCTCCTTCTTGTTTTATAAGGCCTTGCAAAAAATTAGCAAATTCATGAGTATGGGCTTCCTCTTGCTCTCTAATGTCCACCAATTCAATCTCCATAGTTTATTTATCCTAATACAATGTTACAATAGGAAATCCTAGTTTTCAATGAGTAAAGTGGTATCAACCACCTTTGGTATTTCCACCTCTTTCACATGTATATCAAGAGTTGCAATGTTTTCAATGGAAATTACACTTGTAACTTCTCCTACTGTAGGGGTTTCAACTCTAGCCATCTTAGGTTTTATAAAATGTTTAAGTTCAGGCTCCTCCTCACCTTATTTACCTTATATGGATCCCATTGTTGATCCAATACTTTCTTCTATTTGTGGGAGATATCCCCTCATTTTTTTACCTTTGCTTGAGGGTCCTTAAGGAGCTATAGTAGATGTCCTAGGTTTTTATGCATGTGGTGGCTTAAACTGCAATGGAATTGCATTAGTGATGGATGCTTCCTTCACGGTTTTCATCAACATATCTTTCACCTTTTAGAAACAAAGAAGTACTTTTTTACTTATAAGAACACTCTATTCCTCCACCATCCCAAATGAGGGTCTCTTGGATGAGACCTAAGGTTCTTTTCCTTTCAAAGGATCCTTTGTAGCTACACCTTATTTCAAATGAGGAATATCCTCCTTTCTAATCACTGAAGCCATGCATTCCTTTGACACCACGATTTTTGAAGTGATAAATCTATTCCTTTTTGCATGATCCAGGTCAAGGTTCTCCTTATAACATCAGTAAGTCTTTCATACGGTTGTGTGGATTATGCCTTATTCCAATCAAGTGGATCCAATGATTATGCGGTTAAGTTATTCTCAACATAAAACATGTTTATCACTTGGTCATCATCTACAAGGCCTCGCAGAATAACCACCACCTTGTAATAAATGATTTGATTCAAGTTCATCCTGGAGAAATCTCTAAGTTTGACCTCCTCTTCATCCTTGCAATTCATCCAATAGTCTGCATAATGGGGCTCATTCTCATATGATCTCCCTAGGATAATGTGCATTACCCACCTAATATGTGTTAGGAATAAACTTACATTAATTAATCATTTACTAAGTTTTAATGTTAAAGTAATTCAATTTTATTGCTTTAACTTATTTAGTTTTTTCTTAGCTTTTATATACCTAGTTTAGTAGGGGCTATACTATTGTTATTTTATTGTTCCCATATGTCCTTAGATGTGATTAATTAGGGTCAATATGTTATTTCTAAATATTTTTCATAGCTAGTATATTTGATCCACTTCTCATGGATGTTGTTATTGATGTTCGATGTCTATAAATATTGCAACTTCTTTATTTGTTCATGAATAAAGGGTTTCTAGAATATTACATTCTTAACAATATCATAGTTAGCCTTTCTGGAACTTTCCATAATCATCTTATTCATTTTTGCATCTAAAATCTTGGATTTAACAATAGTAGAACATGTATACCTCCCAATAATAATTGACAACTTTATATTCTTTTTGTGTTTCCATGTAATTAGCTTGTGCACCTCAACAAGTTATCTAGACAATTCAATAAGTGCCCAATTATCATCCAACTACCTAAGAAACCTATATATAGTGCCTTGGAAGCCACCCACTCTTATTTAGGTGAAGAACCTAAATTATATAAAAAAGTCCAAACTCTCTAATCACTTTCCTTGCATCAGCACATATTCTATATTATTCCCACTCTGGCTTGAATAAGAAAATAATATGTCCAAAAAAATCATCATGAAATCTCTTGAAGCCATATCCTTTATTTTCCAAGTTTAGTTAAGGGTAGACATCATATAATATGAAGTGTGAGAGTTATTTCATCCTTATATTACCAAGAAGGGATTTATGGCATGCTATAATGTATACAAGGTAGGATATCATGTAAAATTCACATCTTTGTTTGGATGCTTCCTAAATTTTCATAGCCACCTCAATAAGTTGATTATGGATGGACTTGCTAATGATTTTGGCCCATAAATATCCTCCTTGAAAGTGGGGATAATTTTTATATACCTAAAATTATATTCTGAAAGTAATATGTAGAGCTTAAACCTTCCATTCTTCTCAATAGGGTAATGATGTCCTAAACTTCCTCAATGAAGTATGATCTTGTCAATTTTTTGGGAAGCCTTGTATAAGAACCCCTAGCCTTTTACAACCATTGATTTTTCATAATATTTGAAAATACATCATGGTGGGTTTCCCACATCTTCTAAGCTGATTCAATCATTTTTTCTAAAACATCCTTTCTTCTAGGAAACCTTAGTACTACTTAGAAAATTTTAAGTGTTAATGAAAGAAATTTGACACCACTTCCATCCAATACTTGAAAAGATTTAAGGATTCTAATTCTCTTCAGATACCCATACCAATTCATGGCATTGAATGGAGGAGTAAATGAAAAGGCTAAAGTAATGTCATTTACATCAATAGATGTCATTAACTCACTCCATTTGAGAGCATGAATCCTTTTAATAAAATAAGCTAGGTCAACATTACCCAAATTTGTATCATTCACTTCATCTATGTTGCTTGTGATATTAGAAGTAACATGGATATTAGCTAATTTTATCTTTGGAATTTGGGGTAAAACACGTGATCTTGATATATAGGGAACTTAAACTAGTTTGTAGGAAAGAGAACATGTAAAAACCGTTTTGGACAATGAAAACATAAAATTATCGGGCTTGGAACTTACCTATGAATATGAAACTAAAACCTCTAATTGAAAAATAAATAAGAGAACAAAGACACCAATTCCTCCTCAATATAAATATTTGCAACATGTTCTAAAATTTAATGTCTTTGATTTAATTTCCAGGTCTCTAGAAATGCTCGATCTTGTTGATATATGATAGTAGAGTGAGAAAATCAAAATTTTAAACATATATTTCTTTACACAAATCCCATTAAGGGTAAAAGATTTTCATTTCTCTAGCACAATCATGGTCATTGGTTTATAATCCAAGTTTAAATGCAGGACATCCATGTGTGTAAATCTAGTGGGGATCATGGATGAGGAAAAATTGACATTTTTGGAGTGACCTTATTGTCAAATATCTTCTTGAGTTTCTCTCGAATTGAATATGTATCTTATGAGATTATCTCTTAATCTCATCCAACTCAATAATTTGGTTAATCCTTGCAACATAAGGATCAACATCATCTTCATCCTCCAATTGTTGTATAAAATCATTGGTAGATAGCTACAAATGAAAAGGTAGGAGAGCTTAAACACCATAAACCAACTCAAATGGGCTCTTCCCAGTATCTCTCTTTGTCATAACTCTATCATTCCATAGTGAAAACTTGAGTTGTTCACCCCACTTCCTTTTTTCACCTCTAATGTTCTTCTAAGAATTTTGAGAAAGTTTTTATTAATTGATTCAACTTTCCCATTTCATTTTGGATTACATTTAGCACATCGATGGTTATACATATTCATGGAACATCAAATGTTTAGCTCTAAACTCATATTCATGGGAACATTGTTGCCTCAAAATTTTAGCTGATAAAGTGTTTTTCTCTGAAGTGCCTAAGTCGTGAAATTGAAAAAATCTGTTTTGGGTCATTTTGTGTGATTTTGGGCTGTCGGAACTTTTTGTCCCAAGCTTGTCCCAAGTACGAAAGTGCACTCTGTTCCCGATCGGCGAAATCCCAGAAAATTTGTCCCATTTTCGGGCCCGTCGGAAAGTTTTGTCCCAAGTGTCCCAAAACTTATTGTGCGAGTTGTTCAATTTGGCCGAAACACAGAACCGCGTACTACGCACTTTCATGTCTCAAATGTCCCAAAGTTAAAAAGTGCGAGCTTTCCAATTTTGGCCGAAACTCCGTGTCGCGTACTTGAGCTCCTTGTCCCAAATAAAAAAATGCAAATTGTTTCAATTTCGCCCGAACCAGCCAAACCGCGTACTCAGGAACTTTTTGTCCCGAATGTCCCAAGTCAAGCGGGCCTTTGTTCCAATTTTGGCGAATCACCGAACCGCGTACTCGCGCATTTTCGTCCCAATCGTTCCAAAAGCATTTGTGCATCCTCTCCTGTTTCACCCCGAATCGGCCGAGCCGCGTGTTTCGCGCATTCGCGTCTCACATGTCCCAAGCGTACCAAGTGTCATTCACACTTAGTTTTCCCGCTCACTCCGAGTATGATGCTATTCAAATTGGTGGTTGTGTATTGATGCGCATTAAATTCATTCCTCTCTCCAAATGGCTATATACGAGCATTTCCCCTTTGCATTTTTCGCATTGCTTCCATCTTATCTTTGCTCGAACCCTTGCGATTTGAAAACTGCGCAAATATCCCCCCTTTGCAAATTCCTTCCCGAGTCTAGGTTGCAGCTCGAGACTATCAATATGAAGATCAAGTTTCGGGGACGGGGAGCAAATTTCTCGCTTGAGTCTGCTTTATTAGCAATATTGGGGGCAATGAAGCTCGTCATCTCGACTTCGGTGATTTTGGGCAAGAATGGCGAGATCTGCAAACCCTACACCAATAGCACAAGCGATTCATGATAGCGGTTTGGCTTTTGCGGTGGTTTCCCAATCTCGGTATAGTGCGTCTTTGATCTTGTGCTTTCATGCGGAGCTCACCGACCCGCTTGAGCGAATTGACAAATGTACATGGGGAACTCATTGCAGTGGGCCAGCTTGCCGCCATTAGCGCTGCTCACGAGGATTCGGAGTTGGACAATGCTATAGTCGTCTCCGGGATCAAGCACGAGACCCTATTCGATCAAGACAGTGACAAATATAAGGCGCGAGTGGCGAAGTCTTGGTTGAAGAACCTAAGAAAGGTGCTTCTCGCCTAACCAAAACCCTCTCTTAGAGCAGATTTCAATGAGGAATTGTCGAGACTTCATAATCCTGTTGGCTCGGGTTATGGGTTTGCCCTCCACCAATGAGTTTCATTTACGGATGTGCCGCTCATCGGCATGGTGTGCGAGGAACACAAAACATCAAGCGGGCGAGAGATCATCGGTATGAATTTGGCGGAGCAGCTATCAACGTTCGGCAAACAAAGAAGTTCTATATGACTTCACACGATGTATACCCTAGTAGCATCAAGCGGTGGTTTGGTTTCTCTATATAGATGCACACAAAGATGATCCAGTGTATGCCTATTGCCATGATTCACCACGGAGACCAGTGATCGGAATTTAGAAGGGTGATGATGCTTTCACCATGTACGTGGTAGATTGCTCGAAGGTGATCTCAACTGCTAGAAGGTTTTGAGATGAAGCCATGAACACGATATCGAGTATGGAGCCTATTTCATCAATTCGGGAAATTTTCCTATATCGAGCTTGCTTTGGCTATGAAAGCACTCCTCTACGGCTTCCCATGTTACTGATGATAAAATGGCCTTGATAGAAATATGCGAGGCAACTAGACAAGTTGCAGAACTTGCGAGAGACAAGAAGATTTACGGCTTGCACTTTCCCATCTCTCGGGAAACTACACATGCAAAACAGACTCTGGATGCTCGAGAACATAGAAAGAGCTGGTCCCTATCCTTTGTTCATTTCTTGAGCCAAGAACTGCTTTGACTTGAAGAAGTTTATTGAAACAGAACATCAAGATAATCTACCATCATAGGGAGATCTGAGAGAAGACTCTTTGGAAATTGTGTGCGAGATGATTTTGAAGCGAGGAGAAGGCATTGTGGCAGGTTCTCCCTGCATTGATTCAAGAACTCGAGTGCTGTGCCAAGTTCTGAAGGTCTCGAGGATGACAATTTGACCTATACTCGTATGAGTATGAAAATGTGATTAAGCACACCCCCTGCGGAGGACCTGGATTGGAGCAGGGAAAGAGAGGGATGATCGGGTGAGATTCTTGCTCCAGTCTTAGTCGGGACTAAGTGCTGGTTCGATAAGAAGATCCGAGAATTCAAGAGGCACTCGGGAGAATCCTCCTCGAGGATGATTCGACACCAATAAGAGAGGCATCGGTTCAGTGCGAAACACCAATGCAAACCCCTCTGCCTCATCAACACGAGGACCTCTTGAATCTACTCCCTCTTCATCTACCCGGGTATATAAGAAGAAACTCAAAGAGGTAAAGAAGGAGCTGCGAGAGAATGACCCTCAAGAGAAAGCAGGTAGAGTTGCCTATAGGGCGAGAGAACATCATTGTTCTCGGTGAAAGTGAAGAAAGTGAGATGCCAACTCCTGCAAATGTTTCTGAAGATCCAGGAGATAAGGACAAGGAGGTCGAGGCTTTGAACTTCCAGGTGCTGCTGATTCTTCTACCGCCATTGCCTCCGGTGCTCTACTCACATCTCGGCTTGAGTCAGCAGTGCTGCCTTGAGACCACAGAGTGTCATGAGCTCCTGTCTCTTGGTCCCCTTGCTTCTCCTGCAGATTCTTCTTCCTCTTTTGCTTGGGTGCTGACCTTTGGTTGACAAAAGGAAGAAAATCCTCCTCTCAAAGCTTGGGACCAAATTTCGATCTTTATTGCGACCTTGTTGGGCACCACTCCTTCTCGTGCCAAGAAAGCCAGAACCACTTCCAGAATAGTGTCTGATGCCCAAGGTCAGCAATTCTTGGAGATTGCTAAGCCTACAGTAGACAAATCAGAATCAGACTTGTTGGCATCTGACTTGGAGCTTTCAAGAATCCCATGGGAGAGTCTACCCTGAAGGTGAAATTCACAACCTCCGGGAAGCTTGATCACTGAGAGTCATTGGAAGGGTAGAGAAAGGGCAGCAAACTATTGAACAGTTGGAAGAACAAGCCCGGATTCTCACAGGTTTCATCAAGTCTCTTTTATCTAAGGATAAAGTCTTGGACCCTACCCCATTGACTACTCTTCCACCTCCTGTAATTCTAAGCCAAGATGAAGTGCAAAGTATCAAAGATATGCACAAGTATTCATATCATGGAGAGCTATTGAAGCCATGGTGGATGACATGCTTGTTCTTTGGATTAAACTTCATCGATGAAGCTTTCAAACTCCACGAAAAGGTGAGTAATGTGCAAGTGAAGCTCTCCTCCACTATCAATACCATGGATAAAGAACTAAAAATCTGGAGCGGTTGTATAGTAGACCTTCGCCTTATGGGACAGAGACAGATGAGAACATCTTCTTGGCGAATAAGATTTTCGATGATCTTAAGGACAATCTATCAAAATCCTGGGTCTCGGCGTGGAGTGGAAGATCGAGTTTTGGAGGAAGCTTTGGGAGAAATGAAGAACAGTGGCGAAGGGAGAAGCTTTCAAGACAACAGTTTATTCTTTGCTTTCGAGGATATACATTGTCATCTTCGGGATGAAAACTCTGGTGTTTCCCTGTCCTTGCAAGAAATCAAAGCTCGGTTGAGCTTTTGTCAAAGATAATCTATTGAGAAAGCTCCATCTCTAAGGAAAAGATGAAGGAAATTTGTTCTCTTGATCGCCATTGAAGAAGCAAATAAAGATTATCATACTCACGTCGAGTTTGATAAAGAGATGGAGAAGTGTGCGGGATTTTGGACTCGGTCTGCGGCCAACACGTCGGTTCACGTGGCGAGAGACATAGGTGAGGCATTGAAGAAATTCGGGCGGCGGATTACGAAGCAGTGGGTCCCTCCCAGTAGCTGGCCACCTGTCTCCTTCTCCTTTCTTTTCTCTTCTTCCCATTCTTTTCGTATTCTTTGTAATTAGTTAAGGTATTGCAATTGGCGATCCTTAACTATTCTTTAATTAAAAAAAGCGAGTTCTGAAAAAGAGTAAGCTGACTTGTAAGCTATATAATGGCCTTTCCACGCCATTTTGAAAGGAGGAAGAACTTGGATATTTTCTGAAAGTGTAAATAGATCTTAAAGAAATCAATACAAAAGGGCTTTCCATTCTTTGTCTATCTAATTCTTGTTATCTCTGTGTTTTCCTTTAATATTGTGAAGATCATTTTGTTCTAATTCGTTAGTCTCTCTGATTGCATACTGTTCAGTTTTGCAAATACAGTGATCTTGTATAACCAAGAAGGAACTTTGTGTCCTTGATTAATGAATCTGAAGAAGGTTATTTATGGAACTTTGTGTCTTTAAATTTAATCTCATTCAGCCAATGCAAATGATCTTGTCTTAAATTCTTTGAAGCTTCGCATACATGAAGAATTATTCTGCTATCTATAATTCTGAATGTTGCTATTCTGCTCATCTTCTTATTCCCTTTCCTCAGTCCTTGTGTAATTGATGATCCTTGTGGAAAACACTTTCGTAATATCCAAGTTTGACCATAAAACAATGTTCTGTACATTTGTAAATAAGTTCGTTTCTGAATAAGGGAACCTCTCCCATTAAAGAGGAGGGACTTCTTGTCCCCTGACTATTGCTCTTCTAAAAAGTCCTATTTGACGACCAACAGTTTTTGGCGACTCCGCTGGGGAAAATCACATTCCAGTACTGCAATTTTTGATCATCCTTTGATCTGGCGACTCCGCGTTTCACTCGAGGGAGAAGGGCCCTTGGTATCGAAGATTCTCAGTTTCAGCTTTTGGAGCAACAGGGTTTTCCTTTCCCTTGAATAGAAGAACTCGTTCGGCAGAGCACTCCACTGTTCAAGATAGAAGTCCTACGGGTGGTATTCCTTGAACCTGCTAGTCCCGATCTACGAGCTTTGATCTGGCTGGTGTTACGGTTCCCCTCAAGCCGTATTTCAAGAATGGCGGCACAATTGCCATGGGGTCAACGTGTCGGGCCCCCTGGCCCTTACTCGACCTTTGCATGAGTTACTAGAGTAGTAGCAGGAAGAACTTCCCCAAATTTAAAGGAGATGGCAAAGTACACCACTGATGAACACATTGCAGCCTTCATAGTTGCATGTGGAGTCTTGGGAGTTGAACATGAAAGCGTCTCGGTAAAAGGCATTCGTTGAGGCGTTACAAGATAATCTGCTTGATTGGTTCTATCACCTTGAAATTTGGTGCCATCACCGGTGGAATACAATGAGAACTTCGGTTCGAAAGCCGTTTCAAGCGGCGAGAAGATGTGCATGCCTGCTTGCCCAAATTTCTCGAGATAAAGAAAGATCCATCGAGAACCCATGAGAGAATTTGTGGCTCGATTCAATGAGGTGATCAACAAAATTCTGTAAATACTCGACCGGTTGATCAAATTCAAAAATGTTTCTTTCTAAATGCTCAAACGCCCAAAGTCAGTTATGCTCTAAGAAGGGCTAATCTCGGAACGTTAGTTCTGGATCAAGAACTGGCTGTTAGTGTCGAGGATGACTTGATCATGTCAGGGAAGTTGAGAAGAGATCCTCCCAAATCTAAATCTGCTGCTTCTTCCTCTTCCACCTCTGGACCCAATACTGATCCATTAGTCCAGAAACTTGCAAATGATCTAGTAGCTATAAAGAAACAATTGGCTCAGCATGCCCCGTATGCAGATGTTCCAAGAAGAAATTTTCAGCCCAGAAATCGTTTGCCTGCTCCTCACACAAGACTAGCACTTGAAGGACCTCCTGTTAAAGTTCCTGTGAATGCAACCTGTGAAGTTGAAGAGCCAGATGATGATGTGGACGATGAAGCTCGTGAGGAGTTCCTGGAGGAATTTGATGATGAGGCGGAAGAACTTGAGGGATCTCGGGTTAATTTCTTTACCACTGAGGGCATCGATGATGGAGATGACTATGATGAAGTGGTAGCAGATATGAACAGTGAATCATTTGCTGTCATGACTCGAGAACAGACAAGGCAGAAGGAGAAAGTAACACAGCCCATGAAGAAATCTAAGGAGCAGCCGGCAACTATTCCTGTAATTGCCAAAGAGGATCTCCTATCCCTACCTCATCCGCACCAAAGGTAAGTCCTGCCGATCCTACTAGCAAAGTTCCTTCTTTTTCTCCTAAAGTTGATAAGCCTAGAATTCCAAATGATGATGGTCCATCCACCTCTGGATCCTTTGATATTGTTGATCACCTAAAAAGGACCAAGGTTCAAATTTCAGAAGCTGAATACTATCAAACCCATCCCAAAGCTTTTGCCAAGATGATCCAATTTGTTAATTCCCATTCCAAGACCACCTCTAAAGGCCTTTTGCCCCTCCTCCTTACACACTGACCTAGTCAAGTATTCTTTGTCACCTCGCACAGTGACAAAATCAAGCCTTTTTATGTAACACTTCTTATAGCTGGCCATAGGCTCAGTAACTGTGTCATAGATTCCGGAGCCTCAGATAACGTGATGCCTGCTAAAGTAGCTCATGCTTTAGGCTTGACCCTCACTCGTACTTATGGATCTTGCTTTACTCCATGGAAAGTAAGGAAGTGCCTTTGGTTGGAAGGATTAAAGATGCACAAGTGGCTTTTTTTGCTTTACTTTACGAAAAGAAAGTCTTGGCTACCATCCTAGTATGAGACATTCCTCCTTCTTATGGAATGTTGCTAAGTAGGAACTTACGTAAAGATGTGGGTGGAGAGATTCAAATGGATTGGTCACATGCACTCATACTGTCAATGGACACATGAAGAAAGCTGCTTTGCTGAGAAACAATCGAGTATATTGTGCGAAAAAACGGATGATCCTAAGGCACAAATACTCTATGAGGACATGGGTCATGGTAATTACATGATTTGTCCCCTGATGAAATCAACCCTCAAAGTATCACCTAAAGATCCCAATGGTGTTTGGATTTTAGAATTTGATGGAAGTTGTTCCTCGGTGGTTACGGAGCTGGTGTCTGCTAGTGTCACTGAAGGATGCCTACACCCTTTTTCATTTAAGTTGCGGTTCGAAAACACTAACAATACTGAGAGTATGAGGCTCTCATTCTTGGGTACCAAGTGGCCAAAGAAGCGAGGTGTAAAAATCTTCGGCTCGTGGTGATGCGAGCTGATTGTGAAGCAAGTCGAAGCCTTTTCGGGTAAAAAATGGGGGTGAAGCATTACGGAATCAGGTTTGGGATTGATTGAATTCCTTGATGCTTTCTCCATTGAAGCAATACCTAGAGAAAAGAACAGCAGGGCTGATTCACTGGCTGTCTCAGGATCACTATTGATTCCCCATCCTGAATTCTCTCAGGATAAGTTCACTATTGAAATGGTCCACCGGCCTAGTGTACCTGACAATACCAATAACTGGCAAGTTTTCAACGATGACCAGCATTTGCTTTCCTTCCTGGAACTCAAGGGTAATTTGAACAAGCTGTATTTTGAGGAAGTGACACTGCCTCGTGAGAGTGTGTCCTCGACCATCCTGTCACCCAAGAGAAAAGCAGATCGGGAAGGGTGCATTAAACTCAAAGGAAACAAGATTCCCAAAGGTTTGGTGAGTTTGGAGGAGTTGTTTGATAAACATGACAGATATGTGAAATCTAAAGCTTCTACTGGACCTCAGCAATCAGCTGAGTATGATAAGATTGATATAGGGAGTTCTACTGACCCCAAGCTAGTAAATATTGGAAAATGTTGCACAACCGACGAGAGGAGAAAAGCAATTGATCTTCTAAGGAGGTATAAGGATGTTCTTGCTTATTCTTATGAAGATCTAAAAGCCTTCAAGCCAAAAGATATGCAGCATTCTATTCCTCTCAAACCGGGAATTAAGCCTTTCAAGCAGAAGCGAGGGCAGTACAATCAAAAATAGCTGACACCATCTTTCAGGAGATCCAGAAGTTGTTGAAGGCTAAAATTATTTTTCCCATTCACCATTCGACATGGATCGCAAATATAGTGCCTGTTAGGAAGAAAAATGGTGAGATCCGCATCTGTGTTGATTTCAGGAACCTGAATCAGGCTTCTCTGAAAGATAACTACCCTTTGCCTATGATGGATCAAATATTGCAAGCAGTAACAGGATCTGAAATGTTATCTATGCTTGATGGATTCTCGGGATACAATCAGGTAGAGGTTGATCTCTGAGATCAACACAAGACAGCCTTCACCACTCCTTGGGGTACCTTTGCCTACAAGAGAATGCCTTTTGGGCTGATTAATGTTGGTGCCACTTTCCAGAGAGCTATGGATCTGGCTTTTGGAAGCTTGAAAGGGAAATGTATTGTCATATACCTTGATGACCTGACAGTGTTTTCAAAGACAAGAGCGGATCACTTGACCACACAGAAAGCAGTTCTGCTTTGAGATCACGAGAGCATGGGATTTCTTTAAATCCTAAAAAAATCTTTTATTCTTACAGAAGGAAAACTATTAGGGCACATCGTCTCAAGGATGGTATTAAGATTGATCCTGAACGAGTTCAAGCCATCCAGCAAATTCCTCTCCCAACCAGTAAAAAAGGCGTGCATTCCTTCTTCGGTAAGATCAATTTTTTAAGAAGATTCATCCCTGATTTTGCTGAATTAACTTTGAATATTTCTCGAGATGATGAAAGGAAGCAAACATTTGGTTGGTCTTACGAAGGAAAGGAATCCTTTGAGGTATCAAGAAAGCTATTGCTAAAACTCGAGTTTTGGCACATGTCACGATTTGACAAAGATTTCATCATCTATTGCTATCTACTGAGATAATACCACATTCTTTGTCTTAACCCAAGAAGACTACGATAAACATGAGCTACCAATTGCCTTCATGAGCTATATCCTGAAGAATCATGAGCTAAAATACACCATGATGGAGAAGCATGCTTTTGCAGTAGTCAAAAGGCTGTCAGCGAGTTCCGTTTCTATATCCTCAACTCTCACTCTATGGTGCTTTGGTTCGAGATACTGTTTGTTAAGTCAATTCTTACAGCAAGAATTTGGGTCAGAGAGGAAGCTGGGTGGCTAAAGTCAGAGTATGACATTGATATCAAACCGACCAAGCTGGTTCGTGGAAAAGGTCTTTGTGAGCTCATTCTTTGAAGGAGCCAAACATGAGTTCTTTGGAGGAGAAAGTGACATTCCTCTTTGTTCTATTCCTTAGTTCGGTCGATGAATGGTATTCGACATCGCCCATTTTCTCACCTATGGGAATGCCCCTCTCATTTAACTACCGAGGAAAAGAGAACATTAAATTGAGATCAGCGCAATATGTACTGTGGGAAAATGCCTTGTTCAAGCGTGGTTTAGATGGGAGATTTCTGAAGTGTGTGGACAAGGAACAACAGAGAAAGTTGCTCTCAGCTTTTCATGATCAGGCATGTGGAGGGCACTATTCATCAACAGTCACAGCTCACAAGATACTCCGGGGAGGATATTACTGGCCTTCCTTGTTCAGAGATGCATCCAAGTGGGTGGATAAATGCGAGGCTTGTCAGACCTTTGTGGGAAGACCTAAATTGGCCTCTTTGCCTCTCAAGCCAGTTGTGATTGAGGAACCATTTCAACAGTGGGGTCTGGACTTCATTGGTGCACTCAACCCTGTTTCTAGTGCTGGTCACACTCATGTGCTAACCACCATTGACTACTTCACCAAATGGGTGGAAGCTATTCGATCAAAGAGCACTATACGAAGTGGTATGCGACTTCATCAAAGAGAACATCTTGGTAAGGTATGGTGTACCTAACAAGATTGTAAGCAGAATAATGCTTGAACTTCTCCTCAAGTGAGATAATGGATTTACTACTATGGGTATGGCATCTCTCGGCTCATTCTTGATTATTATCCCCGGGAAATGGACAAGCAGAATCCACCAACAAAAATATGGTGACTATCATAAGGAAGTTGGTCAATGAGTCTCAGCGAAACGCATAAGAAGCTTTATGATGCTCTTTGGGCAGACAGGATCACACCTAAAAGAGCCATTGGAATGTCTCCTTTTCAAGTGGTGTATGGAGTAGAAGCTCAATTGCGGTGAGTGGAGCGCTTGACCTTGCACTGATGAAGGCCATTGAGGATACTAGTTTCAGTGATGCTCTGGATAAAAGAATCATGTACCTGCACAAACTGAACGAGGACAGATTGGAGGTTGCTGATAGGATATCTGCTCACCAGCAGAAGGTAAAGGTTCTATTTGACAAGAAAGCTAGGTTCAGAGAGTTCCAAGTTGGAGATACCGTGCTGTTATGGGACAAAAGACATGAACCTCGTGGCAGCCATGGAAAATTTGATTCCCTGTGGCTCGGACCTTTCAAGATAAGACACTTTGCTGGTAAGAACTCTTTCTATCTTGATTACATGGATGGTTCTCCCCTCCCACTTCCTTATAGTGGGCAGTATTTGAAGTTGTTCAAGTCATAGGTGACTAGGGAGTCCCTTTGTATATTCTGTACAGTGTTTTTGCTTTTCTGCTTTTGGTGTGTTTTCCTTTTGTTGTTGTGTGTGTTGCCCTCTGTATTGGTTTGTTTTTGACTCCTTTGCCCAATGGATAAGGCCTTTGATGCCTTCACCGAGTTTGTCTAAGTTCTTGCCTTGTCTCATTCCGAGAATTTATACCAAGTCATCCCCAGAAGGAGCCAGCTGTTGTCCACTCAAAATTCCCCGCTCTGATAAGAGTAAAAATTTCAAAATTTTGAGTTTAAGTGTTTTTCTCTGAAGTGCCTAAGTCGTGAAATTGAAAAAATCTGTGTTTTGGGTCATTTTGTGTGATTTTCAGCCTGTCGGAACTTTTTGTCCCAACTGTCCCAAGTACGAAAGTGCACTCTGTTCCCCGATCGGCGAAATCCCGAAGTTGTCCCATTTCGGGCCCGTCGGAAAGTTTTGTCCCAAGTGTCCCAAAACTTATTGTGCGAGTTGTTCCAATTTCGGCCGAAACACCCGAACCGCGTACTACGCACTTTCATGTCTCAAATGTCCCAAAGTTAAAAAGTGCGAGCTTTCCAATTTTCGGGCGAAACTCCCGTGTCGCGTACTTCAGAGCTCCTTGTCCCAAATCGAAAAATGCAAGCTGTTTCAATTTCACCCGAACCGGCCAAACCGCGTACTCCGGAACTTTTTGTCCCGAATGTCCCAAGTCCAAACGGGCCCACTGTTCCAATTTGCCGAATCACCGAACCGCGTACTCCGCGCATTTTCGTCCCAATCGTTCCAAAAAGCATTTGTGCATCCTCTCCCTGTTTCACCCGAATCGGCCGAGCCGCGTGTTTCGCGCATTCGCGTCTCACATGTCCCAAGCGTACCAAGTGTCATTCACACTTAGTTTTTCCCGCTCACTCCGAGTATGATGCTATTCAAATTGGTGGTTGTGTATTCAATGCGCATTAAATTCATTCCTCTCTCCAAACGGCTATATAACGAGCATTTCCCCTTTGCATTTTTCGCATTGCTTCCATGCTATCTTTGCTCGAACCCTTGCAATTTGAAAACCTGCGCAAATATCCCCTCCCTTTGCAAATTCCTTCCCGAGTCTAGGTTGCAGCTCCGAGACTATCAATATGAAGATCAAGTTTCGGGACGGGAGCAAATTTCTCCGCTTGAGTCTTGTTAGCAATATTGGGGGCAGCAATGAAGCTCGTCATCTCGACCCGGTGATTTTTGGGCAAGAATGGCGAGATCTGCAAACCCTACACCAATAGCACAAGCGATTCATGATAGCGGTTTGGCTTTTGCGGTGGTTTCCCAATCTCGATGCGGTGTCGCGTCTTTGTGCTTTCATGCGGAGCTCACTTGACCCGCTTGAGTGAATTGACAAATGTACATGGGAACTCATTGCCAAGCTAGGCCAGCTGCCGCCATTGGCGCTGCTACGAGGATTCGGAGTTGGACAATGCTATAGTCGTCTCCGGGATCAAGCACGAGACCCTATTCGATCAAGAGGTGTGACAAATATAAGGCGCGAGTGGCGAAGTCTTGGTTGAAGAACCCTAAGAAAGGTGCTTCTCGCCTAACCAAAACCCTCTTCCGAGTAGATTTCAATGAGGAATTGTCAGACTTCATAATCCTGCTGGCTCGGGTTATGGGTTTGCCCTCCACCAATGAGTTTCATTTCTGGATGTGCCCGCTCATCAGCATGGTGTGCGAGGGAACACAAAACATCAACTGGGTAGAGATCATCAGTATGAATTTGGCGGAGCAGCTATCCAACGTTCAGCAAACAAAGAAGTTCTATATGACTTCATACCTGATGTATACCCTAGCAGCATCAAGGCAGTGGTTTGGTTTCTCCTATATAGATGCACACAAAGATGATCCAGTGTATGCCTATTGCCCGCAGTTCACCCTGGAGACCAGCAATCGGAATTTCAGAAGGGTCAATGATGCTTTCACCATGTACGTGGTCAGATTGCTCGAAGGTGATATTGCTAGAAGGTTTTCAGATGAAGCCATGAACTTGATATCGCAGTATGGAGCCTATTTCATTCAATTCAGGAAATTCTCCTATATCAGGCTGGCTGGCTATGAGAGCACCCCTCTGCGGCTCCCCATGTTCTGCAACGACAAAATGGCCTTGATAGAAATATGCGAGCAACTAGACAAGTTGCCTGAGAACTTGCGAGAGACAAGAAGATTTCTGGCTTGCACTTTCCCATCTCTGCGGGAAACTACACATGCAAAACAGCTCTGGATGCTCAGAACATAGAAAGAGCCCTGGTCCCTATCACTGTTCATTTCTTCAAGCCAAGAACTGCTTTGACTTGAAGAAGTTTATTGAACAGAACATCAAGATAATCTACCATCATAGGGCGAGATCTGAGAAGACTCTATTGGGTGGTGTGCGAGATGATTTTGAAGCCGAGAGAAGGCATTGTGGCAGGTTCTCCCTGCTGATTGATTCAAGAACTCAGTTTCTACCAAGTTCTGAAGGTCTCGAGGATGACAATTCTGACCTATACTCGTATGAGTATGAAAATGTGATTAAGCACACCCCTCACGGAGGACCTGGATTGGAGCAGGGAAGAGAGGGATGATCTGGTGAGATTCTTGCTCCAGTCTTAGTCGGGACTAAGGTGCAGTTCGATAAGAAGATCGAGAATTCAAGAGGCACTCGGGAGAATCCTCCTCAAGGATGATTCGACACCGATAAGAGAGGCATCGGTTCAGTGCAGAAACACCAATGCAAAACCCCTCTGCCTCATCAACACGAGGACCTCTTGAATCTACTCCCTCTTCATCTACCCGGGTATATAAGAAGAAACTCAAAGAGGTAAAGAAGGAGCTGCGAGAGAATGACCCTCGAAAAGCAGGCGAGAGTTGCCTATAGGGCGAGAGAACATCATTGTTCTCGGTGAAAGTGAAGAAAGTGAGATGCCAACTCCTGCAAATGTTCTGAAGATCCAGAGATAAGGACAAGGAGGTCGAGCCGAACTTCCAGGTGCTGCTGATTCTTCTACCGCCATTGCCTCCAGTGCTCTACTCACATCTCAGCTTGAGTCAACAGCTGCGCAGACCCTGAGTGTCATGAGCTCCCTGTCTCTTGGTCCCCTTGCTTCTCCTGCAGATTCTTCTTCCTCTTTTGCTTGGGTGCAACCTTTGGTTGACAAAAGGAAGAGAAAATCCTCCTCTCAAAGCTTGGGACCAAATTTCGATGCTGTTGCAGCCTTGTTGGGCACCACTCCTTCTCGTGCCAAGAAAGCCAGAACCACTTCCAGAATAGTGTCTGATGCCCAAGGTCAGCAATTCTTGGAGATTGCTAAGCCTACAGTAGACAAATCAGAATCAGACTTGCTGGCATCTGACTTGGAGCTTTCGAGAATCCCTATGGGAGAGTCTACTCCTGAAGGTGAAATTCACAACCTCAGGAAAGCTTGATCACACAAGAGTCATTGGAAGGGTAGAGAAAGGGCAGCAAACTATTGAACAGTTGGAAGAACAAGCCCAGATTCTCACAGGTTTCATCAAGTCTCTTTTATCTAAGGATAAAGTCTTGGACCCTACCCCATTGACTACTCTTCCACCTCCTGTAATTCTAAGCCAAGATGAAGTGCAAAGTATCAAAGATATGCACAAGTATTCATCATCATGGAGAGCTATTGAAGCCATGGTGGATGACATGCTTGTTTTGGATTAAACTTCATCGATGAAGCTTTCAAACTCCACGAAAAGGTGAGTAATGTGCAAGCTGAAGCTCTCCTCCACTATCAATACCATGGATAAAGAACTAAAAATGGAGGCGTTGTATAGTAGACCTTCGCCTTATGGGACAGACAGAGATGAGAACATCTTCTTGGCGAATAAGATTTTCGATGATCTAAGGACAATCTATCAAAATCACTGGGTCTACGGCGTGGAGTGGAAGATCGAGTTTTGGAGGAAGCTTTGGGAGAAATGAAGAACAGTGGCGCGAAGGAGAAGCTTTCAAGACCTTGGCTATTCTTTGCTTTGAGGATATACATTGTCATCTTCGGGATGAAAACTCTGGCAGTGTTTCCTGTCCTTGCAAGAAATCAAAGCTCAGTTCAGAGCTTTTGTCAAAGATAATCTATTCAAGGAAAGCTCCATCTCTAAGGAAAAGATGAAGGAAATTTGTTCTCTTCAATCTGCCATTGAAGAAGCAAATAAAGATTATCATACTCACGTCGAGTTTGATAAAGAGATGGAGAAGTGTCTGGGATTTTGGACTCAGTCTGCAGCCAACACGTCAGTTCCACGTGGCAGAGACATAGCTGAGGCATTGAAGAAATTCAGGCAGCGGATTCTGAAGACAGTGGGTCCCTCCCAGTAGCTGGCCACCTGTCTCCTTCTCCTTTCTTTTCTCTTCTTCCCATTCTTTTCGTATTCTTTGTAATTAGTTAAGGTATTGCAATTGGCGATCCTTAACTATTCTTTAATTAAAAGAAATGGTTATGAAGAGTAACTGACTTGTAAGCTATATAATGGCCTTTCCACGCCATTTTGAAAGGAGGAGGAAGAACTTGGATATTTCTCTGAAAGTGTAAATAGATCTTAAAGAAATCAATACAAAAGGGCTTTCCATTCTTTGTCTATCTAATTCTTGTTATCTCTGTGTTTTCCTTTAATATTGTGAAGATCATTTTGTTCCTAATTCGTTAGTCTCTCTGACGATTGCATCTTGTCATTCGAGTTTTGCAAATACAGTGATCTTGTATAACCAAGAAGGAACTTTGTGTCCTTGATGAATGAATCTGAAGAAGGTTATTTATGGAACTTTGTGTCTTTAAATTTAATCTCATTCAGCCAATGCAAATGATCTTGTCTTAAATTCTTTGAAGCTTTCGCATACATGAAGAATTATTATGCTATCTATAATTCAGAATGTTCTTTATTCTGCTCATCTTCTTATTCCCTTTCCTCATTCCTTGTGTAATTGATGATCCTTGTGGAAGTTTAACCATAAAACAAGGTATATTTGAGGGAACCTCTATTAAAGAGGAGGGAGTGAGCTCGCATGTGAGTTTTCTAGGGTGTGAGTTAAGCTTGATGAGCTCCGGGTGAGCTCAAGTCGAGCTACTCAATGAGCTTAAGGTGAGCTCAAGGTGAGTTAGTAAGGTGAGTTGTCAAGAAATCTCCCAAGTGAGTTTTCGGGAAAGCTTAAGTTGAGCTACTCGATGAGCTCCTAGGTGAGCTTCTTGCCGTGCTCCGAGGTAAGGTATTAGGTGAGCTACTTAATGAGCTCCCAGGTGAGCTCAAAGGTGAGCTTGTCAATAATCTCTGAGGTGAGCTTACATGTGAGCTAATAGATGATCTCAAAGTGAGTTAGGAAGGAGAGCTCAAGGAAAGTTTGTAAGGCAAGCTCAAGGGAAGTTGGCAAGGAAAGCTATCAGGTGAGCTCCCAGGTGAGTTATTTGATGAGCTCTTGGGTGAGCTCAACTATAGCTGATCGATGACTTCACAAAAGAGCTACTTGGTGAGTTGTTCAGTGAGCTCCCAGGTGAGCTACTAGGTGATCTCCCAAGTGAGATACTTGGCAAGATCCCAGGTGAGGTCCCCGATGAGCTACTCGCGAGATCATAAGTGAGCTCAAGTCAATATAATTGGTGAGTTGCTTAGTGAGCTCCCATGCGAGCCGTTAGGTGATCTCGTAGGTGAGCTACTTGGAGAGCTACTCGACGAATTCCTATGCGAGCTACCGAGACTTGCAAGGTGAGTTGGAAATGGGAGCTCCTCAGTAAGCTCAAGACAAGCTAGCAAGGTGATGTAATACAAGTGAGCTCCCATGCGCGTTAGCAAGGCAAGGCATGAGTCATGTGAGCTCCCATGCAAGTTTTGGTGAGCTTCTTGACAAGCTCCTAAGTGAGATCAAGTTGAGGTGCTCGGTGAACTCTGGGGAGCTCAAGGTGAGATAGCAAGGTAAGCTATTAGGTGAGATCCCATGTGAGTTTCTAGGAAAGCTCAAGTTGAGCTACTCAATGAGCTCCTACATGATCTACTTAACAAGCTCTGGCCGACCTCTTAGGTGAGTTACTCGGTGAGCTCCCAGGTGAGCTCAAAGGTAACCTTAGTCGGTAATCTCTTAGGTGAGCTTACATGTGAGCTACCAAAATGAGCTTAAGGAGAGTTGGCAAGGCAAGCTCAAGGCAAGTTGGTAAGGAAAGCTATCAAGTGAGCTCCTAGGTGAGTTCCCAAGTGAGTTACTCGATGAGATCTCGAGGTGAGCTCAACTCGAGTTGATCATCGAGCTCCCAGAAGATCTCCTAGGTGAGCTACTTGGTGAGCTATTCGGTGAGCTCCCATGTGAGCTACTAGGTGAGCTCCAAAGTGAGCTACTTGGTGAGTGAGCTCCCAAGAGAGGTCCCTAGTGATCTCTTGGTGAGCTCACAAGTGAGCTCAAGTCAACCTACTCGATGAGATGCTCGGTGAGCTCCCAAGCGAGATGTTAGGTGATCTCCCAAGTAAACTTTTAGGTGAGCTCCTAGGTGGTGAGATTCTTGACAAACTACGAGGTGAGTTACAGATGAGCTCAAGGTGAGTTGGCAAGGTGAGCTCCTCAGTGAGCTCAAGGCGAGTTGGCAAGGTGAGCTGATAGGTGAGCTCCCATGTGAGTTGGTAAGGTGAGTTGTCAGGTGAGCTCCCATGTGAGTTTTTAGGTGAGCTACTTGACAAGCTCCGAGAAAGCTCAAGTTGAGCTGCTTGCCAAGCTCTTGGGCAAGCTTAAGGTGAGCTGGCAAGGGAGTTTACAAGGTGAGCTCAATGCGAGTTAAAAAGATGAGCTGTCAGGTGAGCTCCTAGGTGAGCTCTAGGTGAGTTACTCAACGAGATCCCGGGTGATCTCAGGTCAAGCTAATCAGTGAGCTCCCAAAAGAGCTCCTAGGTGAGCTACATGGTAAGGTGTTTAGTGAGCTCCCAGTGAGCTGCTTGGTGAGCTCCCTGGTAAGTTGCTTGGTGAGCTCAAAAGTGAGCTTAAGTAAACCTACTCGATGAGCTCCTAGGTGAGCTCTGTTAGTCAAGCTCCCGGGCAAAGCAAGCTACTTGGCAAGCTACTTGACAAAGGTGAGCTAAGGTGAGCTATGAGATGAGATCAAGGTGAGTTAGAAAGGTGAGCTCTAAGCTAGCTCAAGGTGAGCTGATAGGTGAGCTCCTATGCAAGTTTCTGGATGAGCTATTAGGTGAACTACCATGCACATTTTTAGGTGATCTTCTTGACGAGCTCCTGGGTGAGCATAAGTTGAGCTGCTTCACGGTGAGCTCCTAGGAAAGATAAAGGTGAGCTGATAAGGTAAGCTTCTATGTGAGTTTCTAGGAAAGCTCAAGTGAGCTTCTCGATGAGCTCTTAGGTGAGCTTGTGAGCTCTCGGCCAGGTGAGCTACTCGAGTGAGCTCCCAGGTGAGCTCAAAGTTGACCTTATCGATAATATCTAAGGTGAGATTACATGTGAGATGCCAGATGAGCTTATGGTGAGTTAATAATGCGAGATAAAGGTGATTTGACAAGGGAGCTCATAGGTGAACTCCCATGTGAGTTACTCGGTGAGCTCCTAGGTGAGTTACTTGACGAGCTCCCGGTGAGCTCAACTCGATCTAATCAGTGAGCTCAAGAAGAGCTCCAGGTGAGCTATATGGTGAGCTTTTGGTGAGCTCCTAGGTGAGCTACTAGGTGAGGTCCCAAGTGAGCTACTTGGAAAACTCCCAAGTGAGGTCCCCAGTGAGCTACTTGGTGAGCTCCCAAGTGAGTTCAATTCAACCTACTCAAGGTGAGCTACTAGGTGAGCTCCAAGGAGAGTTGTTAGGTGAGTTCCTAGGTGAGCTACTTAGTGAGCTACTCGATGAACTCTAAGGTGAGATACCAAATGAGCTCAAGGTGAGTTGGCAAGGTGAGCTCCTCAGTGAGCTCAAGGTGAGTTGGTAAGGTGAGATAGGTGAGCTCTCATGTGAGTTGGCAAGGCGAGCTGTCAGGTGAGTGAACTCCCATGTGAGTTTTTGAGTGAGCTACTTGATGAGCTCTCTGGGTGAGCTCAAGGTGAGCTACTTGGTGAGCTCCTAGATGAGCTCAAGGTGAGAGCAAGGAAAGGTGAGCTTGTTAGGCAAGCTCCAGCTGACCTGTGAGCTCCTAGTGAGCTCTTGAGCTCCAGGTGAGCTCCTAGTGAGCTCCTAGGTGAGCTCCAAGGTGAGCTCAAAGGTGAGCTTCTAGATGAGCTCAAGGTGAGCTGGCAATGTGAGCTCATGGTGAGCTCAAGGTGAGTTTGAAGGTGAGCTTAAGGTGAGGAGATTTACTCAACGAGCTCCTAGGTGATCTCAACTCGAGCTGATTGAAAAGCTCCCAAAATATCTCCCAGGTGAGTTACTGAAACTACTTTTCGTGTTGTTCGGAGAGCTCCCAAGTGAGTTGCTAGGTGAGCTCCCAAGTGAGCTACTTAGTGAGCTCCCAAGTGAGGTCCTTGGTGAGCTACTTGGCAAGCTCACAAGTGAGCTCAAGTCAACCTACTCAGTGAGATGCTCGGTGAGCTCCCAGTGAGATGTTAGGTGAGCTCCCAAGTGAGTTACTTGGTGAGCTTTCGATGACAAACTCTAAGGTGAGCTACCAGATGAGCTTAAGGTGAGTTGGCAAGGTGAGCTCCAAGTGAGCTCAAGTGCTCAAGGTGAGCTCCCATGTGAGTTGGCAAGGTGAGCTATCAGGTGAGCTCCCAAGTGAGTTTTTAGGTGAGCTAATAATGAGCTCCGTGAGCCTTGAAGCTCCTAGGTGAGTTTTTGGGAAAGCTCAAGTGAGCTGCTAGATGAGCTCTTGGGTGAGCTCTTAGGTGATCCCTTTGAGCTGAAAGCTCCTAAGTGAGCTACTTGGTGAGCTCCCAAGAAAATTCAAAGGTGAGCTTGTCGGTAATCTCTGAGGTGAGATTACATGTGAGCTACCAGATGAGCTCAAGGCGAGTTGGCAAGGTGAGCTCAAGGTAAGTTGGCAAGGTGAGCTCAAGGTGAGTTGGTAAGGTGAGCTATCAGGTGAGCTCTAAGGTGAGTTCCAGGTGAGTTACTCGATGAGCTCTCGGGAAATCTCAACTTGATATGAACAGTGAGCTCCTGAGAGATCCCAGGTGAGCTACTTTGTGAGATATTTAGTGAGCTCCAGGTGAGCTGTTAGGTGACCTCCAAGTGAGCTCAAGCTACTTGACTCAAGAGCTCAGGTGGTGAGCTCCAAGGTGAGCTCACAAGCAAGCTCAAGTCAACCTACTTAGTGAGCTACTCGGTGAGCTCCTAAGTGAGCTATTAGGTGAGCTCCAGGTGAGCTACTTAGGTGAGCTAGCAAGGTGATCTCCTTAGTGAGCTTAAGTTGAGCTGATAAGTGAGCTCCCATGTGAGTTTTTGGGTGAGCTATTAGGTGAGCTCCCATGTGAGTTTTTGAGTGAGCTCAAGTCAAGCAACTTGATGAGCTACTTAGCTAGCTTCTTGCCGAGCTCCCAGCCAAGCTCCTAGGTGAGCTGCTTGGTGAGCTCCCAAGTGAGCTCAAAGGTGACCTTGTTAGAAATCTTTGAGGTGAGCTTATATGTGAGCTACAAGATGAGCTCAAGGTGAGTTGGCAAGGTGAGCTGTCAAGTGAGCTCCTAGGTGAGTTTCTAGGTGATTTACTTGACAAGCTTCAGGGGTGAGCTAACCTCGAGATGATCAAGTGAGCTACTTGGTGAGATGTTTAGTGAGCTCCCAGATGAGCTACTAGGTGAGCTCTTAAATGAGATACTTAGTGAGCTCCAATGAGGTCCCCAATAAGCTACTCGATGAGCTCACAAGTGAGCTCAAGTCAACCTACTGGTGAGCTCTCAAGTGAGCTCCAGGTGAGCTATTAGGTGAGCTCCCAGGTGAGTTGTTAGGTGAGCTCCTAGGTGAGCTACTTAGTGAGCTGCTTGACAAACTCGAGGTGAGCTACTAGACAAGCTCAAGGTGAGTTGGCAAGGTGAGCTCCTCAGCGAGCTCAAGGTGAGTTGGCAAGGTGAGCTTGATAGGTGAGCTCCCATGTGAGTTTTACAAGGTGAGCTATCAGGTGAGCTCCCATGTGAGTTTTCAGGTGAGCTACTTGATGAGCTCCTAGGTGAGCTCAAGTCGAGCTACTCGGTGAGCTCCTAGTGAGCTCAAGGTGAGCAGTAAGCAAGTGATCAGGTGAGTTTTCAAGCAAGCTCAAGTCAAGCTACTCGGCAAGCTCTTGGGTGATCTAGGTGAGCTACTGCCCAAGCTCCCCCAGGTCAATCCTGGTGAGCTACTCGGTGAGCTCCGTGTGACCTCAAAGGTGAGCTTGTTAGCAATCTCTAAGGTGAGCTTACATGTGAGCTACTAGATGAGCTCAAGGTGAGTTGGAAGGAGAGCTCAAGGTAAGTTAGTAAGGTGAACTCAAGGAAAGTTGGCAAGGTGAGCTATCAGTGAGCTCCTAGGTGAGTTCCAAGGTGAGTTAGTCGATGAGCTCCCGGTGAGCTCAACTCGAGCTGATCGATCAAGTGAGCTTCAAGAAGAGCTCCCTGGTGAGCTACTTAGCGAGCTATTGGTGAGCTCCTAGGTGAGTTGCTAGGTGAGCTCCCAAGTGAGATACTTGGTGAGCTCCTAGGTGAGGTCCCTAGTGAGCTACTCATTAAGCTCACAAGTGAGCTCAAGTCAACCTAATTGGTGAGCTACTCGGTGAGCTCCTAGGTGAGTTGTTAGGTGAGCTCCCGGGCGGGCTACTTAGTGAGATACTCGACAAACACTCGAGGTGAGCTACTAGACTAGCTCAAGGTGAGTTGGAAATGGGAGCTCCTCAACAAGCTCAAGGTGAGCTCAAGGTGAGGTGATAGGTGAGCTCCCATGTGAGTTAACAAGCTCCCATGTGTGTTTTTGTGTAAGCTATTAGGTGAGCTCCCATGTGAGTTTCTGAGAAAGCTCAAGTCAAGTAGCTCAATGAGCTCTGGGTGAGCTTCTTATCAAGCTCCCAACCGAGCTCCTAGGTGAGCTAATTTGTGAGCTCTCATGTGAGCTCAAGGTGAGCTGTGAGCTTTCATGTGAGCTACAAGATGAGGTCAAGGTGAGTTGGCAAGGTGAGCTATTAAGTGAGCTCTTAGGTGAGTTCTAGGTGAATCAATGAGCTCCAAGGAAAGGCAAGCTAACCTCTGAGCTGATTGGTGAGATTCTAGGTGAGATGTCCCTAGTAAGCAGAGCTCAAGGTGAGCTCACAAGTGAGCTGACAAGTGAGATCAAGTCAACCTACTCAAGTGAGCTTATGGTGAGCTCCTAGGTGAGCTTTAAGTGAGCTCCAAGGTGAGCTACTTGGTGAGCTACTCAATGAACTCGAGGTGAGCTACTAGATGAGATCAAGGTGAGTTGGCAAGGTGAGCTCCTCACCGAGCTGAGCAACAAGCTCCAGATGAGTAGGTAAGGTGAGTTGATAGGTGAGCTCCCAGGTGAGTTTGCAAGGTGAGCTATTAGGTGAGCTCCCATGTGAGTTTTCAAGTGAGCTACTTGACGAGCTCCCGAGTGAGCTCAAGTCAAGCTACTCGGAGGAGCTCTTAGGTGAGCTCAAGGTGAGATAGCAATGCGAAAGCTATCAAGTGAGCTCCTAGGTGAATTTTTAGGAAAGCTCAATTTGAGCTACTCGACGAGCTCCTAGGTGAGCTTCTTGCTAAGTTCCCGGAAATCTCCTAGGTGAGCTACTCGGTGAGCTCCTAAGAGAGCTCAAAGGTGAGCTTGTTAGCAATCTCCTAGGTGAGCTTACATGCGAGCTAATAGATGAGCTCAAAGTGAGTTGGGAAGGAGAGACTCAAGGCAAGTTGGTAAGGTGAGCTCAAGGAAAGTTGTCAAGGTGAGTTGTCAGGTGAGCTCCCAGGTGAGTTCCCAGGTGAGTTACTCGATGAGCTCCCAAGTGAGCTCAACTTGATTTTATTGGCGAGCTAGTAGAAGATCTCCCGTCTCTAGGTAAGCTCTTGGAAAAGCTCAGTGAGTTTGGTGAGCTTTGTGGCGAGCTGCTAGGTGAGCTCACAAGCATGATACAAGGCGAGCTAGAGTGAGGTCTATGGTGAGCTCCCAGAAGAGCTCCCAGGTGAGCTACTTAGTGAGTTACTTGAGCGAGCTCCCAAGTGAGCTACTAGGTGAGCTCCCAAGCAAGCTACTTGGTAAGCTCCTAGGTGAGGTCCCTGGTGAGCTACTTGATGAGCTCACAAGTGAGCTCAAGTCAACCTACTCATCAGTGAGCTTCTCGGTGAGCTCCTAAGAAAGTTGCTAGGTGAGCTCCTCAGGTAAACTATTAGGTGAGTCCCAAGTGAGCTCCTAGGTGAGCTACTCGAAAAACTCCAAGGTGAGCTACTAGAAGAGCTCAAGGTGAGTTAATCAAGGTGAGCTCCTCAACGAGCTCAAGGTGAGCTGATAGTTGAGCTCCCATCCGAGTTGGCAAGGTGAGCAAGGCAAGCTCCTATGTGAATTTTAGGTGAGCTACTTTATGAGCTCCTAGGTGAGCTCAAGTCAAGTCTGTTTGGTGAGATCTTAGGTGAGCTCAAGGTGATTTGGAAGCTCAAGGTCAAGGTGAGTTCCTAGGTGAGTTTCTAGGCAAGCTCAAGTTGAGCTTGCTCGATGAACTCCTGGGTGAGCTACTTATCGAGATCTTAGCCGAGCACATAGGTGAGCTACTTGGTGAGCTCCCACATGAGCTCAAAGGAAAGCTTGTCGAAATCTCGAGGTGAGCTTACATGTGAGCTACCAAATGAGCTCAAGGTGAGTTGGAAAGGTGATCTCAAGGTGAGTTTACAAGGCGAGCTCAAGGTGAGTTAAAAAGGTGAGTTATCAGGTGAGCTCCCAAGGTGAGTTCTCAGTGAGTTACTCAATGAGCTCCTAGGTGAGCTCAACTCGAGCTGATCGGTGAGCTCCCTAGAAGAGCTCCTAGGTGAGCTACTTAGTGAGCTATTTGGTGAGCTCCTAGGTGAGTTGCTAGGTGAGCTCCCAAGTGAGCTACTTGGTGAGCTCCCGGTGAGCTTGCTTGGTGAGCTCACAAGTGAACTCACTAAACCTACTCGACGAGCTACTAGGTGAGCTCCTAAGTGAGCTGTTAGGTGAGCTCCCAGGTGAGCTACTTGGTGAGCTACTAAATGAAAATCTGAGGTGAGCTACCAGATGAGCTCAAGGTGAGTTGGAAAGGTGAGCTCCTAAATGATCTCAAGGCAAGCTTCAAGGTGAGCTAATAGGTGAGCTTGCATGTAAGTTCTCGGATGAGTAGCTCGGTGAGCTCCCATGTGAGTTTTGCAAAGTTGGTACTCAGGTGAGTTTCTTGATGAGCTCCTGGGTGAGCTCAAGTTGAGCTACTCGATAAGCTCCTGGGTGAGCTCAAGGTGAGCTGATAAGGTGAGATGTTAGGTGAGCTCCTAGGTGAGTTTTTGAGCAATCTAAAGTTGAGCTACTTGATGAGCTCTGGGTGAGCTACTTATCGAGCTCCTAGCCGAGCTCCTAGGTGAGCTACTTGGTGAGCTCCTAGGAGAGCTCAAAGGTGAGCTTGTTGGAAATCTTTGAGGTGAGATTACATGTGAGCTACTAGATGAGCTCAAGGTGAGTTGGCAAGGTGAGCTCAAGGTGAGTTGGCAAGGTGAGCTCAAGGTGAGTTAGGCAAGTGAGTTGTCATGTGAGCTCATAGGTGAGTTACTCGATGAGCTTACTTGAGCTCAGCTCTGAGCTAATCGATGAGCTCCTAGAAGAGATCCCAAGTGAGTGAGATACTTAGTGATCTATTTGGAGAACTACTTAGGCGAGATGCTAGGCAAGCTCCCAAGTGAGCTACTTGACAAGCTCCCATGTGAGGTCCCCACCAAGCTCACAAGTGAGCTCAAGTCAACCTACTTAGCGAGATGCTCAGTGAGATTCTAGGTGAGTTGTTAGGTGAGCTCCAGGTGAGCTACTTGGTGACCTACTCGATGAACTCTGAGGTGAGCTACTAGACGAGATCAAGGTGAGTTGGCAAGGTGAGTTCCTTAGTGAGCTTAAGGTGACTTGTTAGGTGAGCTCCCAGTGATTTGAGCTCCGAGAAAGCTCAAGTGAGCTAGCTCAAAGAGATCCTAGGTGAGCTTTAGGTGAGCTACGTAGCTCCCAACCGCTCTCCTAGGTGAGCTACTCGTGAGCTCCCAGGTGAGCTCAAAGGCAAGCTTGTTGGTAATCTCTGAGGTGAGCTTACATATAAGCTACAAGATGAGCTCAAGGTGAGTTGGCAAGGTGAGCTATCAGGTGAGCTCCTAGGTGAGTTCCCAGGTGAGTTACTCGATGAGACTCCCAGGTGAGCTCAACTCAAGGTGAGCTGATCAACGAGCTCCCATAAGATCTCCTAGGTGAGCTACCAAGTGAGATACTTGGTGAGCTCCCAAGTGAGCTACTTGGCGAGATCCCAGGTGAGGTCCTAAAGCTACTCGGTGAGCTCAGAAGTGAGCTTAAGTCAACCTATTTGGTGAGCTACTCGGTGAGCTCTTAGGTGAGTTATTAGGTGAGCTCCCAGTGAGTTGTTATGTAATCTCCAAGGTGAGCTAATTGGTGAGCTTCTCGATGAACTCTAAGGCAAGCTACTGAGCTCAAGATGAGTTGGCAAGGTGAGATCCTTACTGAGCTCAAGGTGAGTGGCAAGGTGAGGTGAGATAATAGAGTGACCTCCCATTTGATTTTGTAAGGCGAGCTCCTATTAGAGTTTGCAAGGCGAGCTATCAGGAAAGCTCCCATGTGATTTTTAGGGGCAAGCTGCTTGATGAGCTCCTGGGTGAGCTCAAGTCAAGATGCTCAGAGAGATCTTGGGTGAGGTGAAGGTGAGCTGACATGGTGAGCTAGGTGAGCTTCCAGGTGAGTTTTTAGGCAAGCTTAGGTCAAGCTACTTAAAGAGCTCCTGTGTGACCTACTTGCTGAGCTCCCAGGTGAGCTCCTAGGTGAGCTACTCGGTGAGCTCAGGTGATCTTTTCATCAATCTCTAATGTGAGCTTACATGTGAGTTAATAGATGAGCTTAAGGTGAGTTGGGAAGGAGAGCTTAAGGCAACTTGGTAAGGTATTCTTAAGGCAAGTTGGCAAGGTGAGCTATTAGGTGACTTCCAAGGTGAGTTCCAAGGTAAGTTAGTCTATGAGCTCTCAGGTGAGCTCAACTCGAGCCTGATCGGAGAGAGCTCATCTGAGAAGAGCTCCTAGTGAGCTTCTTAGTAAGTTGTTAGAGAGCTCCCAGGTGAGCTACTAGGTGAGCTCCCAAGTGAGATACTTGGCGAGCTCCTAGGAAAGTTGCTCGGTGAGCTCACAAGTGAGCTCAAGTCAACCTAATCGATGAGCTACTGGTGAGCTCCCACACAAGTTATTAGGTGAGCTCCCAGGTGAGCTACTTGGTGAACTACTTGGTGAGCTACTAGACTAGCTGAAGGTAAGTTGGCAATGGGAGCTCCTCAATGAGCTCAATGCAAGATGACAAGGTGAGGTGATAAGTGAGCTCCCATGTGAGTTAGCAAGGTGAGTTGTCAGTGAGCTCCCATGAGAATTTTTAGGTGAGCTACTTGACAAGCTCCCAGGTGAGCTCAAGTCGAGCTACTTGATGAGATAAAGTTGAGCTGCTTGACAAGCTCCTAGGTGAGCTCCTATGTGAGATACTTGGTGATCTCGGTGAGGTTATCAGAAATCTCGACAGGTGAGCTTACATGTAAGCTACCAGATGAGCTTAAGGTGAGTTGGCAAGGTGAGCTCAAGGTGAGCTCAAGGTGAGCTCAAGGTGAGTTGACAAGGTGAGCTCCTAGGTGAGTTCCAGGTGATTTACTCGATGAGCTTCCCGATGATCTCAAATTGAGTTGATTAGCAAGCTCTCGGAAGAGCTCCCAGTGTGAGTTGTTTTAGCGAGCTTCTACGTGATCTCGCTAGGTGAGCTTCAAGCAAGATAATTGGTGAGCTCCCAGTGAGATGTCCCTAGTGAGCTACTCGGTGAGCTCATAAGTGAGCTCAAGTAAACCTACTTGATAAACTACTTGGTGATCTCCTAGGTGAGCTAATAGGTGAGATCCCAAGAAAACTATTCGTGCAAACTCCTAGGTGAGCTAATTTGTGAGTTGCTCGATGAACTCCAAGGTGAGCTACTAGATGAACTCAATGTGAGATAGTAAGGTAACTTGATAGGTGAGCTCCCATGTGAGTTGGCAAGGTAAGCTATTAGGTGAGCTCCCAGCTGAGTTTTAGGGTGAGATGCTTCATGAGCTCCCATGCGAGTTTTAGGATGAGCTACTTGGTGAGCTCCCAGTTGAGCTAAAAGGAAAAATTATCGAAAATATCTGAGGTGAGCTTACATGTGAGCTACTAGATGAGCTCAAGATGATTTGGTAAGGTGAGATGAAGGTGAGTTGCTAAGGAAAGCTCAAGGTGAGTTGGCAAGGTGAGTTAT